>CM042325.1:30176318-30616318 GCA_023566125.1 Zingel zingel
CAATCTCCGCCGCCAGGCACTGGGCCTTGGTATGACAGGCAAACAGGTTCTTCGCCTCGTACAAACTCAGACTGAGAATTTGAGCGTTCAGGTCGTCGTTCTGATCCCGCAGCTTATAGTTCTCCTGTGGAAGCGAAAAGAGAACAGTTCCTTTTAGAGGGAATTGTGGGTCAAACTCTTGACTCTGACTTACTTATATTAAATACCCGCTGTTTCTGTAATGCACAAACGCACTTGAACGCAATTTCAAACTTTTATCAGCATGACACAAAACGCTTAGTAACTGAATTTGTGTAGTGGAACTTAGGCTTAAAGAAATAGTAAATGCTCTTATTTACTTTCTTGCTGAGATTTAGATAGGAAGGTCCCTACCTTCTTATGTCTGTTAAATATAAAGCTACAGCCAGCAGCTGGGTAGCTTAGCACAAAGACTGGAGCCAGGGGGAAACAGCTAGCCGCTCTGGCTCTGTCCAAAAGATAGGCTATTGCTGTATGTAAAATATAATTTTCACATCTTCCCATCTTAAGTTTGTCTAAAAACTGTGTGTGTGTGTGTGTGTGTGTGTGTGTGTAACATGCAGATCTGCAAGCGTAGAACTGAGATCCAAAAATGCCTTTTCTATTCACTAATTAAAAACCGGATTCACAATGCCTGTTCAACATGTTACGGAAACATTCAAAAATGCATTCATTTGTAAATTAATACTATGTAATCACAGGTATTTTTTTTAAATTTGTGGAGCTTGTTTGTTTGACACAGTAACAGCGGGTTTACATCGGGGCAGAAGCTCTGCAAACGCCACCGTATTTCCAGAGACGGGCGAGCAGCCGCCTAGCACCAGAAGCACATTTCTCCACGCCGGTCATCAAGTGATTCTGCTCGCCTGCTGTTTTCTATCACAGGTAAAGCTAATCTGTGTGTGTGTGTGTGTGTGTCTTTGTAAACTCTCGTTTTGAAAAGGTGCTAAATAAATAAAGTTATAATCTGTGATAATATAATACACAGTATATCAAATATAATATCCTTTCCAATATATTGGTCAGGCTCGAACAGGTTTAATCTCAAGTCTATTGTCTATATGTTCCATGTTTGATATGCACTCCTTGTGTGGACTTAACCTAAACCACTTGAGAATGAATGTAGAGAATGGTGAGTCATATAAGCGTAGGAGAACAAGTGATGGTGAGTGTGTGTTGTGTGTGTAAACCTGTTTCAGTCTCTTGACTTCATGTTCCATCTCGATCTCTCTGGTCCGGACGTTGTACTCCGACAGGCCTTTGCCCTGTCCTGGATGCTCCATCTCCAGCTTAAACATCTGCAGATACTCCAGCTCCCGGCGGAGATCATCAATCAACTGCACAGAAAAGATACCATTTAATGGAACTGCTTTACATTTTCCATGGCACCTTTCTGTTACGTAGAGTCAGGGTTCCTCACCTCCTGCATGGCCTCCTTTTCCTTCTGAAACTCATGGCGGTTATGCCAGAGCTTGTCCATTATCTTCCTGTAGAGGTCCATCTCATCTTTCAGCCTCAGACCGGTGTCCTCCAGCTTGTCTGTCATCCTCTGCTTCTCCTGCACAGGAAATGGGGCAGGAAGCCATTGTTGAGATAGAAAGCAAATTCACTCAAGAATAATTCTGCTTTATAACAGTTTGAGTCTTACTTTTGTAGTTTTGGCCAATATTTATATTAGTTATAACTAGGGATGCACCGATCCAATGCTGATGTGTAATATCGGGCCAACTGAATCAAAAAGCTGGATCGGGTATCGGTGACAATGGGGGCCACCTATTCAATTCAATGTTTGTATACTATATACATTATATACTAGAATTTTAATTCCCGTTTAGTTATGACCAATTTGAATCAGAATCTGCTTAAATGGCCAAAAGTGTGAACACATTCAAGGAATGTGACTCAGGCTTTTTGTTGCTCTCAAAGTACACAGAAATAGACATACGGCTAAAAACAAGGACCATGAAGCTGAACAAGGTAAACATAAACATAGGACTACTATGTACAGATGCAAGTTTGTAGATAAAATACGTACATAGACATGTAAACAGCTATATGGGGACTGTAAACAGTAAGACAATAGGGCAATGCAAAAGTGCAAAATGTGCGGGAATTTACTAAGAATTATGAATATAACAGGTTGGATATACATCGGAGGTAGGTGGATATGACAGTATATACTGTATGGTGTATATTTGACAGATATTTACATATCTGTCTCTGGGTTGTAATAAACAGAATAGTCCTTTGGGTTAATCACACTCACCTGGTCCAATTTCTCAGTCTGCGACTTGAGTCTGCACACATTTAACTTCATCTCTCCATTCTCTTCTTCTAACAGCTGTATCCTACACACACACACACACACACACACACACACACACACACACACACACACACACACACACACACACACACACACACACAGTCAGTACAGTATCTCACACACACGGTTTACTGAATAAATACACCATCTAACACAGATTGTAGAAAAAACGTAATCCATGCACTGTTTGTAGCCTGTCAGGAGGCTGCTTCCAGCTTTTCTTTACTGTAAAAAAACATCTTTATAGAGCTGCAGACTTCTCCTCAACATAACACAAAACACAAGAAGATGCATTAACAGTAACCTAACAATAGCCCCTTTCCAAACACAATCGTCTTGGGCGGTGCCGGATGGAGCCGCTGCAAAATAGGAGGAGGAACGACCCTGCAGAGATCTGAGGAGCAGTTAACCATAGTCCTCATAAATCCACCGGAGTTTAAAATGCCAACACAAAGAAATCGGAAGGTAACGGACATCTGGCCGATAAGAAGAACATCCGGCGGAATTTCCGGCGACACCGGAGCAATCCCGGAAGTGGAACGTCGTGGATATAGACTACTGATGAGTTTACCTGTTACAGAGCAGGTCTATCTCCATGTTTCTGTCCCTGTCCAGCTTGCTGTAAGCCTCCCGGTGCCGCTTGGTCTCCTCCTCCAGACTCTGATCTGCCCTCGCCTCGGCATCCTTCACCTGCTCCTCCAGCTCATGCACCCTGAGATGCAAACACCACAAACAACAGTACGTGCAGGTAAAATATGCAACGTTTAACAAATAAAGATGGCAATAAAGATGCCATCAAATTGGGTTAGATAAAATGTCTATGATTTCCAGATGAGGTTATGTAGACCTACGGAGCAAACCCTTAGACGTAATACAGCACCCTCAGTCTAAAAAAAAAAAGCACATGTGAATCCATCATATGTGAAACAGAGAGTCAGACACACTCTGAATGAGAACGAGTAATATCACATGTGATCTATGGGATAAACTCACCTGCGGGCACACATGGTTTAGGGATAGTGTGGTTGGTTTTTATAAATAAATAAATAAAAAAGGATGCAGTGATTGCGTTTTCCTACCTGTGAACAAGTTGTGTATTCTCGTGTTTGAGTTTAGACTTGAGGTCACCGTTGGCCAGACTGTCGCTTTCCAACTCCGTCACCTTCTTCTCCAGATAACTGACCTGAGAAAGACAACCAGGCTTTAAACCTCCACATCCTAACCACACACACACACACACACGCACACACGCGCACACACACACACACACGCACACACGCACACACACACACACACACACGCACACACACACGCACACACACACACACACACACACACACGCACACGCGCACGACCTCAGGTGGAGATGAGCTCCTCGGGTTTTGTTTACTTTGTGTCATAGACATTCCTAATATCTGAGCCCTTTTTATTATTAGGTACAGTATACCTCCTCATAGCAAGAAATCATGTAGCTGCAACTCCAGGCACGCAAAAGGTCAAGAGGCTGAGTTAGCTTTTAGCTGGTCTCCTGCTTTTATTCAGCAGGCTTAAACATGACAGTACCCATGTGTGTTGTGCAGTATGTCAGCATTCCCCCTCAAAAGGCTGAGGAGACAAGGTCATCAGTGTTTGTCAGTCTCTGTAGAGCCAGATTAAAAAGAGCTGGCAACAGAACACACACACGCAATATCCAACTATTGCCTGACCGCAAAGGAGGTTATGTTTTCAGTTTGCTTGTTGGTTTGTCTGTCAGCAAGATTATGGAAAAACTACTGGCCCGATTGTCATGAAGTGGAAGGGTGTAGCATGGACCAAGGTAGAAGCCATGCCATTTTTACATTTGGTGCAGATCCGAATCCCTGGGCGGACTGGATACCCAAATTCTTTTCACTTTTATTTACACTGCGAGATAGGGCGTTTGTGCTGCATTCATGTGGTGTCAGAATAATTGGAATAATGAGTACGTGACTGGGAAAATTCACACTGCATAAACATGGTGAGTGCCCTTCTAGTCTTGTATGCGTTTACATTTTTTACTTGGTTACAGCTAAAACATTTGTTGAGAATAAAAACAGTATTAAAAACAGTCAGGGAGCACTGAATACTAAACTGTACCTACAATACTAAAATAATAAAATAGTTAAGTTTCCCTACACAACGTCATTTAGCAGGAGCGTGCCTGCATGGGACACTCCAGCAGGATCATCCACCATGTTAGAAGGCACTCCAGCAACATAACACTAACTTCAGTTCACTCCAATGGTCTGCACAGTTTGAGCCAACATACTATAGTGAAAAAGAACTCTATGGTGCAATGACGTCAGTTTGAAATAGAATGGGACTGTTTTTAGTGAATTGTTGAGTCCATGCATCCAAGGAATTCAAAGAGGCATCCTACCCTCTACAGCTATTGCTACTACCAGGCAGGTGAACCAGAAACAAACAGATAATCATTTTAACAGGCTTTCACCCAAAATGTACAAAAACTGCCTGTGTGTGTTTGTACTTTCTCTGTGATGTCGAGGTCGCAGGAGTCGATGCTGTCTGCGAACAGATCCTCTGTGCTGCTGCCCTGACTGGACCCAAACACACTGTGGTTGGCCTGGAACAGCTGACTGCAGGGAGGAGAGGACCCGTTAGGAACCAACAGCACAGACAGAGGACACCATTACGCATTCTACATGACCACAATCGCATACAGACTGTGCCAGCTTCTGAAACTGCTCATCCATTTTAGGACTCTTATTTATCACCCTGCTAAATGCTGAACCCATCATTAGGATCTGTTAAAAGTGATTGGTCGCCCCCCTTCTTTCTATGCAAATGCAGATTTACTGCAGTACTTCCATTTAAAAAAAAAAAAAAAAAAAAAAAAAAAAGGTCTTTAGTAGGAAGGTCAGGTCACTTACCGTCCAAATGCTGTGCTGGAAATCTTTCGATTAGGGCTGAAACAAAAGAGAGAGACTGAGTCACACACACCAGGGCTGACAACTCTCACGCATTGACACTGTTCACACGCTCTCATGCCACACGTCTATTTTCTCAAGCAGAGAAAAATGTATATTTATAACTGATAACTCGCGCTGCCCTGGATACCTACATGGGAACATAACATTAATGTTTAGAATAAACAGCTGACAAAGCTAACACTTAGTGGAAATAATATGATAGCAGGATAAACAATATGATGGGAGGATTTTTAAACCTGTAATAAGCCCAGTATACATTTTAACATCAATGTACGCTGTGACATCTTTTTCACTCTAAAGTCGCTGAAAGCTGCTGCTGTTTCAATCGTGTCGGCTCTCTGCAGCGGGCGGGGCTGCTGCTGGGATCTCCCACGACTGACGTGCACACACACACACACACACACACACACACACACACACACACACACACACACACACACACACACACACACACACACACACACACACACACACACACACACACACACACACACACACACACACACACACACACACACACACACACACACACACACACACACACACAAGGGAAAACCAGAGATGAGACGACACAATGACCTAAATTGAGGACAGCTACACTCGTTATTGTAAGAGCAATGATAAGTTAAAGTCCAATAAGTACTTTATCAAACCGTATGAATGTGTGTCCCAGGCCAGGTTAGGAAATTAACTAACAATATAAGGATCGACAAGACACTGACACATACAGTATGTTCAAATTTTATTAATTCAATAAATTATTATTTTTTTGTCTTAAATCAACCAGCTATTTTCATATTTATAACCAACATTTGCCGCATCCTGAGCCTTTTTGGTAAGGTTACTAGAAAAAAAAGTAATTTTATTCTCCCAAAAACAAGTTTCCTTTTTATTTTTAAAGAACTATACAAAACAAATCGCAACTTTTTTTGCAACTTTCACTGTCTCTCGCAACTTCATTGCAACAAAAATACAAAAGACATTGCAACTTGTATTGCAATTTTTTACAAAAGCTCCCGCAAAATCAGGCATTTTGGGCCGCAACTATCTCAAAAAAAGGCCGCGAAATCCTGGAGGGACTGACAGACACTCATTTATCTGCCATTTTCACAATCTGTTCTTTGGTGCTGTTTTGCATCTCACACACAGAAACACAAAAACTTGCAACCAGCCACCCCATCAGAATGGGATACGGTTGCTATAGCAACAGCTCAGGCTCACCCTTTAATGTGGGTGCAGCGTCTGGTGCCAAGAATGAATAAGAGGGTGGGATTGGGGTGGATGGCTTATGTGTATCTGAGCTTTGAGCAAATCAGGGAGATGCTGAGGCAGCAGCTCGAGTCTCTCTGCCAGCCACCCCCGTTTGGTCCCGTGCAGCCTTAGTGTTTATGCTCCTGTCTTCGTGTGTTGTGTGTTTTACCTGTTGGCCTTGAGGTTTCGAAGGCGAGCCTCCAGGTCGTTGAGCAGATTCACTTTCTTGCAGCACTGAGAACAGTAGATGTCCAGCAGCTCACTGCTATACAGCTGCCGCATCTTCTGAGGAGTCTGCCCCGCACTGCAAATACAAAGAACACAGACATACAGACGTGACATGTGGAACTATGCCAGTCAGATTTAAGTAGGAAAGATGTTAAATGCAGTTGGTTGCAGCAACAAATGCATTAACCACAGCGTGACCAGATCTTTTTCTTCTTGCACTGCAATTCATTTTGAGATGCTCGGACCATCAATCAAATGGCAATGGCACAATTCAACAGAGACATCCAGTGGCCCTTTTCACAGCAGAAAGGTTGTTTGTTTGTTTTGAAGGGCAGAGTAAGCCAGCACCTGCCAGTCAGCGTCTGTGGTCGTTCCAGAGAATACAGACTTATCTTGGCAAGCGCTTTGGCAAATTATCTGTTGCACTGATGGCTCTGGAGCATTTTAAAAATGGAAGATGAATTTCCAAATGCCAAATTCATATGGTTGAATAAAAGGTTGAGATGGATGATTCATTAGTGGACAGTTAATGTTGTACAATAGCTGCCTCTGTGTTCTTTTGGCTCTTTAAATGTACGGATCTGACCCCACAAATATAAATGACCAGTCTGGTGTACATTAGATTTTGCTTCATTGTTAATATACATGTCAGTGATTTTGTCAGAATACACGTATATAGTTGTACGTAGCGCGTAATCGACAGAGCTCGGTTGAGCTGGTAATCTTGTTGCAGACCTGTTTCAGTGGAAAGTGAATGAGAGCAGGTTCTCCTGTATGACAGAGGCTATTAAAATGCTATACATACTATCTGTGATCATAATGACAGTGTTTATGGTTTAACCTCAAATAATTCAATTATTTGACATGAAAATCTAGATATAATTCACGTGAGGCAGCCATCGGATCAGTCTGCCGCTGTATATTAATTGGCTGTGCAGACTTGATTGGAGGGTCAATCGCTCTTAAACTTAAAGACATTCAAAACATGAATCAATAGTGGAAATACAGGAATACAGTGCAATGTTTGTAATTATTTATCCGTCACACTGTCAAGGCCTCGCATCAGATGCCATTTTAAAAAACCTCTAATTGTGGCTTGGTGGTACTTAACTGAAATAAGTAAAAATCAGATTGCTGACTAGAACTTTTGTAGATTGTATGCAGTCTTTGAGAACTATAATACATAAATATAATATGTAATAATCTGTAATATAGGTTTTGTTAACAGAAGAAAAGAAAAAAACCTTCATAGGGCAAAATCGGACTAATAAAATCTAAATCTCTATAAAGATTCTATAACGTCATGTTGGTCAAACATCTAAACCAATCAGCTCTCAGATCAATAGAGAGCCAGGCCTTTCCCATCATGCCTTGAAGTATTTGCAGTTGGTGGATTTTGTGGAGTTATTGTTGCTTATGTTTGCATGATGTCAGAGCAGGTGGGACAGAAATCTAACCAGCTGCAATGTGCTGCAATGTGCTGGCCTCTCAAACACTGATGTGTTATCACTGATAACATTAACATTAACAACAACATAAATTCAGCCATCATACATTTCATTGTGTACACTTGTGCTTTTTCTACTGTGACATTGTCAACTTATCTTCCATGAAAAAGGCCTTTCAAGCATACTGCGTCCCCCTGTTGTACGCAAGTAGTACTTGGCTTACTCTGTAAGGGTGTTTTTATATTCTATTCTCTTCCTCACTGCCATATGTTCAATGTGTTTTCTTCTGTGATAATATTTTAAAACTTTCTTAGAATCAGAATGGAGTATGGAACAGGGACAGGTCAAGAAAAAGGAAACCAAAAAGTGACACTTTTACGTCTTGAAAAATATGCTTCAAGATACGAATGGATGTGATTCGGGGTGTGCGCTTCTAGCTCGACCACCAACCTGGAGGGAAGGGAGGATCCCAGGTCTGAGAAGCCATTTGTTCGGGAGTCATCTTCAGGGCAAGGACTGCTGGGGGTAAAATCCACATCCTCCCCCTCACCATAATCTTCAAACTGCTCCTCCCCGGAGATGACAGACGCAGATGCTGAGCCAATCAGATGTCTAGGGTTGCATAGCAGGAAGTACAGGTTAGGGTGGTTCATTCAAAAACGGGGAAAAGAACAAAAAAATACCACAGTCAAATCTAAACAAACTTAAAGTAACTTCTTCTCTTGCGGTTTATTCATCATATCGCTCCCTTTACTCACTTATAGATAATGGCGATTCTAGAACATTTCAAAAGGATGGGCCAGGCTGTACCCCAGTATGGGGACTAACCATCTTGACACATGAATACAATTGGGCTCATTGAATCCACAAGATGTCTTAGCTTTCCAGTTTACCCAATTTATGCAATTCCAAGACTGTTTATGGACCGCAGTGGGCAGAAATGACTGACTTTAGAACTGCAAAATGTTTGCACCAAACTGCATTGGGTATATTTGGATACCCATAGAACCTATTTACATTCCGATATCTTGAGGTGAGAGGTAAAGGGACCCCTTTGAAAATGGCCACACCAGTTTTTCCCCTCACAAAAACTGTGCTTAATTTTGGGGCGTCATTCAGCCCCCCTCTCAACAAGCTGGCATGACACATTTTCTACCAATGGATACCTTAATTGTGACTACTTTCATATGATACAAATATATTCACTTTATCCTTAAAACAGCCTTTGAAAGACCAGTCTTTAGTCCAGACCAGACTTAATATTACAGGGGCACTGCCCCCCCCCCCTCAAAACTGCCATTACTTATAGAGTCACTAAGTAGCCCCAATAAGGGCCCACTCCCAGATATTGCTGTGACTGACCTGTCTTGCCGTGTCGGATCCAAAGAGTTTTCAGCGCTGCTGTCCATGTCACACTCCCCGTCGGCACCACAACCCTCACCATACACACTGCTTTCTGGGTAGGACCGCGTGCACATGATAACAGGAGGGCCCAGCTTGGCCTCACCGTTCTAAACATACAAACAAATTGAAACATCAGCATGTCAACAAATCTGTACTAGGGGTGCAATGATTAATCAACGTAGTCAACGGAAATCTGTGACCAAAGTAGCTGCCAACAAATTTAGTCATCGATTAGTCATCAATTAGTTGGTGACGTCATCGAGCCGCGCTTCACAGTGCAGACGCTGCTCGTGACACTGTTTACATGAGGGAAAAACAGCACGAAGCTTAGGCTAAACCTTCACGAAAAATAAAAACATAAGTATGGGAGCATTTCACCATGTTTGCCCACCTGTTATCGAAAAAGCTTATTATGCAGGGTAAGATAAAGACGCAAACTAAAAAAAATAGCTGCTGGCCAGTTTTTCATAGTATACAGATCACAAGAAACATGTATTGGCAACAACAGATGGAGAGCCATTCTGCAAACTTTTGCCAATTGGTGGGAATTGCTGTGGACGAACACAGCATTGGGTACTACATTGGGTGGTACACTGGTTAAGAGCGAATGGTGTTTAACCATCTATCCAGCTACTTTAAATAACTCCCGTTACTTTATTGTGTCAACAGTTAACTTCATTTAATATTTTGCAGGGAATTAGCTATTCCAACGCTTGCCTCCCTAAGTGCAAATGTTCCACCAAAACAAGTTCCTTCCTGCGGCTATTTTGCAGAGGCACCGTCACTGCATCAGGAGCTTAGTGCCACCCAAGACTATGCAAACAAGCCAGATGGTTTTTTTCTCTTATCCTAGAATGTATGTGTGGTGCAGCCAGACATTACTCCAGCGCTGACACAGTGCCGTGGAGATAGGTCTGGCAATGCGAGACTAGACAGTAACCCAGTAACTAGATCAGTAACACTTAGACTGATGTGACACCTTTTAAATATAATTTAAAATATGATCTTGAACCTCTGTTATGTCTGTTAAAGCAGCAGCTCCATAGGTGCAGTTTAAAACCACATATCATTTGATCTGACATTTAATGTCTTGAATAGATTTAAATTCAACTTGCAGCCACCTTATGATACTACAGTAGACTTCTAGCATTTGACCTGGATATGGTCTGCTGTGTTGTTTTTATCAGAAACAGAGTGGGAAGTAGCATGGCCCAGATCTGTGTGTCATCAATTATGCATGGGGCTGTCTGGCTTCACCCAACTGAGGTGCCCAGGCAGAATTGTGTGGAGATATGGATTTATGAAAAGGAGTAAATGGGGAATTTCAAATAGTTATTCCAGGGAAGTGTGCTCTAATGCTGACCTTACACTGAAAATTTTTTACAAATCAACATCATGCCACCATAAAACAATTATACATTACACTCCCCCCCCAATTCTATTCCTTTTTTTTAAGGCTTGTGGAGTTCAACTGTAATCTACGTTTTAACCTCCCAACGCTGTGTAGTGGTGTTGTTGTGGGTTACTCCCTAAAGCACAGTGTGCAGAACTGCAGCGTGTGTAGATTTCACAGGCGCACCCAACTTCCCCTCAGCAAACGTCTTTTAATCAGCAGAATAACTCAGAACACCTGTGTCATTCCACAAAGACCAACAGCAAGCTGCAAGTTCCAATAGGAATATGTCCCGCCCCAACAGGTGCAACATAACTGACAGCAGAGTGAGGAAGATGCCAATCAAGCACAGTGTGTGTACACACACACACACACACACACACACACACACACACACACACACACACACACACACACACACACACACACACACACACACACACACACACACACACACACACACACACACACACACACACCTTGAGATGAGTTAATTAGCCAAACTAAGTGAAAACACCTGTGTTGGTGGACCATGAGTGTACAGGAACGTTAATAGATTATTCATATAAACTCAATCACCGAAATTACATGTTTTACTTCCAGGACTATACCTCTGTTAAGCCAAGAACACACCAGCACATGCATTCGATTATACTAGCTCAAAATATTTAATCCAAAGTGGATCCACACACACCAGCAGCACATTAAAGTAAGCACCATCCTGCTTCTGTGTGGAAATGTACTAAATGTTTTTTGTCTCTTTCTCTCTCACACACACACACTCACACTCACACACACACACACACACACACACACACACACACACACACACACACACACACACACACACACACACACACACACACACACACACACACACACACACACACTCCAGTCACACCGTGTGTGTTTGCGTGTGTGTGTGCATGTGTGAGTGTGTCATCCAAAGAAACATACGCAATCCTTTATCGTGGAGGTTGGACTAAAATCCACTGTATTCCTGAAGCTTGAAGGCTCAGTGTGGTGAACACAAGCATCCCTCACACACATGTATCACTGCAGTTAGTCATTCACACGGATGCTTTAGCTGGGACAAAGCCACACCTCCATCTCTCGCCCTCTATCTCCCACTCACTTTCCATCCCTCTCTCCCCCTCTCTCTCTCTAGTTCTCTCGTGTTGCTAAGCAACTGTAACTGTTCATTTGGGCTCATCCCTAGTGGGGAATGGGCACTGCAACACACAGCAACTTATGATATATAGCATTTTCACAGATCATTTTTATCATTTATGCTACTTTCCATGCGGAAGTCCAAACATGTTGCCCAAATCAGAGTTGTATGGAAGCTCATTTATGCCAGTAAAAGAAGAAAAAAAAATAGATGTAATGTTAGTAATTATAGAAAAATGAGTAAATACTGAATGGCAACATTTTGAAATAGAAGCCAAAAAAAAAAAAAGAGATCAAACTTTTAACTATCTCATAATCCCCACTTTCCTACAGAAAAAAAACAAAGAGTTAGGAATGATAGAAATACTTAATTAAAAAAAAAAAAAAAAAACTTTGTTTTTTCTTTTCCTGGCAGAAAGGGGCTTTCACGGGGTCCCACTGTGCACATTGAAAGGATCAGCCTGATCTCACAGAATTCCGTGAAATGATCACGAACTGTTAACTAGGGTTGGGTACCGTTTGGATTTTTATGATTCCGATGCCGAACCGGTACTTATAAAACAATTCCGATTCCTAAACCGATTCTTGAACTGATCAAAGAAAGGCTCTTTTATGGAGTTTTTTTTTAAATTGAAAATGATTTAAATTTAACAATATATTAACCTTTTAAAGTACTTAAATATATAATAAGTAAACCTAAGTCACCTAACACATAACTACAATAATTTAACAATAAATAACAGTTACACTATTAACAAGTAACTAAATAAATGTTGAGTTGGTATGCTAACTAAACCAGTTTCAAACTTTAGCAGTTCTTTTGCAGAAAAATGACCATATTTGCCTTCTCTGGCAATATACTACACCTCTCCTGACTTATGGCATGTCCTGCCCAGGAGAAAACTCTCAGATGGTGTCCAAGAGGTCTGTACACACAGGTAGGAGTTTGAAAGGGCAGACAATTTGGGGAGGCTGTCCTGCCTCCCCCACCACCAGGCTACAGGTCTTGTCCTGAACGATAGACTAGCAGAGCAAGTGTAATATGTTTACTAGCGATCCCGTGCAGTAAATGGTTAATATGCTTTTACGTCCGTTTTGGTGAGCCCACAGGGAAAATATGGCATTTTAAAAAGTAGCCTACATTAACGGTAACTAGCTAACGGTAGACTACAGAGAAAGTGTGATATTTCTACGTCCGTTTCAGAGTGTGTACAAAAAGCCATCTATCAGCAGTGATAGTAGTAGAGTAGAGCGCACGGCGGAGAATAGCGCGGGCACGTGCGCCACTCGGCAGAAAAAAAAAAGAAAAGAGTCTGCCGCTGTCTGGAGCGACAGAGGGAAAATATTTCAGTCGGAACCAAAATGAGGAACCGAAATTAGTGTTCTAATCCGGTCTGAATACTACCGTTTGCGTAAGAACCGGTTCCACAGTGGAACCGGGTTTCGGTACCCAACCCTACTGTTAACACCAAATTACGTGGTGGTGGCACGGAAAGTATGAAAAATTCCGTGTGGCCACCACGGAAAACAATGCCAGTGTAAGGTCAATCAGTTGCAACCGTTTATTGTTTTCCTAAACCCAACCGTCCCGTTGTTGTCCCTCGTGTCATGGAAACGTAAGCCCACCCACAACCTTTTCCTTAACTTAAGGGGCCGTGTTCATTTCATGGAATTCTTCCGTGGGCCCATCACGGAATTTTCGGCGATCCGTGTTCATTTCACGGAATTCTGTGAGATCAGGTTGGAAAGGATTATCCAGACTGTTTACTGTGTGGCTTAGTCCATTCATACAACTTCCATTGGGAATCTATCAAGGCCTGTATAGAGTTGTGTTATTTTACATTCTGCCATATTCCTGCACACCCAGACAGGGAGAAGTTGGGTGGAGCTAAAATGGGAATTACATCCTATTTGCATGTGTCCTAAGGACCTAACTTTTAAAGATCACTTTTTGGGGCATTTTAGGCCTTTATTTTCATATGACAGATGAAGACATGAAAGAGGAGAGAGAGGGGGAATGACACGGAGCAAAGGACCGCAGGTCGGAGTCGAACCCACGGCGGCTGCGTCGAGGAGTAAACCTCTATATATGGGCGCATGCTCTACCAGGTGAGCTGATGAACTACACACAAACACTATAAACACTGAAACAGTGAATGAGGAACCACCAAGAGGCGGGCAGCATCCTCTACCGAGGAGTTTAGGGGGACAGGTGGAGAAGCTTGTGCAATGCACAATCTGGGGCACCTGGTCTATCATCTATCACTCTCACTGATGAAAAGGAATCAGTACTTGTGCTTTGTAATCCCCCCCCCCCCCCATCTCCAACTATGAATATGATCAGTGCCTAGCCCCACCTTTGAAGGTGGTCATGCTAAAAATGCACTACAACTTCATGAAAATTGACTATGACCCTGTTATTCTATATATCCACCTTGGAGTTATTAAATAGGCTCAAAGCTTCACCATTAGATTGTACCTGGTAAATGTAACCGTTGTCAGTAACAGACGGCTGGTTGGAGCTAACGCTGCGAGGACCCACAGCCATCTTCAGTATCTCCTCACAACCTGGCAGGAGGGGGGCGGGATGGAAAGAAGAAAGGGAAAAAAAAACAAGAGGGGGCGAAATCAACTAGAACACAGTATTAGGGCTAGACAATTAATCGCAATTTTATCGAAATCACAATACGGACTACTGCAATCTTCCAATCGCTGGGGGAGCCTTCAAATATTTGTTGAAGGCTAATGGAAACATGTTTTGTACAGATCCTCACAAAAATCCCTGCTATAATCATGAAAATCATGAAAATAAGAATAATGATACAAAAATGATCATTCCCTCCAATATCCTAAATCATATCGCAATTGCAACATCAGTCAAAAATAATAGCAGTTACATATTTTCCTGATGTCGTGCAGCCATATACAGCATGCAGCTCAGATTGGATATTGACAGTTTAAGGGAATAGTTCGCTTATTCACTTTTAAAATACTATATATATATATATATATATATATATATATATATATATATATATATATATATATATATATATATATATATATATATATAAGACTGGAAACAGATAGAGACAGCTTGTCTGGCTCTGTCCAAAAGGTAACAAAACCCACCTGTTAGCACCTCTAAATGCAGATTAAATGCGGTATTGAGCTAACTCATCATTTACACCTACTGTGCATTTCTTACCTTTAATGGCAAACACTCCGTGGCAAAAGTCTTTAAAGTTGATCTTCCCATGAGCGTTAGGATCCAGGTACCTGGTTAACTTCTTCACCTGCAAAAGACACAAGTCACTCAGAGATCTGGATATATGGACACAATACTGTGCCCTCTATGCTCAGACTGTAACTTCAGCCATGTGAGTACAACCCTCTTTAACTTCCTGCTGCTGTATCACACAAATAGGCCAATCATTCTTAAATGTGTTGTTCATTTTTAGCCATGTTAGTGACGTGGCTCTATGGATGTAATTGTCTGTTGGTTGGTCATTACACCACGTCTTTCATTTTGTTTATTTGGTATTCAGATTTCCATGTTCCCCAGATGATCATCTAAGCACAGGGATTTTCAACAGGGGGTTCCAGGACCCATAAGGGGGTACTCAGAATCAATGCAGGGGGCCTCCAAATTACTGTTAATTTTTGAAAGTTTTTAAAACATTTTAAACAAGAATCCAACATATTATTAGCAAATACTGTATAAATCCCCACTGTTTACTGGCCTACAGTATAGGTAAGGTAGTCACTGAGGCAATGCTGCGATTTGATAGTATTGCGATTTTCTTTTCCTTCTTTAACAAAAACAGAAGTTGAATAATACACTTCTAGAGACAATATATCATATAAATACATTTCTAAAAACTAATTGTTTTCTAAAAATAATGCACATCACATGTTAGTCAGTCAGTCTGACATTTATTTGATTTGTAAAGAAGCACATAACATGGATTTTCTGCATTTTCTGCTTACGGTCTATTTTGCTGGAAACAGATATGATTGTGTATAGTCGCTGTCGGCGGTACCGCATAAACAGAAAATAATTAGGAGAATCATTGGTAAAAAAATCCTACCCCTATTATTTTCTGTAGGCGGGAGGGTGCTGGTCCTGCAGCCATTGAACATGTCTCTACATAAGACGCATCTTTTATACAACAATAATTAAAATTTATGAGGACTCCAGTTTTTCTGAAGCTGAATGCAAATCATCAGTCAGAGCTGCAGCTCATTGTAAAATTCTGCAAATATACTGTAGTTCTGCATCTGTACTAAAGTCACATTGTCATGACAACCTATACTGTATATCCCCTGTGTATTTCTGAGAACAGATTATCTCACCCGACATGAACGTCATCACAGAAACTCTTTTCTCCTCTTTTAGAGAGCAAATGTGGATGTACTGAAAAACACAATGTATGAAGATGTGATAAAGCAGACTGTCTTTAGTGTTGGCTTACGAAGCATTTATGCATCGGATGTTTTAAAGAGTCAAACGAGAGGAGGAGCAGGGAGAAGCATCACAGCTGGAGGTTAAGATGAACGGGGGAAGAGAAGAAGAAGAGGAGAGAGAATGGAGTCAGTCACCGGGTTGGACATACACACTAATAATCCGATTACTGTTTGATTTAAGAGTTAACGTGACTTAACCACAGTGTGACACTTTAAGTGATGGTTGTCAGTTGTGAATTGGGGCTTTTAGTATTGCAGCAATTTAAGTGTTTTCAAGTTTGACAACAATTTTAAAATCAGTATTTGAATTTTCTGGCCACTTGGAACATCACTATACTGACCCTATAAGGTGTAATGGAAATTTTAATTTAACATAATAGTTTAATATCCTAATAAGATTCTCATATAACTTACAAGAGTTTCCTTATATTCTTATTTTAATTTTGTGTTATAGACTTAGAGACTCCTGCAACTGGCATCATAAACTTTGGCCTAGTGAGGACATCCTTCTCTTTTTGGAACTCAGCGTTCCTCCGTTTACCTTTAGCAGATAAGGGGGAAAAGGTCCATAACATTTGAATTGTGTCTCCTTCTGTGCTCTGAGATAAACAGATGTTTAGGCTAAAAGAGGGAACAGGAGCAGAGGGGAAGGTTGTGAACTCATGACTGTTTGTGTTTTTTTCATCTGTGTAGCTGCTAAAGATATCCTGAAGGGGAGCTGGTTTAACTGAGTTTCTTCTATATAGATGTATGAATTGTGTAGGTTGGTCAGAAGACCCTTTCAGATGTGCCGTGGTACTTGTGAAACTGTTTTCTCTGCATTTGCAAATGTAAATAAATACTCAAAGACCAAATTTTGGTTTGATTCTCTAGTAAGTCTCTATTAGTTTCATTTCTTGTGTTTATCATTCACACTCCTGCTGCTCTAAAGAAAAACTTCCACTACAAAGGTCACACATCCAGCTAGTCTATATCCACGACGTTCCACTTCCGGGATTGCTCAGGCGCCGCAGTAAATTCCACCAGATCTCTTTCATACCGGCCGGATGTCCGTTACCTTCCGCTTCCTTCGTGTTGGCGTTTTAAACTCTGGTGGATTTCTGAGGACTATGGTTAACTGCTCCTCAGATCTCTGCAGGGTAAATCCAGACAGCTAGCTAGACTATCTGTCCAATCTGAGTTTTCTGTTGCACGACTAAAACAACCTTAGAACGTACACATGTTCCACCCAAACGTGTTCCTTCCCGAGGCTATTTTGCAGAGGCGCCGTTGCTCCGTGCATGACAATTGTGATTGGTTTATAGAAATGCCAACGCGAGACTACATCCACCAGATGCAGAGCAACATTAGCATTCATTTTGTGTGGTGTTACGTGGCCACCTGACGAATGTAAGTTCAATTTTCACTCTCCTTTTATCTCTGGTTTGTTCTCCACCAACGCCAAATGATCCACGATTTTCAGCAGCGAATCTCTAACTGTGTCTGTCTGCTGTTTTCTGCTGAGACGTGTACAGTGAGAAATGGTGAATGGTGTGGGCCATAAAAAAAATTAAAATTAAAATTAACTAAACAGTTAGCTGAAAGACAGTAAAATGCTCCACAGAGCCGTGAGTCTAATGCCCTTTTCAGTTTTTAAAAAGGATTAATGTCTACTGCTGTCACATGAAAACTGCTCGTCTAAACTGAGTAATTCCAGTTTCATGACTGAAAAACATGAAAGTCCACTGCTGATACCGACCACGTTTACTTGCACACAATATTTCAGTTGTTTTTTTTATCTTATTCCGAAAAAGACAATATTCTGACTGAGCTGTTTACGTGGCTAATAAAAGTGACTATTCCACTAATATTCCCGTAAACATGCCATGTAAAAGTAAAAAAAAAACAAAAAAAAACCTGTTGATAGTCTTTCATTATGTTTAAAAAGTAGCTGTGTTTCTCCTTCCGACCAGAAATGTGGGCTTTTCTTTTGGGCATGCATCACTACCGCAACTCTGCAAACTGTTGGCTGGTTGGTTTGTGTACTACAACAACAACAACAACAACAACAACAACAACAACAATAGCAACGCACAGAGCTGACTGTAAGCAGTAAACAGGCAAGAGGCCGTAAACTGTCCCAAACTGGGATAAAAACCCTGACTGAGACGCGTATTCCGAATGCGCCAGCCTGTGTACATGTCTAAAGAATGCTTCTAAAACCCCATAATACCGGTATAACCCACGTCTTAATCGGTAAATGCTATATTCGGAAAAAGGCCTTATTTGGAATATCCAAACGGGATATGCCATTTACATGACCCACGTAAAATTCTAAATATTGTCATATTCGGAATAATAGTGGAATATTAGTGTGCATGTAAAACGTACTCAACGACATCCTTCTGCCCATTCATCAACTACTCTTCACACAAAGCTGATGTGACATTTCCTTTGGTTGAAATAAGTCGACGGTGACACACAGAAGATTATGGCTCAGACTTTGACAGGCAGACGTTGGGATGCATACCATCGTACACAGGCTTTGGTCTTAAAATAAGCTTTGGTGGGAGAGGGTTTCTGAGTCGGGAAGAATAGATCAAAGTGTATACTGTGGAACAACCTGTGCATCTACGCAGCCGCATGCCGTCTGCTGTGTTATCGCACACGCACAGTCACACACCCCAGAGCTCAGCATCACATCATCACACAGGCTTAACACTGCTCTGTGCCGACATCAAACGCCTGCAGACAGGCAGAAACCAGTCTCTTATATACATCTGAAACTAATTTGTATTTATTTTCATCTCTACTGTGTTTGTATTTGAATTCAGAGATGTATGATGCATGAAAAGTATTGTTCTATCACCTGTCATAATATTAAGAGATGTCCCACAATGTACATGTAACATACAGTAAAATTAGTAAAGTCATTTTAGATGCGTCTGCATCCACACATGTGCATCCTGCACTTTAGCTGTGGTCATAGGAAGATTAGACGTTAGGGTTAGGGGGTAAGGTTAGGAAGGTTAAGGACAGCCTCTCTTCACTTTTAACAATACTGAACAACATACTAAAGTTCAAATATAGTATTCCCCTTGATGTAGGGTTTCAACTGACGATTGTCATTATCAATTAATGTGCCAATTATTTATCGTTTGTTCTACAAAACGTCAGAAAACAAGGACAAATGTCTGTCGCATCCTGAAATGTTGTATTTGGTCCCAGCAGCAGTCGGTTTCCAATTACATAAAAACTGAGAAACACATTTAAAAATCCAAACAATACTGTCGCATACTTCTGAAAATGTTATGACCTAATAATTACTGTTTAATGTGAGAAGCAGAAAATGTAGGGCTAAAATTAGCAAAACAAGACCCAAGTGATATTTTAGTACACAAAAAAAACGCTGTTTTCGCAGTACAAATACTGAACAAATACAGTAATAAACATTTGATTAAGATGCATTATATGCGTTTTGGTAACTATTGTATTTGTACTGTAAATAATCCAATGTGTGCAGGCATGCAGTACAGGAACAGCAGCGTGGTGGAATAAACATGTTACTTCATACTGTGTGTAGCAATCTGACACTCACTGCAGTAAACTAATCACCATAGAAACTGATGCTTCCGGATGTGTCGTCGTTTTCTAAATAACAACCAATGTAAATACAGGACTGGTGCAGTGAGCACCATCTCATAGGCTGTTTTCAGCAGCTAGGCGGATCATTCCATTACTTAACAACCGACCAATCTGCTCACAGACTCCCGGTGAAGTTCTCGTCGCCATGGTGACAAAGAACACAGCGAAGAGGGGAGCTGCAAGAGGGGAGGAGGAAGATGGAGAAGTAGCTACCTCCCAGTAAGACGGAGTTATTTTTAGTAATGTGTTCAGGGTGCTCAGCCGCCATGACAGCTTAAAGAAAAATCTACAATCACTGTTAGATATCGTTCATCTGTGATACTCAGTGCAACCAGGATTCAACCCAAACGAGTATGACAATGCACTTGAGGAACTGAGTGGTAATGAGACTAGTCTATCCCTTATCTGAAACCATAATTGCACGTTTAAGCCAATGAACTACAAACATTGTGCATATACTTTCCATTACTGCTTTTGAATGACCTACTCCACATGACAATAATTTAACTTGAACCAAAAAAAGAATTGCATTATCTTGTTCATGTAATGAATGGCGTATTTTAACCACATCTCTGCAGGTTGAATTTCATAGCATAACTGAAGAATGAAATAGGAGACAATGTTGGCATAAAACAAACACACACATTTACAGTTACAATCCACAATTTAATCCTCCATATGTATCTATATTCCATGCCAAAAAGAGGCTCCCATTGACTGTGACTGATAAACTGAGCAGAGAAATTGGAAGCAGCTCTCCCCAGCCATCGCTCCAAAAACACACCTGCCGGCCAGAACTTTTAAACTAATGAAGATCGGTACAGAATATGCTAAGATTATAGATTATTCGTAAGCTGCAGGATCATGGTTACCAATCAAATGAGAGAGAGAAGGGGGGAGAGAGAGAGCCGTGGCACTGCTGGTTGGTGCTGAACCTGGGACTGGCACTGCGCTCTCCATGGTACTGAACCCCTGCCGGTACAGTCAGCCCCAAAAGGGCACATGAGGTCCGACATTTAGATATCTGGAGTCCCTTTGGAGCTAGCCTCGCATTGCCAGATCTGGCTACACTACAGATCCATTCTGGGCCAGGAGAAGAAAAAAAAACGCTCTGGGTTGTTTGCATTTCTTTAAACCAATCACAATCATTTTGGGCGGCGCTAAGCTCCAGGTGCAGCGACCGTGGCTCTGCGTGGGGAAGGAACTTGTTTTGATGGAACATTTGCACCCTGTAAAAGAACGCCACATGCAATAATAAATAAAGTTAACTGTTCACACGATACAGTGACATGAGCTATTTAAATTAGCTGGAAGCATGGCTAAACGTCACTTGCTCTCACCAGTGTATTGCATGTACTTATGTCCACAGCAGTCTCCACCAATCGGTCACAAAATGTCCCAGTTAGATAGTAAATTACGTAAACATATTATTTGTAAATGTTACACTGATGTGGTGTCTGGAGACACTTAAAATCCGGGGTCCAGACCTTCACAAGGGATTGCCAGATGAGACAAGAACATGACCCAGGTAGGAACTAACAACACTAAATTCTGCTACACAACAGGCTGTTTATTCTTTGGTGAAAATACTGAACAGTCAGATCGTCAGGCCTCTAAAATGAATAAAATAAACCACTCTGTTCATAACTTAGAAACATGTAACCTGCAACAAGGGGTCACCGCTGCTCACCGGGAGATATTGCTTAATCGTAAGTGGCCACAAGCTATATAATGTTAGGAACTAAACTGCCCTAAATGAAGAAGTACTGCACCCCTTTTTCAGCAACGTTAGGTTTCACAAGTACATTACGGTGTTGTTCTGATTCAATGGCTGTTGTTTGACCAGCTAATGATGAAATATCTGAAGTCTCTTCACCTAATTACAGGTCGTCTGATATAACTATGACAAGCCAATGAGAACTCAGCTTCAGGGCTCCCTATCACTCTTAAAATTGTGGAAACACAACTGCAAAACTTCCCTGTCTGCTTCGCTCTTGTGAACTTCTTTATCTCAATATCAATTAGGGGTGGGAATCACCAGAGGTCCCTCACGACAAGATACTATTGCAATTTTAAACATATCGCAATATCCTGCGATATATTGCAATTTATTACATTTTTTTCCAACTTCAACTTTTTTACCAATTTCAAATGATGTCCCCAAAAACAAACTTTGTCAAAGTCTGTTTTGTTTAAAAAGATAAATGTGAGAGGTTTGTTCATCTCACTTTTTTAATGGGATTTTCAAAACAGACAAACTGACCAACACATGTATAGTAATAGATCGATACTTGGCGTCTGTGTATTGATACAGTATTGCCATAGAAAATATTGCGATACTACGCTGTATCGATTTTTTCCCCCACCCCTAATATCAATATATAACATGAAAGAGTACATTTTCTGGAATATCAATTAAAGATGATTTTTGGGGGCTTTTTCTGCCTTTATTTTGATAGGACAGCTAGGTGAGACATGCAGGAAATTGTCACAGATCGGAATTCGAACCCTGGACCACTGCGTCGATGCGTAAACCTCTCAGTACATGTGCGCCTGCTCTACCACTGAGCCAACCCGGCCAACTGGAAAATCAATTAAGAAACTGTTTATTGGTAATACAACCATAGAGGAATGTTTATTTGCAGCTAATCAAGTGAATTAAATACCTGACAAGTTAGTCAGAGTACTACATCAAATTATGCAAAGATCATATACAAATCAAATATTGCCATTAAGCACCCTTGTTTATTTACTTTCAGAATTTTCCACAATGGCATAATACAACAGAGGGCATACAAGTGATAGATACCACCATATAAACGGTATTATTCTTGTAGGATTGTTGAACATTTGTGCAAAAATTGATGGCACCAGAGATTATAAAGCAGCAAACACCAAAACCCTCTTTTGTACCAGTACTGTTTTTTGGTCACTGTAATATGTTCTGCATTTACACTGCAGTGTAGATGTGCTGGATCACAGTCTGATGTCACAGGATACATTAGGCCAATAATGGATAGAGCAATATACATCACCAAATGGGTGCATATTGGAAAAAAGACAAAAACATTTAAGTGACTCAACACTGCAAAGTACAAGCTAGTTTGGTAGGCGTTTGTGATAGAAATATTATGGAATTTATACACAGCTATTCCTTTTTTAATAACAGTAATTACCAGTGTTATTTCCCTCAAGTTCCTTCAAAAATGATTTTCTATAGTTATAAGCTTGGGGGGGCGAGGGGGGGGGGGGGGGGGGGGGGGATCTGTTAAAGCACCTAACGTTACTTCTGCTGGCCTTGTAGTGTCAGTAGCCTAACACACAGCAGTGCATCTGACAGACTGAATGAAGGGGTAACGTTAACGTTAGCAAACGTGACATAGCACAACAAAGCAGAAAATAAGCTACTAGCTAGCTAATGTCTCGGGAATTAGTCACTAAAAGCTGACACCACTAGCACACCTGTTTAAAACATAGTGTCAGTCGCCACTTGTTACTAATGAACCTTGTCAAAACGTTGGCGGAAAAGCAGCTAACGTTATCGGTCCTCCCCAGCCTCTCACCTCGTCTCCTTGACCGAACTGAAGACCGAGGTCCTCCAAGTGCTCCACCCGGATGAAGCCGTCAGCATCCTCGTCACACACGTCGAAAACCTCCTTGAGCCTCCTCAGAAACTGCAACAGCTGCTCTTGGTCGGGGAAAACATGTCCTTCCATTGTAGAGCTGGCTTCGGATTTTTCCTGTTAAAGACTCGCTTTGACGGTCGCCATCATCGTTCCAGTCCTCAGTTGCGCCGGAGCGACCGCTGCTGCTTGTTCAAGAGGTGCGAGAAGTTACGGAAAAGGGCGATGATTTACGAGTAGGACACGAGGCATTGCGTCACAAACCGGCTGCTAATAATAATCCAGGTGTGTTACCACCCGCCGAAATGACGTGGTGATATACAGCAGGTGTTTTAATGGCCTAACATGTTTGTGAAAGCGTGTTCCACCTCCAGCTGCACTGAAAACCATCTGATGACATCGTGTGAAAAACAAAATATTAAATAACAATTATAAAGTACTTACGCTAGGTTAAATTCAAGATTATGATTTAACTTGGTCTGGTATGAGTGGATTATGCTGGCAATTAAAGTTTAAAGTGTATTTCTGTATTTTTGACATTATTGAATCAGTTTGCGGACTTAAAAAAATCTTCTTCTCTGCTAGGCTACTGTTAAACTACTTTAACTTTATCCCGTAACTAATAATAAACTCCATTTAAAGATACCATTTGTGTCATTCAACAAAAGTTAAAGTGAAAATTATTAGATACTACTTTCTAATGACTCTAAGCAAGTTTGAGTATACAGTGTGTCACAGTGGGAGTTGGTACTTGGCAGCTACAAAGAAAATTAAACTACAGAGGTGAAACGGCTCCAGAAAGATCTTAAAAAACTAAAATAACCAACAGTTTCACTTTTGTGTTGAATTCTCAGTCAGTTTGATTTAATGCCATACACTAACATTTCCTGCTAGGATTAAATGGCAAATGTTGGACACAGCAAGTGGACTTTAATATTTTGACGTAGGACATCTAAATTTTAATGTACCATCTCATAACTTAGACATAGGAATTCAATATACTTTTGACGTATCTTGTAATTTGACCAACTATCTCTTACAGGGTTTCTGCAAGTCAAATTTAAGACTTTTTAAGACCATTATGAATGAAATGTAAGACCGTTATTATCACAACATCAACAAAGCCCTGAATTCAAACTACAACCCCAGAGAATAACAAAAAAACAGCATTAGAGGTAATGTTGCATGGACATAGGAAAATTAAGACCGGTTTAAAATTATTTAGGACCTAGAACACAATACTTAAGCAAATGTAAGACTTTAAGACCCCGTGGAAACCCCGTCTTACTATCTCTTTTCTAGTTTTAGCATTCCTACCATTTTTTATTTTCCTGGCAGAAATGGCCTTCCGTAAAAGAAAAAGGTTTCCACATTCAAATAATACAATAGACATCTTCCCTAAGAGTTTTTATTAGAAAAACAGTTTATACAAGACTGATATCCACAGTCACATCACTGTACAAAACATAAAACCATTATGTCACAGGCCTCATTCCACTTACATATTTAAAAACTATTGCATTTCATGTCTAACCCTAATTCAATGCAACAATTGTAGTCAATACTTACACCTGCAGTGGCTCTTCTGTGCAAAGTGATGACATGTTTAGATGTCCAGAGAAGAATGTATAATCAACCTCAATCACATCCCTTAGCTGTCATATGCAAAGTACAGAAGTGACTCTCTCCAGTTTAACTTAGGCACTGAAGTACAAGATGGATTCTGAAATAAAATTAATTAGAGAAAAGGTGTACAAAGTCAGTGTTTAGTCCCATTTAAATGATTAGCCTTGGTTCCAGCAGGGAGTCCCACCGTTCTGTCACCTGTAGGGGAAAGAGAAGATGTTATTTTAACTATGATTACAACAGGCTAGTACAGGAAACAACTGACTAACAACCGCTACTTTCTGCAAATTAAGCCGTTTTTGTCACGCCCCCACTTTCTCCTGTTGGGATGAAAAGAGGGGATCACTGGGTGAATGCGCTCACTCAAAGTACAGTGAAGGGGGCTCCAAACCTGGGCTCAAAGACAAAACAAAGGCTTTGGCTTTAACTGCTTTTGCTGACTGCCAGTGTCACTGTAAGGGACCCACACAATTCAACCCCAGTAGCACCGTTGTTATTTAATACAGTAAGGCACTCCAGGGAATAAGCTGGTGGTTGGTGACCCGTTTGTTTTAAAGTGCTCATATTATGCTTTTTGGCTTTTTTTCCCCCCTTTCCTTTATTGTGTTATATATCTTTTTTGTGCACGTTATAGGTTTACAAAGTGAAAAAGCCCAAAGTCCACCCCAAAAGGGACTTCCCATCTCCAACAGAAAACACTGTTCACAAACTGCTCTATTGTAGTCCAGCCTTTACTTCTGTGATGAACGCGCGTCACTTTGTAACACACTAGAGCTGGGCAATATATCAATATTATATCGATATCGTGATATGAGACTAGATATTGTCTTAGATTTTGAATATCGTAATATGGCATAAGTTGTCTTTTCCTGGTTTTAAAAGGAAAAGACAGTAAAGTCAAGCTGTTCTATTATTTGCTTTTACCCACTTAGTCATATCCACATTGATGATTTTATCAAAAACCTCATTGTGTAAATATTTTGTGAAAGCACCAATAGTCAACACTACAATATCGTTGTGGTATCGATATCAAGGTATTTGGTAAAAAATATTGTGACATTTGATTTTCTCCATATTGCCCAGCCAAATAACACACGTTATAATGCTCGCCTAGCTGCTAGCGTGGCACGCCCTCATACTCTGCTTCTGACTGGCTAGTAGTCCTTACCTAGGTACTGCACATGTGTGACTCCCAACAAAGATAGAACAGAAGTGAGAGGTCTCACTCTGTAGCTAAAACAGAGAGCTCAACACACAGGGTGAAAAGAGGAGCTGCAGCAATGTGCAGTACAACAAAAATATGGTGTTTTTTGAAAATTAAACCACATAAACCTATTCTGCTACAACCTCTAAATACAATTATGAACCTGAAAATGAGCACTAATATGAGCACTTTAAGTAAGAGGAGTATTCAGTTACCATGTAGTCCCTGGAATCATCCATTTACCTTTTAATAATATTTCATTCCAGGGATTTTATATTTAACAATCACCAAACTGATGTGTGATTTTTATAAAACTGTAAACAATAAAATCTAGGTACTAATTTTGTTTTGAATTACACTTTGAAATCATTAATTCTGAAAAGGGAAATGTATAATAAAATATGATCATATGGTCTCTTTTACATTCCCTGTGAGGATTTCTAGTGACAGACGTGAAACTATTGGTGAAAAGAAATCTGATTGCGATTTTCCTGCTACGATTATTATTTTAGCTACATATCATCTACGATCGTGTTAATCTAAGTAATAAAAAATAAAAGGAAAAATCCACTGAAAATAGTACATTTCTGTAAACAATTTGTGATATGTAATATTATTCCAGCATTTATCTTGTAAAAAAAACAGTTAATCTACAGTAATAATGAAAAGAGGAATAAAAAAAAAAAAAAGTATAATCAAATGTTACGCCAAACATTCAACTAAATGTTTCACATTCGATTAATCTTCACGATTAGCTAATCGCATTCTTTCAAAGCTTCAAAAATCGTTCAGCCCTACATGAAGCCACGCCTCATCAGGTTGGACTCCCATGGAACGTCTCTCAAACACCTCAAGGTGAGTTGCACCTATTTTAGAAATATGCTCATCAGCTTTCTTTCTGATAGGAAGAAGAGAATAGATCAATATCAATCTCATGTCTGTGCGATTAGTACAGGACATGGTTAGCTTTGGACAGAGCCAGACTAGCTGTTTGCCCCTGCTTCCAGTCTTTATCAGTACCTCCGGGATTTTGCGATGTCGTGATCGCACCAATTCACGTGAATTCAACCAATCACCGTGACATTGGTGCGACTCGCAATTTTGACCAATCACCGCGACTTTTCCGCAAATTTGACCAATAACCGGAGTTTCCCGCGACTTCAACCAATCCCAGCAGTCCCACGTACCAGACTTTACGTCAGTGTGACTCTGAGAGACGCTGACCAAGCGGGAGTGAGAGAGAGCTTGTTTCCGATATGAAGACGAGACTCGAACATCTCACATTTACCAACAAAACGTACAGCGAAAGACTGTGCAAAACAGCCGTCCTGCCAACCTGTATACATTTTAACGTCAATGTACGCCGTAACGTTTTTTCACTCTAAAGTCGCTGATGCGGCTGCTTTTTCAATCCTGTTGGCTCTCTGCAGCGGGCGGGGGCGGGGCTGCTGCTCATGCAGTCCCCCCCCCCGCTACTGACGCGCACACACAAACACACTTATCATTGCACTTAGAATATGAGTGTAGCTGTCCTCAATTTAGAATGATTTGCGGTGGGGAGGCTAGTCGTTTCCTATGGTCTTTACGCACACACTGTGCTCGTAAATCATTTTTCCAGTTTGCGCGCGTATCTATTTTTAGGCATACCGTTTTTTGATCCACTAGTCTCGATAGCAGTATTGATAAGCTCGGACCTTATTGATTTTCGGGTTTTGAGAAATTTGGAACTGGGTCCCTAATAGAACCGGGTCTCGAGACGCATCCCATTCCTAGTCTTTATGCTGAGCTAGGCTAAGCTGTCTGGCCCGGTCTAAAAACATCACAACAGACCTCACCCATCCCCATCATGGACTGTTTACTCTGCCGCCCTCTGGCAAGAGGTTTCGCAGTTGGGGTGCACGATTCAGAAAATGTCACGATTCTACATTGATTTTCAGGCTCAAGATTTGATTCAAAAACGATTCTCAATTAAAAAAAAAAAATATTTTTGGAATTCTATGAATCGATTTTGAATCGGGAGAGCTTGAATCGCGATTCAAATGTGAAACGATTTTTTTGCACACCCCTATTTCGCAGCATCCGGTGCAGAACGGCCAGATTCTGCAACAGCTTCTTCCCAAAAGCCATCAGACTCCTGAACTCAAAATAACCCCCCTTAATAATCCCCTGCAGTGGGCCTCATGTGGACTTATTTATAAACGTTCCTTTTTGGAAAGAAAGCATAAGGTTGAATTATTCCTTTTAAGAAGTGCCGTTTAATAGATTAGAGTAAAAAAAAGATTAACTTGCTCAGGCTTACCCGAGAGCCTCTGGACACTGCATACTCCACGCTCTCCGAGCCATCTGCGTTCTGATAGACCAGGTCAAACTTGCCAGGCTCTACAGGAGCTGAGGGAGAAGAGGCATGTTAGGAGTAACAACAAATGCATAGAACACATTGGAAAATCGACTCTGTTCGTCAAGTCAATTACATTAAAAAAATTCCCTGACTTTCCATGAGGAATTCCTTAATAACCCATAATAACCATAATACTGTATATCCATGGTAGGCTTACAGTTATTTATCAATAGCAGCAATTCTAACATCCACTTATTTAGCTAGATGCTGATCTTTCTGGCTGTGAATGGTCCTATATTGTAAAAAGTGAGATTAGCATTTTTTAATTTTTTATTTTTTTTTTACAATAAGGCAGGTTGAGTTGCTGTATAAATGCTGTGAAAGAATCAAAACGCTTAATCCAGAGAAATGCACACAGCCCATGTTCAGAAACGAGCTGTCAGGACTACCGTAAGGTTGTGATGTCACAACTATACTGTATATAGGTAGAAAGTGCTGCTACAGTGCTGTTCCAGTCGTTCCCTGCCTGCAATGACTGTGCTTTTTTTTTTTTTTTGGGGGGGGGGGGGGGGGGGGGGGGGGGCGGGGGGCGGCTTAAAACGGATCGTTTCAGACAGGTATATTCAGACAGTATGAGACAAAGAATGTGTTTTCTGAACATTAAAGCATGTACACATGTTCTAGTAGAAACCCAAAATACAAGTATAACCCTGAAAATGAGCATGATAAAATGACCTTTAAAATACATTTTCCAGTCGAGCTTTGAGAGGAAAACATTTCTTTTTTTCCCCCTCTTATTTACAGATTTTAAAGATAATTTTTAGGGCTTTAATTGCTTTTTGATTAGAGCTGCTGAAGAATGACAGGGAAAGGGGGACAGGGAGAGGGGGGATTACACGCAGAAAAAGGGCAGCGGGACGGACTCTAACCCCGGCCACTGCCAAGGACTCAGCCGACGTGCCGACACGCATGCTGTACTGGTTGAGCTAGAGGCCACCCGGGCAAACCGATCTTTTGAATCTTGACATACTAAATTTGAAATATGAATCACATTGCAAGTGTCGGTGGTGACGTGACCCCCTACCTTGAGAGGCATTAAGCAGTTCCAGCTCAATCTGTTTGGTGGTGAGGTCAAAGCTTACAATCCTTCCCTCCTAAAACGTAAAGTAACATGGTTGGTCAGTAGTGTGGCGACTCCAGGACGACGCTCTCTCCGAGATCACAAATGATTCCACTCACCTTATACTCTGATACCTGTGGTGTATAGTTCTCCGTTAGCTCCAGTAACTGAAAACACACACACACACACACACACACACACACACACACACACACACACACACACACACACACACACACACACACACACACACACACACACACACACACACACACACACACACACACACACACACACACACACACACACACACACACACACACACACACACACACACACACACACCTCGATTTATTAGAGCGATGTCAGTTGTCAGCTCTACTAATGGTGTATCCACCAGTATATGCTACGTTTTTTTTAAGCTAAACTTTTAAGAAATCTGGTACAGCGTCTCTGTTTGTTTAACATTTTTGTCAATGAGTGAAAACTGAACAGTGTCAGCAAAGCTAAACAGGAAGTAGGCGTGCAGTGTCAATAACAGAGCAGATAACACTAGGCTTACCTTGAAGGCAATCTTCTGCCCCACCTGTGGAGGGGCGGCTAGCAGGGGCATGGAGCTGTAGTCCCGTTTGGGAGCAGCTTCTGCTGCGTTCTACGTACAAGAACCAAAGAGATTATCAATGCCTTTTTCATACACAGTATGACAGGACAGGTCGCACAATGACCATGTTTCCATGTACACCACAGATGTAATTGTACTGCCAATAAGATGATAATGTGACAGAGGCAACACTATTCTCAGATTGAATTGCCCGTTTCCTAACCCAAACAGTGCTTGTCTAATCCTAGTTTGGCAACCTGTTAAGGGAGGCAGCCCTGTTAAACTCTGGATTTCTCCACATTTTGAAGCGGTGTGCCTGAGGTTGTAGTAAGCGCAATATTTTTGGCTTTTTCATTTTTCTATTATTTTGGCTGCGGTAATGCATTCGGCATAAATATTAGACGTGAGATTTTTTTCCCCTCAATTTTGGAAGTTGATCCTCAGCTACTATAATACGTCTATGATTAAATTGTGTCGCCAAAATACACTCAGACTCAAAATTGTCCCCATTGAAACACTTTTTTTTTTTTTTTTTTTTTAATCCCCCGGCCATTACAGCTTAAAATCATGCCTTCTATTATATCGGGTTTTCAATATTCAGCTCTGGCTTGAAATGTTTTTACTATTTTCCACCAGATTGAGCCGTTTTCCCTATGGGGCAAATGTGTGCTTGTTTCCTGGTTCCCACTCAGGACATTGCTGCCGTACCATGGAGCACTCCAGTGTTTGATACAAAGCATCAACATCAATTTTGTTGCCAACAATTGACCACACGACCAACGATATCCCAGCCTGTGAAAACATAAATCCGTCTAGCATTCAGTTAGTCTATATCCTTCGCGTTTCCCTTCCGGGATTGCTCCGGTGCTGCAGGAAATTCCGCCGGATGCATGTCTTTTCCTTCCTCTTTGTTTGTGTTGGAATTTTAAATTTGGTGGATTTCTGAGGACTCTGGTTAACTGCTCCTCAGATCTCTGCAGGCTAAATCCAGACAGCTAGCTAGACTATCTGTCCAATTTGGGTTTTCTCTCGCACAACTATTTTTGCAGTGGCTCCGTCCGGCCCATGACGATTCTTATTGGTTTAAAGAAATGCCATTAAACCAGAGCACGTTTTCCTCCCATCCCCGAATGCTGTGTGGAGTAGCCAGACCCTCCGTCAGCGGGGGTCTGGCAAAGCGAGACTAGCATTTAGTTAAAAGAAAATAAATCGTTTTTTAAATCATAAAAAAAACCAAAAAAAAACAGTGGCATTATGTAAACAAACATTCTTTACCACCATTAACATTAACATTCTAAACTGCATTTTTGCAGGGTGGGACTTAGGGAACAGTCAATTTAAGCATCTCTCTAGACTAACCATTTTTTCTTACAGGAGACGCACAGAGCACCTTGACCCTCAGGCAGTGGTGTAGTCTACGTGATACTCAGTCTACCCACTAAGAAATCTCCAGGATTTCCATATACCCACTTACATATGTGCAACGATACGCAACAACATATATTTGTGACAGAGCTTTCACTTCAGATATTTGTGAATACAAATACGGGGTTGAGTAATGCAACAGTAAACTAACACTGCAGAACATGCAGGGAGACTTCTCTCGTCTTTCATCGACCTGCTCCTCGCTGAGCGCAGTGCGTAGTGTGTGCGTAGTGACCAGGACCAAATGCTCCGCCTACACTAACGCCAGTATCCTCCCTTCACCGCACATTTAAGACAAATATACAGTGCTCAGCATAAGTGAATACACCCATGCTAACGTTGACTAAAAAGAGGAATAAAAAAAATTATCTTTTGGAAATTGATCTTAATGCCTTAATTTAAAAAAATGTGGAAATATCTACAGATTGGCATGGGGTACTTTCCATAAAATCATCTCTCAATGCAAATCAAACCAGCTATTAGGCTAACTGAAATAACACCATGCCAATCTCTAGGTATGGTGAAGGGGATGTGATGATGTGGGGCTATTTTAATTCCAAAGACCAAGGGAACTTTATCAGGATGCATCCTGGATCCATGAAATAACTGGCCTTTAAAAATAAAAATCTGCCGGCCTCTATGGGAATTTAACATAGGGGTGTACTGACTTATGCTCCCTGTATTTTAAGGAAGAGCATTTATTTATTTACAATACATTATTAATTCACAAAGAAAATGTGTGTCCTTAAAGGTTGGATTTTTACTCATTTTTTTTAATTAAGGCATTAAGATCAATTTCCAAGAGATGATTTTTTTTTTTATTCCTCTTTTTAGTCAACTTTAGCATGGGTGTATTCACTTATGCTGAGCACTGTAAGTAGCCTATTTTATCTTGTCCTCGTTGCTTTGGGGTCAACTTTTGGCCCACTCTGAGCCAGGAAAAAAAAATGTGGTAAAGTATACCCACTACAATACATTAGCCTACACCACTGCCCTCAGGATACAGTTAGTGTCAGAAATCAGTAACTTTAAATACTGAACTAAGCAAGTATTGAAATCAAAATGATTCAATCATATGAAAAGTATCTTATGACTACTATCACACACATATAGGTACATACCTGGAGGACCACTGACATGTTGGTCAGGGAGTCAGTGTGACAGGACGGCTCTGTGGCTCCGTTATAGCGGGACTCCAAGCTGCCGCTGTGCCCTCTGGCAACTCCTCTGCCTTCACCCCTTCTGTTCTCTCCAGGACCATCACGCCTGAGTTGTCCTCGGCCGCGGCCTCGCCAAGAAGGCTGACTGCCCAAACTGTGGCCCGGCCGCTGCATTGGCCGTCGGATAACCAGCTTGATCTCCTCTTCGCTGTCGGAACTACTAGACACCTCCATTTTATCTTTAGGGGCCACCGCTACGCTCGCAGCCTGTTTCTGTGCACCGTTGACGGACTGCGGGGCAGGAAGAGCCTGCTGAGATGTTGAGCTATCGTTCAGTCTTCCTTTAGGGGTTGTGGAGGTTAAACGGTTGTTTTTCGGCAGGCTTTTTGCAGTGCTGGCCTCATCAGAAGAGGAGTCGGTTTCTAAGGAGGATGACGAAGGTGGGTGGGATTTTGTCTGGGTGGGTCTGGTGGTTGGAGGCGCCTTGGCGACAGCAGGGGTGGAGGAGGGTGTTTTGGGTGCTGCTTTTGGGGCAGCTGGCTTTTTAGGAGCGGCGTCCTCATCACTACTGCTGCTACTGGAATCTGAAGAGGAGACATTCTGTGTTTTTGCTTGGACCACCGGGGGCTTCTTGGTGCTTTTAACTGGCTGCTCCACACTCGCTGTTTTTGTTTTGGTAGAAGCAACTGGTTTGGGGGTGACAGTCGGGTCATTTTCCTCTGCCTTCTTTCTTTTCTTCTTCTTCTGTGTGCGTTTTTCTGGTGACTTCTTATTCCTCTCAACACCTGACGCCTGCTTGGTATCCGTCTCCAGGCTCTCCTTGCTCCTTTTTTTACTTCTTTTTTTCTTACATTCAACTCTCAGTCCATTTTCTCCTGGCCCATCCTCCTCTGTGGGTCTGGGTCTCTTTCTGCAGTTTTCACTTACTGTATCTGGACAGCTGCTGTGCCCATTCACCTCAGCCAGACAGTCCACCTTCACTCTGGCAAATTAAGAATGAAGGAAGGAAGAAGGAAGGGTCAAACACGTTCAGAAATATACTTCTTGTCACCTTGCCCAGAGGCCGATGAAAATATATCAATGTCAATGTTGAGCGTCAAAGTTCATGCAATTCTTGATCTTGGAAGTACCATTTGGCAAAGGAAAATCTTGAGCTAACTTTTTCCAGCGCTTCCGGACCTTTAAGTCACAGGAAAACTGAGTAAAACTGGAAAAGTCCTGGGAAAAGCTGGTAACCCTGGATCAAGTGGCATGGACGAACAAAAAGGAAAGATATATTAATGCATTTCCACTGCCACCGACATGGCCAGGTTAACCTTTTTTTGTGCTTCAGGACACCTCCCGCACTTTGTCTCCGCTAAGTTCCCAAGTTTCCCGGGATATCCTCAGGTAGGAATGTGAGGGGGAAACGGTATACGTGCAGTTTAGTGTCCCAAATTCCCCATACAATGTCCTTAATTATGAACCTGCTAAACCACCTTTTTTAACAGGTGTTTGGGTTGTGGTTATGGTTAGGGCAACCAGTCTTAAATAAGACCCTCATCATTTGGGACACTCTGTTTTTGGAAAATAATTTGGGACCCTAAACTGCACGTATACCTGTATATCAATTAGCCTACTCACGGAGCGTTGCCTTGAATTCATGAAGACAACTTTTCCATTGTTCAATCATGCCTCCAAGGTGGACAGAGAATGTTCCGACAGGCAGTATGAGAAAGATATTTTTTAACATAAAAATGTTCTAGTGAACCCAAAACACAAGTATGGACCTGAAAATGAGCACGTCTCCTTTAAGAACAGAAAGTTCATTTTTAGAAGAACTCTACCTAAGCCAATTTTATTTCTACAGCCCAATATCACAAATTTGCCTCATGGGGCTTTCCATATATATTTACATCGTTTAAATTACCCAACAAACAACTGACAGTCCACCTGGGGCCCTTGTAGGCAGAGTCCGAAATTAACTTTTTGACTCACCGGCCAAGTTGGCGGGTAGATGAAAGAATCCACTGGCCAAGCATATTTTTATAATAATAATAATTATAATAATAATAATAATAATAATAATAATAATAGGTGAAAATATTAAATTGCGTTTTTTTTTTAACTTAAATTAAAAAAAAAAAACTTTCTGTTTGGGGTTGCAAGTCCTGCTGGAGATGTTAATGATTAACCGTTTAACCATTAACTGACAATGAGAATCTTGACCAATCGATACCATCAATTAGACAGATAAAACAATATCATTAAAACAATAATAAAAAGGTATTTAAAAACGTTTTGCATGATAAAAAGTAAATAGGTGGATTATCAGTTATTTTTTAGGTAATTTAAACAACACTGGAAAGCCCAATGAGGCAAATTTGTGATATTGGGCTTTATAAATAGGCTATAATTGGCTGTGGGTCCGTGGCCCCACGGTGGAAGTTATCGGGCTGAATTAGAAAGGATGCTCCATTCTTGTCTTTGCCTGGGGGCCCCTACAACTTCATGGTGCCTGTTGGAGCTGAACTGAGAACTTCAGTACACCTGGTCATGTATAAACAGGTGCAGCCGGGTACATTAACAATAGAAGCACGCGAACCTGACGCTGTCGTTATCCCGCACCACGTAGACGCTCTCCGTGTGCGGCAGGTAGCAGTCTTCTATAAAGAGGTTGAGGATGCTTCTGCGACTGAACTCAAACTTCTCTCTGATGACGCTCTCCACATCCGCCACCACGCGACATGTGTTCAAGTCCACGAGCAGCCAGCACATGCGGCAGTCAACGACAGCCGGCGGCGGGTAGTCAAAGTGTAATCGCACGCGGATAAAGTTGTTACTGTGGACAGCCATGACAGCTACCCACGGATGTATTTAAACAGCTAGCTACCACACCATGCACCAAACACCTCAAAACACCGCTCGTGTTCCGCTTCTGCCGGTAACAGGAATAGTATTTCCGGCCGGGAGTTTCAGAACAAGAGTCCACCCCGCGAAAACCAGATGGTACATCTCAAGAGGTTTAAATCATAATTAACACATTTAAACATTAAATCCATCCGTCCATGGGATCACTAGAACTCCTCATCCTGTGGAGAATCAAATACAGTTTATTAACATCTCTTTCAAATTTAAAAAATAATTTTGAAGAATAAAATGTTTAACCGGACGTACCCTATCTAAAACCAACTCTTTCACAACACTGCCCTCTGATGGCGTGGAGGCACTACTGCTCTCAGGAGACCAGACAAAAGAAGCTGGCTCTGAATGCAAGAAACCAGGGGAATTGTAGTTCAAGCGAATGCCTTCAATAGTAAAAAATATAATATATTGTAAGCAAGCGGAGTTTTGTCCCTCTCCCCAAAAATGATTGTTTCTAATAGTTTACCGGGTCCCCATGACCAGAGAGCATTACACATTCTTTCCCACTTTGCTCGTATACATTAGTTTAAAATCCTCGTTTGTATTATTTACTGTACCCATTGCATTATATTTCCTACCACATTAAAAGTACACTTTAAGAAAAGAAATGAAAAAAAAAAAAAAAAAATACATTACGCCGGTCAGCTGACCACTCGTGTGGTCATGTGATTTCTAGTAGCAATAAATAAAACCGAGCTGTCTATCCGTCAAAAAAAAAGTCGGGCTGTAACAATGGGCCGGGTAGAATCAGCCTGCAGTTGGTTGTGTTTACTGGCTATCATCGTCAATAAAGGTATGATATATGTATGTAACGTTAGTTCCTTTATTACAGGTGTAATGTGTTGTAGCATGACTACGTTACAGTCAGACATAACGAGCAAACAGAGGTTTCATATTGCCTCGTGCCTTAACTCAGCTGGCTGCAAAATGAAAGTAACGTTGACTTCTTCTGGTAACTTCTATATCTTATTACTTAAATACGGTGACTGAATAGCAAAGTATAACTGTGTATGTATTGTAATTGTATCCTACGCAGGACTCTCCAGTCCCCTGGCAGGTAAAGAAGCCTGGGCCTATGAGGAAGTGAGGGAGGGGGCCCACATGTTCTGGTGGCTGTACTCTGCTGACACTGACAGCCAGAACCGGCCTCTGGTTATGTGGCTGCAGGTAGGACATAGCTGTACATGACCAGGTCCACTCATTTCTGGAAGTCCACACCAATGTTTTCTGCACTTTTCCAAAGCCTCCTGCTTTGTCTTAGGTTTATTTCCCTAACTTACAGGAAGCTCCAGGATTCCATTAATTAGATTATTATTTTTTTTGTTGCAGAGACTGACACTGACCTTTTAGCTTGACAAGCCACAGCAAGATGTTGGACCTTGGCTGCAAAATTACATTTGCCGCCGCTAGGGTGCGTCTAGATTTCTAGGCTACTGACCTTTTTATGAGTTTGCTATTATTCTTTGCAGTGAACCCTCTGTCTACTTGTATTATTGTCAAAGTTACACCATTGTGGCAAAGTAGCTTAAAGATGGCACCCCACTGATTTTTGCACTTCAAGATCAGTTCATTAGTCATGGAAAGTACTAGTGAAAATCTCAAAATATCTGTTATTATCTATTAAGTATCTCTGCTTGGGCTGAGCCCAAAGCCTTTGTTAGAAACTGGGCGCATAGAGTTTGACAGACGTGGGTATTTACCAGCCAGGGGGTGTAACAAAAGATGCGGTTAAGTTGCATTCTGGGACATGTATTTTCTTGGTGCCCATAGGGCAGTGGTCTTCACTATATCAGCCACACTGATAGGACAAAGTCAATAGGAGAGCCACTTTTACCGCAAAGTATCAAAAGTTACATCCAGTCATATATAGCATGTCTGCTTATCAGTCTGTCATCCATGAATATACAATATGCCAAGAGCACATTTGGCGTTAAGAGCAGGAAATACCGCCCGAACTCCGCAGTGAGTCAAATGTTATGGACGCAAGGCAGAGCAAGTTAAACTATCTTTTCTAGTCTATGTTTCCATCTTGTATTGCTGCTGTTTTGGGTATGTTTTAAATATAAATTATTTATAATGCAGCAGACTTAGGGTTGTGTTATATATGCTTGTTTTTAATGTTTTGCGATCATTAATTAAAGCTTGGCGAGCCGCAGGAGGCTGGCAAGCCGCGCAATGAGTAACACTGCTATATAGTCTCTCATACTATATGTCATGTTCTGCTGCCTTGTCTGTCACAAGATCCCCCAACACTATGGAAGTGCGGCACTTAAACACTAACCGAAGCAAGTCTCTGCAAGTTGATTTCTCACCATAGAATATGAAAAGAATGTGTAAATAAATGGCTGCATCAGAAATAATACGGTATGATGATAAATGGTTGTCAGTCACTCACTCACACAGCTTTTGTAGCAAAGCTTTTGGTAGCACACTTGGACGTTGCTCTGGCCTGTTTAAACAAGCTGGGTGACAGTGGGAAGGTAGCTGGTTAAAAAATAAAAATAAAAGCATTGGCGGTGTGACTGAATGAGTAGCAGCAGCGTTGCTTCTATTTTCATATGCAGAGGAGGAACTGGCTCATGAAGTAAAGTAACTGTAGGAGCCAACCCTTTAAATCTGGGTAAAAAATTAGGATCGTCTTGTATTATTTCTCCAGTAATACTTATAAATAATAGCTCATTAATATATGAAGTTTGCTGTATTAAATAGGTCTGTCTGCTGTTGGAGCATGATGAGGATGTTTGTGTCTTCAGGGTGGACCAGGAGGCTCAGGAAGTGGCTTTGGGAACTTTGAGGAGATTGGACCTTTGAACAGGGATCTGGAGCCCAGAAAGACGAGCTGGGTAAGAAGGTTGCAAAGTAATCTGCCTTTTGTTGCCCCTGCTGTTTAGTGATCAGAAAACAGGGCTTTGGAGCACTGCAGAGCTAAACATTGTTGAAAAGTTGTGACTGTGATTCACTTTGGTTGAGTAATTTCCTGCATTGGGTGTATTGCAGCAGAGCTAGGTGATATGGAGAAAATCAAATATCACAATATTTTTGACCAAATATGTCGATATTGCGGCAATATTGTAGGGTTGACTATTTGTGCTTTCACAAAATAATGACTCAATTAGATTTTTGTTAAATAGTCATCAGTAATGTGGATATGACTAAGTGGGTAGAGGCAAAAAATTGAAAGGCTAGAACAGTCTGCTAAATTCAGAAAATGGCATCACTTTACTGTAATGTAGCCTTTAAAACCAGGAAAAGACAACACTTGTGTCATATTACGATATCAAAAATGTAAGATGATATCTAGCTGCAAAAAAAAAAAAGATATTGATATATTGCCCAGCTCTATGTTAGTCTTTTTTGAATACACACCTTGCCACAGACTATTGCTTTTGTAACTTTCAGGATGGTATTGTGTAACAATGTTTTTAATGGAGGAAAACATGCAGGTTAACATAAGGGTTCAAGGACACTGAGGCACTCAGGAGGGTACAGTTTAAAAAGCCTTTAATTATATTCTTGGCTAAATCATTAAAACAAGGCAACAATCATTAAAACAAGGCAACGCGTTTCGGACGTTAAGGCCTTCATCAAGGCAAGTATAACACGCTGATATATTTTGTGTGTGTGTGTGTGTTTGCTCTTTCAGGTGCAGGCAGCCAGTGTGTTGTTTGTAGACAACCCTGTGGGCACTGGCTTCAGCTACACTGACAAGCCAGACGGCTATGCTACCGATGTGGCTACGGTGGCCTCAGACATGCTGGTGCTGCTCCAGCACTTCTTTAAAAAAATGTCAGAGTTTCAGGTATGTCAGCTTGATGATGTAGCCTATTATATTACTCTACAGAACATGTTGGCTCTGCTTTGTTTTATTGGCATTATCGTCTGGGCTAACACAGCTCAGGTGCTCGTGCCTAAAAGTGTAAACACATTCCTGCTAATTGAACTGCCATTTTTGGAGGGACATGAATTGGTGATTTTTATCATGTGCTGTCAGTGACATTCTGACACCTCAAACATTTATGTTAGGGTGACCAGACGTCCCCGGTTTTGGTGACCTGTCCCCGGTTTTCACTGTGACTGAAAGACCCGAAATTGGAATGAAAGAAAACACTGATCAAACACATAGTCGTGCGCCCTACACACGCAGGCTCAAGACAGCCAGAGCAGGGGCTGCTCAGAGCTTAGATGTTCTAGAATGCCCATTTTACGATGCTAAAATTACTTCTTTTTTTTTTTTTTTTTTTTTATGTTTTTAAAAAAGGATCTTGTTCTTTAACAGAAAGGTCGACCTCCTTAGAAATTCTTTCCATAATGTTGTCAGACACTTAGAATATTAATCTGAGCCGGTCAGTGGCAAAACCAGCACTTTTATGAACTTAAATACAAGCTGGACAATTGACGTCCTATTTAATTACATTGTAGCTTGTTTTATTTCTGGTCTAGCTAGATCCAGTGTGGTGTTGTAGTTTTTCTAACGTTACTAGTTGTTGCAACAGCATGTGGAAAAAAAACCACAAAGTTTGCTAGGCCAAAAAGAACGTTAATCTCACGATAAAAAAATTGACTCCATTTAAAATGGGTTTGTGTTAACGCCGTTAATAACTTGTTTACCTGACAGCACTAGTATTTAGCGGAAAATGTCCCCGGATATTTTCTATTGTCTGATAGAGCCCAATCAACAACAGCCTGGCTAGCCTGCTTTGTTTTATATATATATATATATATATATATATATATATATATATATATATATATATATATATATATATATATATATATATATATATATATTATTTATTTATTTATTTGAGTTAAAGGACAAATACCAGAGCAATGAAGAACTTGACTAGCTGTGAACGTCCCTCACAGGAAGGATAAAGAAGAAGTAGCTAAATAGTTTAAACAGTAAAGACGACATTCTTTAGATGTAACCAACTTTTTTTTTTTAAGTGAATGCCGCATTTGATAGAAAACAGAAACATTCTAGGCTTTAGTTATGGCTAACAAGTTAGCTTACTTGCCTAGCTAGCTAATCTCAGCCTGCTAGCCTAGTGTAGCCTGTAAGCCCTGTTTTCTTCTATAAATACAGCATCTTCTCAGTCTTAAGTGTAATGATTTCAGCCCTGGCTTTTTATTCTTTTACAAAATATTGTTATAATTATTATGTCATTGTTTGCAGAGCAACCCCTTCTACATCTTCTCAGAGTCGTACGGAGGGAAGATGGCAGCTGCTATCTCTTTGGAACTCACCAAGGTGAATGTTACTTGTCTTTTCAACTTCCCCTTCAGCTCCATGTTAGCTCACTGATATTGGAAAGTCCCCATGTCCTACAGCTGTCATATGACTGATGAGTCTGCAAAAAAAAACCTGACCCGAAGAACCGTGTGACTTTCTTGCAAGCCAGCAAGTTTTTTTTTTTTTTTTTTTTTTTTTCTGGAATTGAAGTAATAAACTTTATTGTTGTGCTTTTATAAAAGTGTAATCATTTGTAGTTGTGTGTTAAAAGAAGATTGAATTACTTGTTCTATAATTCCAGTCAACAGTATGGGCGTAGGGCTCCAGAAGCCAGCCATTTATTACTTCAGAAACGATCACAAAATGTCATCAGTAAATCCTGAATTTGCCACGGCAAGCCAATGACAATAACTGGATTGGGGCCTCTGATGGTTGTGATTGTAATTTGGATGCCCATGCTTCCTATTGAAAGAGTTGTGAAGACATTGGAGAATATTGTGTCTCCCTCAGAACAAACTACATTTTCTCATTGAGATATTCAGAGGTCAACACCATGTAAAATAACTCTGCGTTTGTGTCTCTTGTCTGTCCAGGCCATAGCACAAGGGACAGTGAAATGCAACTTTGCCGGTGTGGCACTTGGGGACTCTTGGATTTCCCCACTGGGTCAGTATCAGTCAGTCCAACATCACAACCTTTGTACATGCTCATCAGAAATCTCACTGGAATGCTGCACATCACACCACCATTCCATTTATATTACACATTGACAAGGCATTCAAACTTTTTAGCAATACGTATGTCAGCAGAGCATCTGCACGAGTAAAAGTTACTGCAGCGCTCTGTAGTCTTCAGTAGAAGTCCTTCCTCCTACTGTAAAGCAGTTCCTTGGATGTATTCAGTGGACTTGGACATGTAGGAAAATAACAGCTGCTTTTTGCAGAGGAATGGGAAGTAATCAATCTATGTATACTTGTATCACACTTCTCATTGAGAAGTACTGTATAGCCTGTGGAAATTTAAGGTATTTTGGGGGATGGGTCGACTTCACAACAGATTTCTGTTTGTAGACCGTTCTGTGGCAATCAAAAGAGGTCAAATTTTAAACCTTAACCTGAGGAAGGTAATTACTTTTTTTCTGAAATGTTCTGAGTTCAGGAGTTTATTGTAGTTATTACTTAGCCAATAGCCAATCACAGATCAAAAGGAAGAACGTTGGATACATTCAACCAGACTGATAATCGATAAGACTTCTGCTTCATCCACAGACTCTGTCATGACTTGGGGACCGTACCTCTACACTACTGTAAGGCAAACGTTTTATATTACAAATGTGTGTGCTGAAAGTGGTGTGTTGAGTTTCCATCTGACCGTGGCTCCTTTGCTGTGCAGTCGCTGCTGGATGATTATGGCCTGGCTGACGTCAGCAGTGCAGCGGAGGCGGTGAAGCAAGCTGTGGAGCAGCAGCAGTTTGAGAAAGCCACAGAGCTGTGGTCTGTGGCTGAGACGGTGGTGGAGCAGGTTGGTACAACACGGAAGGATCCACAGGGTCACTTTCTCCTTAGTCTCGCTTTTCCAGACATTCCTCCACAGCGCTGTGGAGGAGGGTCTGGCTAGTCCACACAGCATTCCGGGATGGGAGAAAAACTTGCTCTGGTTTATTGGCATTTCTTTAAACCAGGGGTCTTCAACATTTTTTTTAAGCCAAAGACCCCTTAAAGGAACACGCCGACTTATTTGGACTTTAGCTTATTCACCATATCCCCCAGAGTTAGATAAGTCCATACAGTCAGTACATCAGTTTTGGAGTATTATCACTCCACCCAAGTAGCAGAAGTAGCAGTGCTTTGCCTTCTGAGAATATAGTTCCCAGTTTGTATACGGTTAGAAGATGGCTGTGTCTCATGTGACCTTGTTATTTGTACACGCTGTGACTATACAAATCACAACATGTAAATAGGAAAATGTTGGCGTTATTTTGTCACTTATTGGGAGCAGTAGGCTAGTTGGAGCCGGTTACCTCCAGGATCTGTGCTAAGCTAGGCTAGTGGTGGGTGCGTCAGACAGTTACGACACGCACGGAGATGAGAAGGGTATGTCTGGACTTATCTAACTCTGGGGGATACGTTGAATAAGCTAAAGTCCCAATAAGTCGACGTGTTCCTTTTAAACTGAAAGAGACATGAAGCAGGGACCCCCTACTACATATATTGTATAAAATGAAGTTTCATATTAAACTGGGCCTACAATAATGTATATGGCAGCTTAAAGCCGTGTGCTGTTTGTAATTTTTTTTTTTCCATATTGCATTTAGAATTTCCTTGCGGCACACTTTCATTATAGCCCAGTGTGCATCATGTGGTTTAATGTGGCCTGCTTTTCCTTTCATGTCAGAACACCAATGGAGTGAACTTCTACAACATCCTGACCCAGGATCCGGATGAGAAACGCACCTCTGTAGCAGGAGACTTCATCGGTAAGACGTGCACTCGGTAATAACCGCTCATTGGGTTTGATGGAATGGTTCATTACATGACTGTAAACGTGAAAGCTTTAACCAGTGTTCTTTCTCCGCCAGCTCTGCAGACACATCGCCATATTCGACCCCTCCACAGCCAATCACTGAGTGAGCTGATGAATGGACCAATCAGGAAGAAACTGGGCATCATCCCCCAAAATGTCACATGGGGAGGTACATTTATCTCCACACTTATGTTCCTTCAGTTTTAGTTTGACAGACATTTTTAAGGCTATCCTCTTGGCTCACCTGGTTGAGTGTGCACCCCATGTGCAGGGGCTCGGTCCATGTCGCAGCGGCTGCAGGTTGGGTTCCGACGTGCAGCTCTTTGCTGCATGTCCCCCACCTCTCTCTCTAACTTTCCTGTCTTAATCTGTCCTATAAATAAAGGCAATAAAAGCCAAATCTTTAAAAAAAACTAAACTATTTCCTAACCTATACAAATGTTTGATATGGTTCTCCCTCTCCTGTGTGTCCAGGCCAGGCAGATAAAGTGTTCAGCTACATGGCGGGAGACTTCATGAGGCCTGTGGTGGATATAGTGGACCAGCTGCTGACCGCTGGAGTCAACGTCACTATCTACAATGGACAGCTGGATCTCATAGTGGACACCATGGGTACCTTACTCCGTGCATTACCTTCTGTTCAGCTCTGTCAGCAGTGGTGTAAACCCATCCACATATTTAAAGGTCCCGTATTGTAAAAAGTGAGATTTCTATGGCTTTTTAATTATTATGAAGCAGGTCGAGGTGCTGTATAAATACTGTCAAAGAATCAAAATGCTAAATCCACAGAGAAATGCACAAAGCCTGTATTCAGAAACTGTGCCTTTTTAAACTTTAAATTGGAAGGCTGACCAATCGGAGCAGACTGCGCTTTTTCGGGAGGGAGGGCTTAAAGAGACAGGAGCTAAAACGGAGCGTTTCAGACAGCGGGTGAATACATGTATATTCAGATGGACATTATGAGAAAAATAATATGTTTTTGGTAAATTAAGGCGTGTAAACATGTTTTAGTAGAAACCCAAAATACAAGTATGAACCTGAAAATGAGCATGATATGGGACCTTTAATTCCTTTGGGAAAGAGCTGTGTCACATGGATCTCTACTTCCTGTCCCAGGTCAGGAGCTGTGGGTGAAGAAGCTGAAGTGGGAGGGGCTACCTGGGTTTAACAAGCTGAGGTGGACCCCCCTGGATGACCCCATCTCCCCGGGCGTCACTGGCGCTTTCTGCAAAACTTATAAGAACTTCTCCTTCTATTGGATCCTCAAAGCCGGACACATGGTAAGACTCTGGCTAAAATGACGTATTTCACACAGGAATGTTAATCCTGTTGGTATGTACGTTCAATTCAATTTTACTCATAGCATCAAATCATAACCGAAGTTCTCAGGACACTTGAGTTAATTTCACAGTCTAAAAACAAACTTGGGGCATGTTGTAGCTAATCAGTTTGATTCTGGGGTTACATATTGGTAATCGGTGATGTCTGTTTTACTTGGCTGTGAGACAAACCTTCCCTTGGACAATAAAGTTGAAGTTGGCCTATACCACACGAGGTGGCTAAATGCAACAAATGTGTAGAAATTAGGTTTTTGAATATGGGATGCATATTCTTACATAATTTGGATAATTCACAATGGCAGCATTATGTTAGATATAGTCTCTCATTGTCAGACCTTCCTCCACAACGCTGCAGGGGAGGGTCTGGCTAGTCCACACAGCATTCTGGGATGGGAGAAAAACGTGCTCTGGTTTATTGGCATTTCTTTAAACCAATCACAGTCTTCATGGGCGGCGCTAAGCTCTGTATGGAGTCCCGGTGCCGCTGCAAAATAGTCTCAGGAAGAAACTTGTTTTGGTGGAACGTGTACGTTCAAAAGTTGTTTTAGTCGTGCGACCAAAAACTCAGATTGGACAGATAGTCTAGCTAGCTGTCTGGATTTACCCTGCAGAGATCTGAGGAGCAGTTAACAAAAAAAAATTCCAACACAAAGAAAGTGGAAGGTCACTGACATCCGGCCGAAAAGAAGGACAAACGGCGAAATTTCCGGCAGCAACTGAGAAATCGCAGAAGTGGAAGGTCGTGGGTATAGATTGTTAGATGACAAACATTTGGAGACACAGCGATGCAATAAATCAATGTAGTAATGAGAGTGCAAATTATTATTATTATTATTATTATTATTAGAAAACCCTCCAACATGAGGAAAAGTAATATTAGTTATACAAATGGCAAAATAATTAATGAGTAGAATTTCAACAGTCTTCTTTTCCTGTTGTCCCAGATTCCCTCAGACCAGGGGCCGATGGCCTTGCAGATGTTGAAGATGATCACCCAGCAGGATTGATCCATCCACTCTGACGCCAAAAGGAATGGCTCTGACAATCACAATGATCACCGGAACCTTTTTTTTTTTTATATTCCCTCTCTGCTAAACCAAATGAAGAATCTCAGTGCTCTGATTACAGCAATGATCTGTGTAACTTTCAGCAATAACAATAAAGACACTTTTCTTTTTAGTACATGCTGCCGTGGCTTCTTCTCCGCTACAGTATCAAAGTGTTCAAAGATGCTTGTCGTTATTCTTGCAATATATCTGAGAAGCCTTTTGTTTTCCTTTTTATTCTTGAATGAAAGTAGTCTAAAAAGCCAAATCTTTAACAACGTGCATGGACAAATGTTTTACATAATTTTTCACGGGGACATTGTTTTGTTGCACTTATGGTGTGGTATGGCTTGTTTTGTCACTATATGAATCGCCTTTATGGTCTGCTAGAGTTGAGGTTGACACTTTATTTGATTATCAACAGCTATACAGAAGCTCTTTGAGGCCGGGCTGTGTTCAGCAGGTATACCAGGGTTTCTACAGGGTCTAAAGTCTAAAATTTAAAAATCAAAATTTTAGGTCTTAAATTCACTGAAGTATTGTGTTCTACGTCCTTACTAATTTTAAACGGATCTTAATTTTCCTACGTCCATGTAACACTACCTCTAATGCTCATTGAAATGTTTTTTTTTATTTTTTATTTTCTATTTTCTTTCTTTCACTTGTCCAAATATTATTCATTGTGTATATGTAGAGATTAGTAGCTTTTATTAAATTTGAATACATTTACTTTGCAAGTACGTTTGACTCTGCAGTTCGTTGTTCTTCAATGTCGCGACATAGGTCTTAAATTTCATTCATAAAGGGCTTAAATTTGACTTGGTAAAACCGGCAGAAAGCCTGTGTGTTTGCCATCTTCTAGTTTAACATGTTAGCATGTGGACATTTGGTACTTGACAGCATACACCATGGGATGTCATTAGTTCTGCAGGTATTTGGTAATTACGGAAGAGGATTAGGGCCACACATCAAAAAATTGACTTCTGAGTTTTAAAGTCAGAATTCTGAGAGTAAGTCAGAATTTTGACTTTTTCTTAGAATTCTGACTTTAATAATTCTGACTTTAAACTCAATACATTTTTTCACATGTGGCCCTAATCCTCTACCATAGGTAATAAAACTAAAGAATTGGACATGTCAATGACCTCATGGTGGCGTTAACATTTCCTTGTTGAGTGATCCCAAAATGTTTAGCCACACTAGCGGTATTGCTCTAGGACAGGGGTCTTCAGCGCTTTAAGGCAAGGACCCCTTAACTGAAAGAGCGATGGAGCAGGGACCCCCACTACATATGTATATATATTGTATAAAATTGAGTTGCGCATATATATATATATATATATATATATATATATATATATATATATATATATATATATATATATATATATATATATATATATATATATATATATATAATCTCATTAATGTTGCGATGCCGTTACTCTTCATCTAGTGCCATCATCGGGTCAACTTTTTATTTTCTCGAATATAAGCACAAACCTGCACATCCCCCATCAGCCTCAGTGTACTGTATGTTTAAAGCTATTTAGCACATGCTAAACATTAACATTGTGTTTGTGAGCATGCTGATGTTAGCATTTAGCTCAGTACAGCCTGACAGAACTGCTAGTATGGCTGTAGACGTGTTAAGGCCCAGATATACTAACTTTTTAACAATGCTGATGTGTAGACAGCGACGCGAACAGCATTGTTTACATGCCTGCGTACTTTGCGTGTACCTGGAGGATTAAACGTACAGTATATCCACTAGAGGGCAGATCAGGGCCACGTCGTCCCCGGCCGACACCGGAAGGTATTCCTCGGCCGCAGTGTGGAACAGCTGTTGACCTGCCTGTCAGACGATATGCTGCCCCACATTCATGTGCTGAAATGCATCTTATGGACGCGTAGCGTTAATTTCTAAAGACGTGCACCACCTATGCTCCAAAAGAACGCAGGATGCGCGTGGCAGCCATCTTACGTACGCGAACGCGTAAACGCAAGTATATATGGGCCTTTACAGATCATCCTGTGGCGAACTTGGGTCCGTACCAAACTTTGTGCCAGCCAATTTGCATTTGGATAAGTGAAAACTCAGCAGGTGGTTATAGATGAAAATAGATCAATCTTCTGGGGACCCAGTACTGAGATATTTTGTCTTCTGAGCCAAAAAACTAATTGGAGGTTATTAAAGTGCTCCTTTTAACATGTGCATGATTCATCATAAAAGCAGAATGTGGCTGCCATAAATAGGGTCACCTGGTTAAACGGCAGCACCATTCACTAAAGAGTCAAGGAGAAGCGGCCTGATAACGGTTATGTTGAGTCATAGTGTTGAGTCCTCTGTGTAGCTGAGGCCTCTTCTTCCCCAGTGGCTCTCCGGGACCGGGAAGCCCTTCCTGATCACTGGCTCCACCACCAGCTCCAGCAGGCTGGGTGCTTCTGGCACCGCCAGCTCTGTTACTCTGAAAATATTCGAATATGCCCGGCCCACCAGAACCAGCTCACCCGGGGGAATTCGGGGGTCGGGTCCTCTGAGCCGTCGCCAGTACACCCGGAAGTGGCGCACAAGATGGGTGGGGTAGTCCCAGCGCAGAGTGGCGTTTAGGTGCAGGCGGAGGGAGGTGGACTCTGGTGAGGTCCCGGCAGCACGCAACCACACAACGTCGTAGATGCACAAGCCCTGAACCAGCTCAGGGGGGACCTGCAGACTGGCTACATCCAAGAGCTACGGGAGACAGAGAACGATTATGTTGAAGTTGTTTTACATTTATACGTAGAAAAAGGCAACATTTCGTGTGGAAAAATTAAGTGCCTTTGGTGCTGAAAATTTGCATTTGAAACATTTCAGTTTCAATAGTTTAAGTCAGAGATCTTCAACAGGTGGTCCGGGACGCCAAGGGGGCCCTCAGAGTTACTGTAGGTGGGCCACCAAATTATAGCCATTAACTAATTGTTGCCATGATTTTATAAATCATGTTTTAATGTTAAACATACAGTACATGTGACAGAGTGAATCCTTAGGATGAACTGGATATGTGGATGGCTATCTTAGTGACTACCTTACCTATTGGCCAGTTAGCAAATATCATTAATGGGGTTTTTTTACAAATAGGCTGATTTATATTTGCTAATAATATGTTGGATTCATATTAAGAAAATTTCATTTTTGAAAAAACTTTCAAAAAATTAACAATAATTTTGGGGCCCACTTGCAGTAACTCTGAGGACCCCCTTACGGGCCCCGGACCCCCTGTTGAGAATCTCTGTCCAAATCACATGAGATCCTCTGGTAATACTAGTCCCGTGCGTATAGTGTATAATATGCATAGTATTTGTAATCTGTAGCAATGCATAAAAAAGTGACTCAAACCGATTCATCGACTATCAAAATAGTTGCCGATTAATCTTCTAAGTGACAACTAATAGATTAATCTTTGCGGCTCTAATTGAGAACACACTGACGATGTCTCACCAAGATTTCTCCCACCCGGCAGCTGAAAGCTGTGTCCTGAGGGTGTCCATTCCGCTGGATGTTGAGACAAACTTCTCTCAGATCACAGCCATGAAGCTCCAGCTGGGAACACCTGCCCACAGTGGCATCAAGGGAACAGACAGACTTTTACAATGAAATCCATTAACTTGGCTGTTATTAAGCTGTTAGAGTGCCTTACCCGACAGTCCAGCCATCTGGACTCAGGTTGCCACACAGCTGAGTGAAAAGGCTCAACATCTGGAGCCTGTCATCCAGTGCCACGGGAGACACAACTGCAGAAACACATTCACTTAAATGCTTTGCGATATACAAAATCAAAATACAAATTTGAAGAACACCTGGAAGGATGGAGTCTGCATGGAGACTGAAAAGAGAAATACATTGGACCACATGCAGGAACATTTCATCCTTAACCTCTCTAACTTTTTTTCCTTGAGGTTTCCTTGTACGCGTGTTCCGAGTCCAATTCATGGACTCTATTAACTGTAAATCGCTTGTTTGAGCCTGGTAAATAGTAGGGGCACGTTCAATTCAACTCAATTTTATTTAAAGTGTCAAATCACAACAGAAGTTATCTCAGGACACTTTACAGAGAGTTGGTCTTGACCATAATTTACAGAGACACCACAATCCCCCCCCCTCAAGAGCCAGCATATGGTTCGACAGCAGCCAGGGAAAACGTCCTTTTAACGGACACAGAGAGAGAGAGAGAGAGAGAGAGAGAGAGAGAGAGAGAGAGAGAGAGAGAGAGAGAGAGAGAGAGAGATACAGAACGTTCATGAAATGAATTACATACTCCGACCTGGAAAAAGTCATTCATGCATTTATCTTCTCCAGACTCGACTACTGTAACTCCCTCCTTTCAGAACGCAGCAGCTCGGCCTCTCGGCGGTTTTAGCAGACGACATCGCATCACCCCAAGCCTGGCTTCTCTCCGTTGGCTCCCTGTTCAATTTTACAATTGATTCTTAAGATTTTACTGATCACTTTTGTAGCTCGTATGGGTCTGGCTCGTAGCTACATAGCACAGATGTTGGCCCCGTATGAGCCAGGTCGCAGTCTTGCATCCTTTTGGCTGTTCCAAAGTCTTAAATCTAAAGGGGACCGTGCTATTGCCATCAGGGCCCCTAGACTTTGGAACGACCTGCCGAGGAGAGAAGGCCTGCGGAATCAGTGTACTCTTTTAAGTCACTTTCTCAAAACCCATTTTTATAGACTTGCTTTCATGTGATGTTATCACTTTTATATACTCTTTTTATTGTCTCTTTTTACTGTTTCTTTTGATCTGTATATCTTTTATTGCTACTGATCTTTATTCTATTTTATTGCTTGATATTTGTATGCCTATTATGTCTTCTCATTACTATGATTTGCGTCTAATGCCTCTTGTTTTTTATGTACCCAGTTTTGTCTTGCAAATGTTTTGCCCCACATTTTAGCTGTCTGTTATTTTATTGACCTTTATTGCCTTGCTTGTCTGTCGAAGCACTTTGTAAACTGTTTTTAAAGGTGCTATATAAATAAAGTTATTATTATTATAAAATGATTATAGCTGGCTGGGGTAGGATAAGCGGGTATGAACATTGGATGGATTGTGTGAAACTCACGTTTGACATCCTGGACGTTGTGTGTGCAAAGACTGGCGTCTGTTGTCCTTAGCTCCAGGGAAACTTTGATCCCAGTCGATGGCTTGTAGATGAGGGTCACCAGAGTCTTGGATGCCAGGGGTACATGGAGGGAGAAGATCCTGAGAGATACAGAGTGCCGTGCATGTACTGTGAGATATGTGTGTTTGGGCAGATAGTGGTGGCAAGAGCACTTTTAAACCCAATATGAAAATAAAGCAAGGGTGAGGAAGAAAAACACACACACACACACACCTGGCACAAACTGGAGACGTGTGAGTGGCGGGGATGAGGCCGTCCAGCAGCAGTGAGCAGCCGCCGTTCCAGGCGTCCTCGGGGCAGCCGCGGCTGCTCAGCCAGCCCTGGCCCTCCAGCGAGCCCTGGCCCTCCAGCTCCGTATGGTAGTACAAGGGCTGGATCTCCTGGGCCGTCAGGTTGAACCAGCTCCTGTTCGCCTCACGCTGCGCACACACACAAAACAAGACTGCTGTCTAGGCATGGGCCGGTATACGATTCTGACGGTATGATAACTTTCAGAATTGTGTAGAAGGAATTATGTCTAAAATCAGGCCCTAAGGCCTGTCAAATCTGACTCCAATTTATTCATTCTTCTTTGATTGGACTTAAGTTTACCCAAAACACAAGGATCAATCTGAGATGAAGAGTTCAGTTAAGCAAATTTTACTGAGTCCAGCATAAAAGTTACACGCAATTGTGGGTTCACAAAATAGAGACTAAGTTTCCCTAGCAATCAGACATCACGTCAGAGCTGGTCCACCAAGTTGTTCTCCGAATTATGAACCCTCCTCTATTCTCTCCCTCAAACTTTTATCCTTTCCTCACGGGGGGGGGGGGGGGGGGGGGGGGGGGGGGGGGGGTGTCCTTTAGTTTCTAGACAGACACTGCTGTTATCTTCACACACACACACACACACACACACACACACAACGTCCTTGTGTGTTCTGTAACTTTAACTACCTTTCCTGTGTTTTCTGCTTATCTGTTTGGTACACAATGTACTCTTATGCCATAAAGGCTTAAACTATTGTTAAAGGCTGAAGCTTAACCTTCTATGGTCCGAGACATTTCCTTGAGCCACTTCCTCAATGACTGCACACAGCTTCTTTTGCAACGTGCACAAAGATAACTTTAACTGCTAATATTCCTTTTTAATACCACAACTTTACATACACCTCACTGCTGATTGGGTAACACCTCTGACACACCCACCAAACGAGAGAAAACCAGCCTCAAAGCCCATTGCACACATTGACACATATACACACATATATATATATATATATATATATATATATATATATATATATATATATATATATATATATATATATATACATACACATATATATATATATATATATATATATATATATATATATATATATATATATATATATATATATATATATATATATATATACATACACATACATATATATATATATATATATATATATATATATATATATATATATATATGTGTATATATATATACACACATATACATATACATATATATATATATAATGGACCAACAGATCCCGTTGCTCTGGACGGAGACCAGTGAAGGCCATTAGAAGCACATTTCCGGTGATGGCTGAGCGTTACTGCTCAGCCTCCAACTGAGAGAGACGACATAGATGTGACGTGAGCAACCTGTCTGAAAGTTGGAAGTCTTCTGGTAGCTGTGCCAAGAAAAATCTTAATCATTCCCAACCTTGCAGAGACGGAGAGCGTAGGTATATGTAATTAGATAACATAGGCACAGGCTAATTATTGCTAACTAAAATGCTAATTAACATTAGTAATTCCACTTAAACAGCTAATGTAAGTCGAAACTGTACTATACGGTAATTTCTCTACTATGCGACAGTAAGTCGCGTGGTTATGACACAATCGTTAGCCTATTTTTACAAAAACGTTTGCTACGGAGCCATAACGTGAGATACAAGGTAATGGAGCCTTTTATACATTGTCGTGTTTCTTTAGCAATAAACAATGGACAAATAAAGGTCTTTAAACGCCTCAGATGTAAAGTTATTCACTGTCAAAGTGGCGCCAAAATGAATGGCAGTCAATGGAATGCTAACGGGAGGATGGCTTGGTAGCATCAAAATGGCGCCATAGGAGCTACGCGGTCCGAGGAGAAGCTTACCCCCATGGTTGCACACCGTCTCACGCTGCCGTTTTAACCCGGAAACCGTAACGAAATGGTCAACAACGTTTTGAAGTTGAACGTGCCCCTGGTGAATTGTAGCGCTACAATGTAAACAGGAAACAGAGCTCATGTTCTCCACCTGCATCTCAATCATGTTTTAAAAATAGAGCAAAACCAAAATCCAGCTTTGGCCTTAGCCCTGGATGTATTACTGAGACAAAGTCACGTATGACAATATTCTCCACTTTACATATCTCATATTTATTTACTTATTTATTACTTTGTCTCACCTCCTACTTTGCAATGTGCGATTTCTATTAATCCGCACCTTACCCATCTGTATATCTGTATTTATATATTTTTATTATTATTTATTTTATTAGTCTGTTTATAATTAATTATTATACTTTTTGTATATTTTTCCTATGTCTATTCTTTGTGTATTTGTGTTATTCTGATGTGTGTGGATTTTTTTTGAGCTGCTTTAAAAAGGGAATTTTCCCCAGTGTGGGATTATTAAAGTCTATCTTAACATATTTTAATTGCTGGCAGTGTTGTTGATTTTTAAATGTATTCAAAGATTTTGTTCGAAGTGTCAGCCAGTGTTTTATACATCATTAAATGCAGCATTCCGGTTGTTTTTTCGACGAGGGTTGCGGTAGCAGTAGTCACATTGTGAGAATCTGATCCTAAATTCCTGATTCTGTCAGAATTTTGACGGCGGCTGTATTTTGGTCATCACAGTGCCCCATAATTTGATAAACAGAATAATGCTTAATATAATACAGTGGGGCGAAAAAGTATTTAGTCAGCCACCAATTATGCAAGTTCTCCCACTTAAAAAGATGAGAGGCCTGTAATTGTCATCATAGGTACACTTCAACTATGAGAGACAAAATGAGAAAAAAAAATCCAGAAAATCACATTATAGGATTTTTAATGAATTTATTGGTAAATTATGGTGGAAAATAAGTATTTGGTCAATAACAAAAGTTCATCTCAATACTTTGTTATATACCCTTTGTTGGCAATGACAGAGGTCAAACGTTTTCTGTAAGTCTTCACAAGTTTTTCACACACTGTTGCTGGTATTTTGGCCCATTCCTCCATGCAGATCTCCTCTAGAGCAGTGATGTTTTGGGGCTGTCGCTGGGCAACACGGACTTTCAACTTCCTCCAAAGATTTTCTATGGGGTTGAGATCTGGAGACTGGCTAGGCCACTCCAGGACCTTGAAATGCTTCTTACGAAGCCACTCCTTCGTTGCCCGGGCGGTGTGTTTGGGATCATTGTCATGCTGAAAGACCCAGCCACGTTTCATCGTCCATGCCCTTGCTGATGGAAGGAGGTTTTCACTCAAAATCTCACAATACATGGCCCCGTTCATTCTTTCCTTTACACGGATCAGTCGTCCTGGTCCCTTTGCAGAAAAACAGCCCCAAAGCATGATGTTTCCACCCCCATGCTTCACAGTAGGTATGGTGTTCTTTGGATGCAACTCAGCATTCTTTCTCCTCCAAACAAGACGATTTGAGTTTTTACCAAAAAGTTCTATTTTGGTTTCATCTGACCATATGACATTCTCCCAATCCTCTTCTGGATCATCCAAATGCTCTCTAGCAAATCTCAGACGGGCCTGGACATGTACTGGCTTAAGCAGGGGGACACGTCTGGCACTGCAGGATTTGAGTCCCTGGCGGCGTAGTATGTTACTGATGGTAGCCTTTGTTACTTTGGTCCCAGCTCTCTGCAGGTCATTCACTAGGTCCCCCCGTGTGGTTCTGGGATTTTTGCTCACCGTTCTTGTGATCATTTTGACCCCATGGGATGATATCTTGCGTGGAGCCCCAGATCGAGGGAGATTATCAGTGGTCTTGTATGTCTTCCATTTTCTTATAATTGCTCCCACATTTGATTTCTTCACACCAAGCTGCTTACCTATTGCAGATTCAGTCTTCCCAGCCTGGTGCAGGTCTACAATTTAGTTTCTGGTGTCCTTTGACAGCTCTTTGGTCTTGGCCATAGTGGAGTTTGGAGTGTGACTGTTTGAGGTTGTGGACAGGTGTCTTTTATACTGATAACAAGTTCAAACAGGTGCCATTAATACAGGTAACGAGTGGAGCCAAAAATCTTGCTTGTTTGTAGGTGACCAAATACTTATTTTACCGAGGAATTTACCAATAAATTCATTAAAAATCCTACAATGTGATTTTCTGGATGTTTTGTCTCATTTTGTCTCTCATAGTTGAAGTGTACCTATGATGAAAATTACAGGCCTCTCTCATCTTTTTAAGTGGGAGAACTTGCACAATTGGTGGCTGACTAAATACTTTTTTGCCCCATTGTAAATATCATCATTATGTGCACATGACACCAGGCTGCTACAAGATAACCACACAGAGAAGTTGAATTAATCCTTTTTTTTGGTCTTTTTCTTATGAAACAAAAGTGCCGGTTCATATTTGATTCCGTAAATGCATTACGGTGCAGACACTGTGGTGTCACGTCAATAATGATATGATGTGACCATTTGCAGCATGAGATGCAGTGGAACTAGTTTGGGGTTAATGTCATCACATAAACTATTTGTTTCTAACATCATTGTACTGATTAAAGGGGAACTATGAGGTTTTTTTTAGCTTAATTTACCTTAACTGACCTTAAATGACTGAGTCATTGGAATGGTTATATGACTTTTTTTCGAGTTGAATGGTGGTCGTCTCGCTCCCCCCTAGCGCCTGTGAGCTGAAAAACCACCCTTGCAACTTTCAGCCGGCTAGTAACCGGCCTCAGCGCCAGGAAGTATGGCGTGATATCAGGTCTCGCGATGTAACTAATTGCTTCACGGCACCGCACACATACGCCCATTCAGGAACCAGCTAACAAGGTAGGGATGGAGTTTTTCACACTATCGTTATGGCTGAGCCGGCAAAAAAGAAGCAGAAAGCTAGGAAAGCATTGTCGGAGGAACAGAGAAAGAGGAAAACAGCAGACTGATCGAGGGAGGAGTCAGACACGAGTAAACATAGGAGCTGCCAAATATCTATTCTGAAGCTGTAGGGGGAGCTCTATAGAGAAACCTGCCAGCAAAAACCGAGAAAACAGCGAAGAAATGAACAAAACTGCATAGCGCCCCTTTAACACAGCATCCAGCTCCTTCAGTACCTGTCCTCTCCAGTAGATAGCCTTCCCAAAGCCCTGGCAGAAGGAGGAGATGAAGGGGAGGGGAGAGGCTGGCCGATGGATATACAGGTAGTCTGACAGAAGAGCCCAGAAGCTGCACACAGGACAGGGCTCCGTTTCAAAAACAACCTTCACATGCACTTTTCTTCTGCCTTCCGAGTCAAAGGTTAATGTGTGTATTTATGTCAGTGTTAATACTGCGTTGGTCTTACTTGTCCTGATTCTTGCGGAATTGGGTCTTATCGCTGTGGGTCTCGTACACCCAGCCTGGAGCAAAGATGGCTGCAGAGAAGTTGTGCTTCCGAATGACTTCCAGCGCCTGTCGACAACCAAGACAAGAATACTGTCAATGATCTGATGATGGTCAACGCTTCTTCAAAAGCATGCGCGTACACAGCCACACGCATGTGCACGAGCCATGTAACAAAGTGCTTTACATTATAAAAACAAACTAAGACAATAATGTCTTGTGTGATGATTTTTCTGCAGTGAGTAATACTTGAAGAACATTATCCTGTTGATGCTTACATACTTTCCTTAAGTAACATTTTCAATGCAGGACTTTTACTTGTAACAGAGTATTTTCACAGTGTGGTATTAGTACTTTTACTTAAGTAAAGGATGTGAATACTTCTTCCACTACAGCCATAATAATACACAGTGTGTACCTTATTTGTTTCCAACATTCCTCCCACCACCTTGCCTCGGGCGAACACGTCCACCCCGATGTATACGTCAGCCTGGCGGCCCTGGACCCCGCTGTAGTCCTGCATCCACTCCAGGTTCTGCTCTGTCCAGTTGTAGTTGGTGAAGAAGCCATCACAAGCATCGAAAAACATCCTGTTACGGAAAGATTGAGATAAAGTGTTGGACAGGTATTCGTGTTGCTAGAAATATCTTTTGTTTGTTTGTCTAAATCGACATGATGTTACCCATTTTCATGTCTCTACCTGTTGGACTTGTTGAGTTCATTTTGCCATGTTAGCTGTCCGTTCTCAATCACACTGTCGTACCACAGGACCAGGCTGCCAGACACTCGCTCGTGCATCTGGTCTGTGAGATAGCGCAGGAACAAAGGTGTGTTCTCCACCGCAACCTTCTGCAAGCAGAGGGCAGCACACACACACACGACGTGACGTGCTTCAGTCAGCATGGCAAAGGCCAAAATGTGTAAAGGCGCTGACAGACCAACCCGATTATCGGCCGTCGGACAGTCTGGCGAGGTCGGTGACTCGAGTCTGTTCGGTGTGTTCCGTGCCGTCGTCAGTCGGAGGAGCCGTCGGCGTTCATTTTGGCCGATTTGACTTGTTGAATCGGCCGGTGGGCAGTCGGACTCAATGACCAATATGATTGGTGGAGTGCTAGCCCTTGACTAGCAAATCAGTGCACGAGAAAACCGGAGCTGACAACGCCAGTACCTTCTTATTACTAGTCATCGTATTTTCTTCCGGTCAGCGAGTAATGACAACAACGATCCTTCTTGACTACTATCAGCACTCTCTGATGAAAACGATGACTGACGACAGCGCGCTCTGTGTTTACGAGGTCTCAAGAGATGTTCCGTCATTTACGGTTTTCATTTTTTGGGCGACAATACAGATTTGCGCCGCCTGCTGTTATGGAGACGTATTAAACGTACGCTCAAGTCGGCGTCGCTTCGGTGTGTTCCGAGGCACTTTTTTGAGAGACGGGAGCCGACTGATCAGTCCGACTGCCTTTTCTGCCAACGGTCGGCCGTCGGGTTGGTGTGTCAGAGCCTTAATGATTAATATGAGATTATAATCATCAGTAAACACAAAGTACAGCTGAGGCTGCTTAGCCTGGATGCCAGCCGAACTTAGCCAACATTTGAGGTCGGGAAGTTCGGTCTGGAAAAATCGATTTTTGGAATTCTATGAATCGATTTTGAATCGGTAGAGCTTGAATCGCGATACAAATGTGAATCGATTTTTTTGCACACCCCTAGTATACACATTGCCACAGTCGTCCGCACGACACGGAAACTGACGCTTCTGCCTTTTCTCTGTCGAAGCCTGCGTTTGACTTGCGGCATCTGTGATGCCTGTCTCCATTGCTCTGATTGGTTGTAGGGCTATCCAATTGAGTGCAGAGGCATTTTCTTTCCTGGTTCCCGGTTGAAACTGAGTATGAAGACGTCAGGCTAGAGGCTGATGGGATTGTCATTAGTTGTGCAGATATTCAGTCATGAAGTAACAGTCTGGATCAACGACGGATTTTCCGCCAGATGTCGCTCAGCTTGCAAAACTTGCTTGTTTCGGGGAACTACAACAACCTTCAAGCTAGCAAGCTATATGCTGAAAATGGCAAGTTTTGAAGAAAATTTGGATCTTGCAAAAAGCAAGGCCGGCTTGGTGAATGTTTACGGCATTTATTATCTAACTGGTACGTTTTGGGACCGATTTGCGGGGATTTGCCATGGACAAAATACACACGGCGATACACTAGTAAGAGCAAATGCTGTTTAACCATGTATCCAGCTAATTTAAATAGCTCACGGTACTGTATTGAGTCAACTTCATTTAATATTGTTTGTGCTGTTTTGTTTTTCTTTTGCGGGTTGCAAATGTTTCACCAAAACAAGTTCCTTCCTGAGACTATTTTGCAGAGCCGCCGTACTGCGTCCGGAGCTTAACGCCGGCCAAAACGTTTCTTGTTTAAAAAAATAACCCAGAGTGTGTTTTTTTTCTCCTATCCTGGAATGTATGTGTGGCGGGGCCAGACCTTACTCGACAGCGTTGTGGAGATAGGTCTGGCAATGAGACTATGAACAAGTTAGAACATTGGCCTAGAAATCACCAAAGCCATCGCAATGAATCCTGAATGTCTGTGTACAACATCTCATGGCAAATTCAGCCAACAATAATAATAGATTTCAATAATACGCATCACCAAAGTTAGTAGAATTAATCATCTAGGAACCATAAATGTACAAAATCTTCTGCCAAACAATCCAGTAGATGTTGAGATATTTCACCGGATAAGTGCCATTTTTGACCTGTTAGTGGCGCTCAAGGAAAAGACAAGGAATCACAAAACTCTGTATATTCTATTCTCTTTCTATTTCTATTATATTACCTCGTTTTATTCACATTGTGTTGGTTCATTGTACAAAGTACAAATGCGCTCTTTTTTTATTCTGTGCAATAGCCCATTTGTTCTTGTTTGTCTAAAAAGATGCTGTGTACTACATTATTAAAGTTACACGTACATGATTTACAAAAAGCTAACTACATTGCTTTGGTGAATTTACAGGCTGTGCTCAGCAAATAAATGAGATATAAAGGGGCTGCCATCCAAATAATGCACACAGTGAGGCTGTAGAAAGTCCAGAAGTATAAGCAATGGGAAGGAGGTTGGAAGTCAGATGAACAATGTAAAGTTAGGTATAACCTAGTCTCGCTTTGCCAGACCCTCCTCCAAAGCGCGCTGAAGGAGGTTCTGGCTAGTCCACACAGCATTCTGGGATGGGAGAAAAACGTGCTCTGGTTTATTGGCATTTCTTTAAACCAATCAGAATCATCATAGGCGGTGCTGAACTCCGCACAGAGCCGCTCTAAAATAGTTGTGCGAGAGAAAACTCAGATTGGACAGATAGTCTAGCTAGCTGTCTGGATTTACCCTGCAGAGATCTGAGGAGCAGTTAACCATAGTCCTCAGAAATCCCCCGAATTTAAAATTCCAACGCAAAGAAAGCGGAAGGAAACGGGAAAATACATGCACCCAGCATTCCTGCAGCACTGGAGCAATCCAGGCAGTGGAATGTTGGAGTGGAATGAAAAATACTCGTGGAGGGGCGCCCCCTGTGCTCAGTCCTTACCGCAGCGGCCCAAAGTTCGATTCCGACCAGCGGCCCTTCGCTGCATGTCCTCCCCCTTTCCCGTCTACATCTGTCCTATCGATAAAATGCCCCAAAAAATATTCTAAAATAAAATACACGCGGTAAATCCTACTAGATTATAGTTTTGACTTGCACCCTCTCCGGCTCCCTGTAGTCTTCACCACCCACCCATCAACCTCAGCAGCACAATGGGTGCCAGGGCTTTCTCCCACACTGCACCAAAACTTTGGAATTCACATCCGCATATTGGACTACATGACAGAATTCAAAACTGCTCTTAGAACTCATGTTTTTAAACTAGCTTACTCACTTCGACTGCATCTTATTTTATATCAAACTTGTCTCGTTGTGCTATGCTTTGTAGCTTATTGTATGTTTAATAGTTGCTTCTTCCATTACTGATGCTTTGTGGCTTATTGTATGGTTATTACTGATATACGTATATTACTGATGTATGTAAGGTGAGCTTGAGTCTTTTGAAAGGCACCATTAAATAAAATATTATTATTATTACTTGGTAAGTTTAACTTTTAACTTACCACACTCATCATTTTGATTTAGAAAGTCAAAATCATAACTAAGTATATTATTGTATGACATACTTTATGGGCACACTGTGACTGTAATGTCTAGGCATATTGTGGTGAAGTCGGACTCACACTGAGGGGGTTCTCTATGTTAATGAGCCAGCCGTCGAAGCCGTAACAGTAGCTGATCTGGACCAGTTTATCAGCCACGGCCCGGTACGACTCCTCCTCTTTCAGGAAGGCCTCGCACACTGTGGCGCCATCCGTCCACTCTGTGATAAACGTCCCTAAAAAAAAACCACAAGGAGATTGTATGCATGAAGACAGGAAGCCTGATTTAGACAGGACTGAAGTTCTATTTCTAATTATGATACCCCATATTTCACTCACCCAGAACAACGACTCCATGTTTATGTGCAGCATTGGTCCACACAGCAGGAGGAATTGTCACCATTTTGTGTGTGAAGTAGTTGAAGATATCAATGTACTGCCAGTGGTAGAAGGCATATGGCGCCTCTGCATTTGTCCCCTGAGCAAACCTTAACAACGAAGAGAGAGCATGACTGCAGGTACAGGATAAACAGTAATATCTGTGAGTAATGAATGAGAATGATGGTAGCTTAACTATAGAACTCTTAACGCTGAATCAGGGAAGTGAAGAAAAGCCATGTGTGAATTTACTGTGAGGTGTGTTTTGTGTTCTGGCTTTTAGGGAGCGGTTAGCCCCAGGGCTAAGGGAGATGCAGCTGCTGGACGCAGTCGGCGCGTTTGTTGTCCTCTCTCAACGTGTAGCCGCGCGCAGCAGTGCGCTACGTATTTGGTGTTACGTAGGTAGGTTATACAGTAGGATACGCATGGAGGGGAATAACATTCAGCTCATCAGATTCCTAAAATAAATAAAGAATAAAGAGTGTTCACAAGTCCCGCATCTTGAGTCTTTTGAGGACGAGTCTCAAGTCAAGTCTGAAGTCACCGTGTGCGACTTAAATGCGACTTGAGTCCGAGTCTCAATCCGAGTCCCCGTCTCTGCCACGTACTTCGGACCATGAAATGTACACTACCTACCTACTACCATGGATTTCAAGTGTTTCTTCAGCCACTTCTGTCTACAACAGTCGAGAACCCTTTTGCAGTTATGTAAACACATAATGTAATCTGAAAACTGCTGCCCTGATTAAAAAAAACAATGCAACTGATCTCAGCTGGTATTCTGTCTGGAATGGAGTGGAAAGGAAATTTCTAAGTGACCCCAAACTTTTGACCGGTAGTGTATATTTTTTAAAGGTTTTTTCTCACTTTTTCAAGTTTTTTAATTCACGAGCTCAATGCTGAACCCAAAGTGACGACTTGCTGTGAACTGTACATGAGAAATGAGCTGGAAGGTCAAGTGTAGATTTTGGGATGACGTTACAAGATCAGGGAGAGTAACAGAGAAGCCGTTTCTATTTAGACCTATATATATATATATATATATATATATATATATATATATATATATATATATATATATATATATGCACCATACCGGTCATCTAGGTAGCCGCCCATCATGTCATGAGACACCAAGGTCCGATGTAGACAACTGGCCAGAGGAGGCTCCCGAGGTGCTAGAGGGACTGCTGCCATGTTAAAGGGGTTCGCCTCGCTTCGTTTCCACGACAACAGCTCCTCCAAAGTTTGAAGGCCACAGCTGATTGGTTCGGTGGTGTCGGCGTCGTAATGTTCGGCTGAGAGGGAGAGGAAATGACATATCCTGTGCTTTGATCTCCACACACAAAGACGTGAACTGCAGCTCAGATTGTTTCAGACTGAACAGGTGAACTACTGGTAACAAGTCCACTCACCTGGTAGCGGTGAGGGCAGATACTTGACGTCTTCATGGACACTGCTCGAACCCATTGGTTGATCCAAACAAGACTCCAACCTGGTGAAAGTACAAAGTGGCAAGGTGAGACTGAGCCCAAGGGAATAGATTTTGTTTCAACATTGGGGTTTAAATCTACATCTAAAGCTCTAGTGCGTAACTTTTTGATATTAATGAACGTCCGTGACATTCAAGCCATTGCCAAATGAGTTGCTACAAAGCTAATTAAGACTATCAGCTCCACACGACGCTCTCTGTATTTCTCAGTATGGCTATGTTCAGAAGATCGTGGCATCCGGCGACTTTCGCACGCAGAAACTCTTCTGAAGAGTCCATCGTGCTTTTTTGATCCTCCTTAGCTGCTAGCAACTGCATGAAGGAGGGTTGGGGGCGTGTGCGTGATCACGGAAGGCTTGTATCATGTGGATGCAACAACAGTGGTGCTGTCATTACTTATAATTCCTCATGGGGGGGCGACAGAAACTACGCACTATAGCTTTAAAGCTTTCTTCCATGACCATTCCATTTACCTCAAACTATTCATTAGTCTGCAAAGACAATTAACCCCTTTAAATGCCTGCTGTACTTTAATGTGCACTGAAATAAAGTAAATTACACTCAACTAATGTGTTTTCATAAATAAGCAGCTAGGGAGCTCGATTATGGAAAAAAAAAAATCTATTTTTTTTATCAATATTGAAATCACGATTATTGAACACAATTACGGTATTTGTTGACTTTTAGAAACATGTAGCATTTGTTCAATTTGAACAACAGTGTAATCGTTGAACAAATCAACAGTGAAAACACATTACACTGCGAAATTTCCCTTAAAACTTTTCCCGTTGACGTTTTTTTTAAATTCCCCTTGATATAAATAATATTCAAAATATATTCAAATGTAGGCTGAGTGAGTTTAGTACTTCGGGAGGGGCGAGAGTACGCGTGTGATTGAGAACACAAGACAGAACAAGAGTTTACTTGCAAAACGTAATGTGCAAAATAATAGTTTTTATTGATTACGTTGTTGTTGTCATCGTTAGGAGCCGGAATCGAAATCATGATCAAACGCTGATTATTTGCAAAGCCCTTCTAAGAGCCATTCCATTGATTATGACACATCTACTCGTTACAGAGAGTACTAATCAGTCTGTGAACACTTGTATAATGTCTTGTGTGTCTCTGGAAGAGGTTTGTCAAGTCTACAGTATTGTGATCAGTGGAGAGTTCACATTTAGAACAAAAAGCCTGTGTTAAGTGGAGGAGTGGAGATGTGGGTATTAAGCATCAAGCAAGTAAGTAAAAGTAGAGATGCACTGATCCAACTTTTTCAGTCCCAATACCGATGCCTGGGCTTTGAGTATCTGTCCATACCCAATACTGTTGTTGAATTAATAATACACTGTATACCTTCCACCTTATACCTTCCTTCCACCATGTGGAAGAGACTAAAGGCTCCAGACTTTCCTAACTAAACATTACTTCCCTAACTAAGACAAAATAACATAGATGTAATGTATTGAATTCTTATTTATTTGTACACTAAACTCTTCCAGCATGCCACACATGTGCGACAGAGGAATCTGAGACGATAAAGTTCAGGCAATGATCTTTATCGAAGTCCAGCAATTAAGTTTACAGAACATATGTGACTTCACAATGAGACTACAGTATGTATCCTTAGCAACCAGACAGTAAGTATGGAGCTTTGGTCCACGAAGCCTCTCCAAAATTGTGACCCCGTTTTCCTGACCTATCCCTCAACTTTATCTTCTTTGCTGATGACGTCATCCTGTCTCGTCTCCGGGCAGCATTCTTCAGCTATCTCACGCCCACACATACCAGTTCTGTGTGGTTTAACTGTAGCTTCCTCTTTCTTGCTTTTCGTAACCTTGAACACGAATTTATCAATCTAACGGCTTATCTCCTGTTCTGTCCATTTCTCTGTCTGAAACTAAACAGGTTCTAACATACGATCACATTTCTAAACTATTTTAAACTGCATTCAAAGCTTTAAACTAACCCTTTCTGTGCAATTCAGTCATTCTTCCATGTACAGAGGACGCAAGTGTGCTCCCTCTGGATAATTGTAACCATCTTTCTCATAGTATGCGTTAGGGCTGGGACGATATGCTTTTGTCCCGATCCAATTCTGTCACGATACATGGGTGCCGATTCGATTTGTATTGCGATTTTAATTTGTTGCGATTCTAGAAGTATTGCGATTAGATAGTATTGAGTATTGCGATGTTCTATTCCTTCTTTAACAAAAACAAAAGTTGAATAATACACTTCTAGAGACAATATATCATGAGACATTTCTAAAAACTAATTGTTTTCTAAGAAGAATGCGCATCACACGTCAGTCAGTCAGTCTGACAGTTATTTCATTTGTAAAGAAGAACATAACGTGGCATTTTCTGCTTTCGCTGTTTAGCTGGAAACGGATATGATGTAGTTGCATTCGGCGGTACCGTATAAACACTACAATATTTAGGTCAATTATTGGTTTGAAAAAGCAAGGGAAAAAAAAAAATCACGATTCTAGTGAAAAGAATCGGTTCTAAAATCATCACACACAAAAACTCACGATACATACGATTTCCGATTTTTTTCCCCCCACCCCTACTATGCGTGCAACTCTGCAATGAGCATATCATATTAAACTTAACTTCCTACTTTAGAAATAAAAGAGCACATCTATAAAATGAAAATATCTCTACACCTGTCAGTTTTCCTTTTAGATATGATGTTTCTGGATGAAAGACTACTGCTGCATTAATGTGCGTGTTGCATTGGACTGCTGTTACTATAGAGCTAGGTCTGGCAATGCGAGACTATAGGCTACTGCTGTAAATGTTTCAGGCTGTGCTAATTGTAAATCCTTTCATATACTGTTGGGTAGTTTAATCTACAGCAACGCATCGTATTCCATAACATCATCATACGTTTGTAGCGTCGCTGTCCTGTGAGAACTACGTATCTCTAAAAAGTCTTTCCCGGTGTCTGATTGATAAACAGCCCTAGCTGTTTTCAGCTTTGTGATGACGCATTTTCCAGCTGATTCCAGCTTTATGTGTTCTCAACACATGAATTATGTTTTCCTAGGTTTGTGGAAGACATAGGTGCACGTATTTGGTGGGGGGTTTAGGGGTCCCTCCATTTAGAAAATGTTACGTTTTTATATAAAAAGAAAAAAGAAAAGAAAAATGCAACTCCACATACTTTGGCACATTGTTATTACCATATCTGTGTCTAAAACACTGGAAAAACTGGAGCAGAAAAATCAAAGACAAAGCTTGCTAAAGAAGTCCACTGAGGACCAACTACAATTATTAGATCTGAGTTACTTAATCAAGTTATTTAGTTAGTTTGAACGCTCAAATCAACTTTATATTCATTCAGGATAGGTGCTGCACACCTAAACCTTATAATGGCAGGGAAAACCCTGACTTCATTCTTCAGTTTATCACAACATCTGGAGATACGCGGTATTCACTGGACAGGAAGGGGATGAAAAACTGGCTAAAGCTGTCAGACAAATGTAGTGGGTTAATATAGTACAATATGTACCTCTGAGGGGTAGTGGAGTACAAGTATAAAGTAGCAGAACAAGGAAATTCTCTAGTAATGCAGTACCTCAAATGTGTACGTGTAGCCTACTTCACGTGTACAGTCCGCCACTCACAGTGTTACAACTCTCAAATGTAACCAGTCGTAATAAACAGTGAGTTAAGTCACTAACTAGCCGCCTTCCTCCTGTAAACGGTAAACATGTGACACCATGTGTGAAAGTAACGGAGTAACGTTACAAGTTACCGGCTGGGATCACTGGTGTCCCTCTGATGATCCTCTGCCTCCTCATTTGGCTTGTTTCCATCCACAGACAAAGACATTTCAATGATTTTTTTAAAAATATATATATATATATGAAATACAAAATCTTTGGTTTAGCTGAGACCAGACCACCGAAAAAGAAACCGTTTTAAGAAGGCGGAAACACCTTGCGGTCGGAAGTGTTTAGCGTTGTTGCTACAATAGTAAAACACTTCCGTCCCCAATCCTTCAGAATAAAAGCGTCATTTCCAAAACAAAAAAAAATATCCACATTCTAAAACTTAAAATGACAACAAAAAAGTAGCATGTCAGATACGTTATTAGGCTACCTTATGTAAAAGGGCGTACTTCAATACTTAGCCTACACTTTAACTTAAATAACCTTATCGTGTTCCCTTTTATGTTAAATGTCGCACAACTGCCACAATACACAGAGTCAACTTTAATAACGCCAGCGAATTTGTTTATTTGAGAGGAATCCGTGCAGTAAGCTGCTTCCATAAGCATGGACTGAGGTCAGCTGGACAAAGGAACCACTCTTTTGTTGTTGTGCAGGCCCAGACTCCTTTACTTCGAAGAGATGAGTCCCGAGCAGGAAACCAAAGGAACAACAACATATGAGGAAGGCCAATATGGCGGCCGTAAATAATACGTCCTCGCATAATGCTGTATGCGTGATATGTAGGCTTCACGTTGAAAAATAAACAACAGAGTTGACACTCTTGGCTTGACAAGGATTTTTATTTTTAAGTTATAAGTTTAGAACTTATTAAATAGGATACCGTAGAAGTTTAAATGACACAGTGAGGTGAGGTTTATAGGCTATAGCATAGGCTAAATGTTGCATCTTTAATATAGACATATAACACATGGTATAGGCTAGTATAAGGCTGTGATTTAAATCTGAATTGTGTGTTATGACAAAGAAGGATAGGGGTTATAGTCAGTGGTGGAAGAAGTATTCAGATCCTTTACTTAGCCTAAGTAAAAGTAGTAATACCACACTGTAAAAATACTCTATTACAAGTAAAAGTCCTGCATTGAAAATGTTACTTAAGTAAAAGTAAGTAGGCCTATCATCAGGAAAATGTACTTAAAGTAGGCTATTAAAAGTAGCATAAAAGTAGGCTACTCAATGCAGAAAAATCCTCTTCGATCAAATGATCAAAACACTTCAGTTAGGCCTATATATATATATATATATATATATATATATATATATATATTTCTCTCTGAAATGTTGCAAAGTAGAAGTAGAAAGTGGCATGAAAAGAAAAGACTCAAGTAAAGTACAAGAACCTCAACATTTGTAGGCTACAGTAGTTGAGTAAATGTACTTAGTTACATTCCACCACTGGCTATAGTTAAGTGTTCATCCCTCTTAAGATCACTGCCTATTTTATTTTCTCCAACACACCTGCACTACCATTTCAGCCAGGCATAGCCTAGCTGGTTTACATTCAGATATCTGATCCCATACAGGCAATATACTCTAATATATAATTCATATTTATATGTAACATTTTGAATCTGGATCCTGTGAAAAAGAAGCATACAAAGACACAGATTGGATGAGTGATTCAATCAACTAATCAAAGGGGCACTACAAAAATGTAGCCTAGAAGAAAAAAAGTAGGGCATGATGAAGCATAATCTTATCAAATCAATCAGGCTTAAAATTAAAAGTTCATTGTTACTTTGTATTACCTATTTCCGGGTGCAGTTGTTTCCTAAACAGAAACGTTGTTCCTGAAAGTGGGGAACAACGTGTGGGGAGGGGGGCAGCTGTTAGCGATGCTGGTATCTGTTGGCAGCTCTTCACTTAGAAGCTCTCTGCGGAGTCCTCCCTCATCACCAGCAGCAGGGAAGTGATGTCAGTCAGACACCTCCAGCAGATTACTGACAGAGCGGAGACAGCAACAGGGGAAGAATTTAACCAACCTCCTCAAAATCCACCTTCATCCGCAAATAATTAACAAGTATCCGTATCAAAAACGGCGGGAGCATAAAGTACGAACTGCAACCTTTTTAACAAGCTGCGTATTAGCACAATATGAGGTTAGTAGGGTTTTAAAACAAGTGGCGAAAGATTGCGAGAGCTGAATTCACCCGGAGACAACATAACGTCACAAGAAGACACAATTCATCGCTCCGGGAGGTTTTAATGTGTTGGGTGTTTTGAACAGGCTTGCCGTTTAAACCTGAACATTTTTTGGGCTATTTTGAAGCTAGCGAGCGCGCTTGCTAGCCGAAGACAGGTCGCTTAAAACCATGGAGTTACGAGTGGGAAACCGATATAGACTGGGCAGGAAGATAGGCAGTGGATCGTTTGGGGACATCTACCTGGGTAAGTTCTAGTCCTAACCCATCTGCTGTGTTGTATTATTTGTTTCCAGCAAACACGACCCGGTACATGAAGCTCCGACACTTTGTCGGCTGGCTGCCTTTCACGGCTTCTAGTCAGTCAGCTGTTCAGTGTTTGGGGTAGCAACATTAGCTAGCTAGCTAGCTACTAAGCTAGCAGTTTGTCTAGCAAAGTAGCTAACCGTTACCAGTGATAAGAACGTCTGCTACGTTGTGATAATTCATAGTAAACGATGTGTTTGTTCAATGTACTCGACTTGGGGAACCCGTTGCATGTCATAGTGTAAAATGAATTTTCCAAATGAAGAATGGAAACCGACGGCTGCTGTGTATCACTAGCTAAACCCTTTATCTCCAGGGCGCTAACGTTAGCTAGCTAATATTTAAGGTTACTTTACGTAGGGAACACAACAGCTGAGCAGGCCTGAGGCTTTAGTAGGTAAATTCCACGTAACCTCCCTACTGATACTGAACAGCCACCGCTAAACATCTTCTTCCTCTGTTCCGTAATAAGAGAAGTTCATCAGAAGGCTGTCTAACCTCACACCAGTGCTTCTCAAACAGGAGTATTTCATCACGATATTCGTGACTCGATGTCGATGTTGCGACGATATTGTAGGGTTGACAATCGGCGCGTTTACAAAATGAGGTGTTAGATAAATAATCATCAATGTCTATATAATGACTAAGTGGGTAAAGGCAAATAAAAGAACTGCGAGAACAGTCTGGTAGGTTTAGAAAATTACACCTCTTTAGTGTAACGCAGCCTGTAAAACCAGGAAAAAACACTTATGCCATACTACGATATAAGTATATCCAAAATCTAAGACGATATCTAGTTTCATATATAATTATGATATATTGCCCAGCCTAATAACCAAGATATCAATCATATGTTTATATATTTGTATTCAATCCGGGTCCTTGAGACTCAAGTAGGCTCCATGGCCTAGTGAGTACGTCTGACTGAGGTGTCTTTGACATGGAACTGGTTAATAAATCCTGCTGCTTGTTTAGTGCCTGAGGGGACATGTTTATATATTACTGAGTTTCATCTACAAAGTGGCTGTGGCCTATTGATTATATGTATTTTTGTAATAATCGGTTGGATTTGTTACCTCTCACTGACGAAAAAATGGCACAGAGAGACACATTAGCTGCATTGGTGTAAGATTACACTCTACCTGAGCAAGGGATTGTTAGCAATGATGCTGTTATCATCGACGGCGATACGGCCAAAATCCTATCTCGATAGCGAAACATATCACAATGCAACTTGTTTTGTGCTAATTTAGTCAATATGTCAGTAGTCCATATTAAATAACCACATCGTAATACTCCCTGCGTGAATTAAATACTTGACAAATGAAAAGTATTTTCTCGTTTTATTAAGAACTTTAGTGCACGATGAACATAACGTGCAAGGATAAGAACCTAAAGCGTTGTCCAAATGATGTCGCGGTGATGCAGTTTGGCCGCTGTTTTTTTTTTTTGACATTGCGGTAGGAAACGATGTAGAAAAATGTATATGATAGACATTTTTTATCGTCTTATCACCAAGAATTAGTGTGAAGTTTATAGTGAAAGTGGGAAGTGCATCATTACTGAGCTCTGAGCATCTAAAGGGACTAATGTTGGGAAAACATTCAAATAAAATTTGAATATGCACCGTATGGGCACCCGAGTTCCAATCACCTTTTTATTGTAATGCATCCGCTGGTGGCCATATTGGAGGTCAACAGCTCTTGGCAACAGTGTTTGAGAACAGCTGATCACATTTCTGAGTGTGAGACTTTGTCATCTAAACAACAATAGAGAGAGCAGACATTATTAATTAATGAAGCGTTTTTACTGACTGTGGACTGCTCATCTCTGGCATCTAATCAAACGGCCGCCTTGGAACAGTTGGAAAAATACATCCAATCTCAAATTTTACAGGGTGCATTTGGAAATGTTCAGCAGAAACGTAAGGCATACCTGATTTGTTAAAGAGCTAAATGTGTCATCCCTTATGTTTTGTCTTGCATTTGTTATATCACTCTAAGATATATTTAAACCAAGCTGGTACTTTGGTCATACATAAGTTCCCATTTAGAAGTTCTGAATATCTAAATATAATTTCATTTCTGCACCATAAGATTGACATTCAGCTAAATGTCCACCCACATCTGTAGATGTTTACATGTTGTTAGTCAAACAACATTAGGGTAAATCATAATATCGTGATGTGACAGAAGTGGTGTCTTTTCCTGGTTTTAAAGGCTGCATTACAGTAAAGTGATGTAATTTTCTGAACTTACCATACTGTTGTAACTGTTCTATTATTTGCCTTTACCCACTTAGTCATTATATCCACATTACTGATGATTATTTATCAAAAATCACATTGTGTGAATATTTTGTGAAAGCACCAGTAGTCAACACTACAATATCGTTGTGGCATCAATATCGAGGTATTTGGTTGAAAATATTGTGATATTTGATTTTCTCCATATTGCCCAGCCCTGACCTCTGAGTCTTCTTTTGAACCCAATGTTCAAATCACAGGAGAGGCAGGCTTAATGAAGGCATTAGACCTGTGGACTGGACTGATGGTGAGAGCTGCTGTTAATGATTAACTGTTAACGGGCAATAAGAATTTTGACCACTCAGTAAAAAAAAAAAAAATAGGCTATACAGTTTATTTCTTTACTGCTAGTGAACTTGCTAGTCCCAATTTAGCACTAGCAAGTTGCATTTGAAGCTCTTTTATTTACTGTTGCATTTGTGGCTCTCTGCTGTACGGTGCTCACCACGGAGAGCTACGTCACACATGTCACTATATCGATGTGGATCGTCCTACACATAGTATGCCAGGCAGACAACCTGACATTTTGGGGACACCCTCTCCACGGAAACAGCTGCAGACTTGTACGAGTCGGCGCCCGCATGCAAGCCGCACCAGGAAAGTGGCCGCACTTGTCCACGCAACATCTTGGCTGCGTGACCGTAACAAGTCTTCTGCCGCCTGTTGACGAGGAAAGTATGTCCGAGCCTCCCGATCGGGTGAGCTGGGACTCACTGTCGGTAAACGGTTAATGATCGGTTAACGAGGGTCAGCTGTCAGTCAGGAAAAAAAAGCTCCTCTACGGGTGACGTAACATTGTTAATCAATGCTTGGAACTTTAAAATCAAAGTGCCTAACGCCCTACGGTTCACGTTTTAGAAGTGTGATACCAATAGTTTGTGCTCAACCATAGTAAGTAATATTTTTTTCCCATGTACTGACCAAATTAAATTTGAATATAGGTTAATCTAAAAGACAAAAATATCTACCTCTCAATTGCTGATATTATTTCACAGTAATGCTCCCATAGGATACAATGTGTAAACGCATTAATACTGCTGACGATGTATGAGCAGCCTAGTGTGCCAGGCCTGGCTAAGTGCTGGACTCTGCTTGCATTGGTGTGTGTGTGAGGCCGTTTATTGGCGGGAGGAGGAGATGAGGTCAGCTGTTGGAACCAAGCCTTGTACTCTTTGTGCTCTGGTGGGGTGTGAATGTATACTGTCAAATATTCAGAACTGGTAGAATAGTTTTTTTTTTTTTTTTTTTTTAAGATTATTTTTGGGGCATTTTCTGCCTTTTTAATGGATAGGACAGCTATATATGAAACGGGGGAGAGAGAGGGGGAAGACATGCAGGAAATGGTCACAGGTCGGACTCGAACCCTAGACCTTCTGCGTCGAGGAATAAGCCTCCTATATACGGTATGTGTGCCTGCTCTACCCGCCGAGCTAACCCGGCTACGGTAGGATAGTTTGCAAACGACAGGTTTGTCATAACAAAGCATGGCAGCTAGGCTGGCTCTGGCGAAGGTAAGGCAACAAAATCCCACTCTAAAGCCCACTCAATTGACACATAATATCTCAATTTATCTGTTTACAGGAAGATAGGCTAAACTATTTACTGGCCGGCAGCCATGACTTCCTGGACTCTCTGCTGGGTCATCTGCACACTAAAAAATCTTTATTAATCAAATTCAAACCGACATGATGTAATAGAGCTCAAAACTATCAATGTTTAATGCTACACAATCTACCCAACCAGAGGGTCATGTGACACGTGAGTGAGAGTAGATGGAAAAAAACAACTTGTGAAAACCCATGCACAAGCTTTTACCGTGGTTGAAGGTTTTTACAATTCAATAGCTAAATAAAGAGATGTTATCCACATCCATGCATAGGCCACGTAGGCCTGGCCAACATGAGAGCAGTTTATATGTTGACTGTATTAGGGATGTCAAAGGTTAAGGCCGGTTACGCATACATCGGGCGGTTCCAAATTAAACGCGTGCAACTTTTGGTTTCCTCAGCAGCCACTGTACTTCCAGGGTCTTTTTGTGTTGCAGCCATTGAGCACAGGAAGCGGCGCTCTAAAGCGTGGCTTTATTTTACATTCAACAAGCCCAGTGAAACTGTAAATCATCATTGAATCAAAAAATAAATAAACAAAAAAATTCTCATCTTTGACATGACCGTGTGACCCGTTTCAACTCTACCCCTTAAGAATCGAAAGGAAGAATCGGAATTGGAATCAGAATTGTTAAAAAAATCTAAAAATGTCCCACCCTACATTTTAGTCTAAAAAACATCTTAAAAATACATCTTCCCACCCACCCGTTAGCTACCGGTTAACGTCATGTTGGTCATACTACAGAATGATTTATCGTTTGTGTATAGGGAATAATACGGAAGACTAGGAACTTTTTTATTTTAAGTTTTTTTTTTTTTAATCGCATACTCAATCGCAATATTGGCAATTCGATTATTTATTCCTATATCGTTCAGCCCTACTCAGTGGCACCTTAAGCGGCACTTCACTCCACCGAAGCCCCTTGAATAATAAAAAAAAAAAGAAAAGTGTGGTGACACAGCACTGTTTCCGTTCATTACAGGTTTGACGAGTACTTGTTTAACAGATCTAGCTTGTGTTATCTGGGAACACTGAAAGCAGTGTTTGCTAAAAGGAATACTTTGCCTATGTAAGTAGACCATCCAGTATCATTAAAGTGAGGACGTGCTCTGACCTAATGCTGCTGGTAACTCACTGCTTTCCTGCTCTTCTGCCTCTGAAACTTTGTGGTTTGATTGCGTAAAGAAGTGATGGCGTTTTTTTAAAAGTGGTTATGTTGACGTCATCTCTGACAACTAGCCTTCTTTCTTAAAAACGTTTTGGAGTTGAGAAATCTTTTTTTTTTTTTTTTGCTCGTAGTTGCAAAGCACAGGGCCCCATTCAGTCCATTCCGAGTTGAGTTTAATCCGAGCTAGGCTTCTGTGTTCAAGTCTCGACCGTGATGGTTGACATGCACGTACAAGAATGCCTGAGTGGCATCGGATAGTATGTAATTATTAGCAATAAAAAGTTAGTATTCTTTAGAAGTGAATTGACTAAGTGTAAATGGGTCTCAGTAGTTTACCTCTGTTGCTGTTTGTGAACTTCTGTAGGGGGATGTGTCCCGACGTGTTTTGCCAGCAGCATTGCTCAAGATATAAACACACGCACACACCACATATGTACACACTTTCATACCAACAACACACACACACAAAACCACAACCTCCCCTCTGAGATCAGGGGGAGGAGCATTCCCCAGAAAAATCTGTCTGGACAAAACCCATTCCTATGACACAATAAAGCAGACAACAAACTGAAATGTGCTGCTCAGACTGTAAAGAGCCTTTGTAGACCTTTTCATTGTGATTGGTTGAGCAAGCACACAACTAGAACGACAAGTCAGTTAAGTGTCTGTGTTGAGCTGAAACTGAAATAGTAGTGTTTACCCATCACTCAGTGGAGCACCAAGTTAGTTTTTAAGGGCTTTTTCACACCTGAAAGTCCGTACGTAGGTTAATGTTTTAGTTACATTGTGTACATATGATCCGGTTTTGGTTTCACACTGCAATTATGCAAGTGCACTTAAGCCCTTTATATTATATCTATGTACAGTCTGTCGTCATCACCTGCGTGATCTGCCTCTCCCAATAGGAGGGTCTGAGTTTTTTTTATTTATTTATTTATTTTCCCCCCCAACTGAATCCTGGCTTATTTTGTTATGTTGCGTTGTTGAGAAGCAAGACACATGAACTTTACTTGGGTCTTGAGGAGCTGCAGCATTTATTCAGAGGCAAAGTGAAACCTGCATCGTACATTTACTACCACTCAACAGCTTAACTGCTAACCTCTCCTCTGCTGCGGTTGGAGCTCATCCACCGTCCCTTCCGTCAGCTTCCCTGCTCTTATAACATGATGACAGCTGGCCACAGCTTCCTATAATTGGTCTGGAAGTCTGAAGCATTTAAAAAAAAACAAAAAAAAAAAAAACGGACCATGGTTCTCTTTGATCCAGACTGAGAGCACTTCTTTTTGTCGGACCATGGTCTGGACCTTGGTCAGGGGAGGTTTCACACGTGTTGTATTGGTTCGGATCAAACTAAAAAGCCATAAAGTCCGGACCAAACGAGGTAGGTGTGAAAGCACCATAAATCTCTATAGGCAAACCTACTTTAAATATAATTATAAATCTCTCACGACAATTTTATGGTTGCGTGTAATAGTTATCTGCATTTATAAATTAATCTATCAATAATCTTAACTATAGATGAGCGTAATGTCTTTTTTTTTTTTATGAATTACTACACAGATCAACCATTTCATTAATACAACAAATTTGAGAAACATTTTCAGAAGGCAAATAATAAACGAAAAAAAGGGGTTTTGAGGTTAGAGTTGCCGTGCGTGAGCCACAGGGCCATGATCAACAAAAAGCAACAGTACACATTTTTTTACATTTTAAATACAAAAAGAAATGGAGTGGATGGAAATGGAAAAGAGAGGCCTTTCACAAATGTCCTGTTGGCCCCCATAATGGGGCCCATTGATAAACACAGTCATCGTGACCCTTATTTAACAACTTTAATGAAAATGAGTAATCAATTCTTTGCCAGTAGGGACAAAGGGTGTGTGCCCCCACTTGTCTCACTTCTGTGGAGAATCCAAATGTCCTCCCCAATCCTATGAAGGTGAATGGAATTTGGGGTGTAAAGTTACTGCCCAGACTGTTATGGATTTGGGGAGCCAGCCAGAGGCACATCGCAGTCGTTCCATTTGGTTGCAAAGTCTGTACATGCTGTACAGCCACAAATGCAGACTTTCAGCATTATTTTAACAGTTGTGTGTAAATTATACAACGCAACAGCTTTAAAGTGAGTCATGGCCCTAATGGTGTGCCCCGCTCTGGGGAGTGCTGCTCATCCCGCCCAGATGACATCACAAGGACAAATCAATGATGCTCCATCGGCGCTGCGGTTAGCTTGCACAGTTGAACTGCTGCCCAAATGAGACCATCAGGGATGTGATTATTATTATTTATTTTATTTTTTTTCCACAGTAATGCAACTTGAAAACAAATCTGTTGTGTAGCTCTGTTAGGGGGATGGACTAGGTAACTGTTACACACAAGCTATGACGTACAGCTATTCCATTTCACTTAGCTGATGCGTTTATCCAAAGCGACTTCCAATACATTCCCACAGTTTGACATTTTACTTGGTGGTGGTGGGTGGCGGCGCGGGATGTGACGCTGCGGCATGTGATGGCTGTGTTCAGTAATAAACTAGTCAAAGGTTTATATCAACACTGTTGACAACTTGTTAACATCAGCTGCAGTTGTTCAGATTGACAGATGATTCAAGGCTTTAAAAGGGAAAATCTGCCACTTTTTTAATGTGGAGGTCCAATCAGCAGTCATGGTAAATGTGTTCAATTGGAAGAAGAAGAGAAAAAAAATCCCCAGTGCGTGCTATGTTGACAGAGAAAGCTGATCCCTCCTGCTCGTGGAGCCATGTCGGCCGTGCCTACGTGTTCCAGGATGCACTCGTAAAACGCACTTCATTCAAATGGGACAGACACAAAATAAAACTCACCAAAACCGTCTTAGTCATTTCACTGTCACAACAATCACCAACTCGGGTTTGGTCAAAATAAATCCTTAATTTACAAGTTTCAAGATGTGAAAATATGCCGGCTCCATGCGCTGTCTTCCCCCAAATCCTCCATGAGTAGCTGGTCCCTCTGTGGTACCAGCTACTCGCAAACAGCGGATCAGTAGCAGCTCTTTCTCCATTTTTAGAGGCAGACCATCAAATTAGCAAAATACAATGACAAAATGTGCCCTGCTGGTAGGGCTGGGTGATATTGAGAAAATAAAATATCATGATATTTTTGACCAAATGCCTCTCAACACCGCAACGATATTGTAGTGTTGACTATTGGTGCTTTCTCATTATGTAAAAATATTTACATAATGAGATTTTTGATAAGTAAGCATCAGTAATGTGGATATAAGGACTAAATGGGTAAAGGCAAATTATGGAACAGTTAAAACAGTCTGGTAAGTTCAGAAAATGACCTAATTTTACTGTAATGCAGCCTTTAAAACACTTCTGCCATATTACGATATCCAAAATCTAAGACGGTATCTAGTCTCATATCACGATATTGATATATTGCCCAGCTCTACCTGCTGGTCTTGTTGTCTTGTCCAGTTTATCTTTGTGATGCTGAAGGTCTCCAGCTCACCATCGCCTCTGTCCAAGTGAGGGGAGAAAAAAAACTTTCATGCTTAATTATTCAACGATAAAAAGTTTTGTCTTCAAGCTTTTTGGTTGTTATCTATAATAATATATTGGACAATAATGGTCCAGAACGATGTGAAAATGTGTAGTTTTTGAGTCCAAAACCTACAAAATTTGTAGAGGTTGAAGGCACCCCCCAACAAACGTGAAAAGTGGCGACAGAGTCAACTTTTGGAGAAATGCAATCGGACCTCATGCTGCGGTTGACAAGTCTGATCGCCGGTTACATGATTGGCAGTCGGTTTTGAGGCGGTGTGAGTATCCCGTACAGTAAACGGGAAATATCGCTGCCACAAGAAGGTTTTTAAAACACTGAACACTCACTCAATTGCCCAGGAGTTGAGTGTCAGCTGAGTGTTTCCTGCAACAACAAAGCACCGTCGATCCGTCTCTTCTCTTTCTCCGTGAAATGAAGCTGCCTTCAAGTGCAGGTTGGAAACGTTGAGTTCTATAAACGATCTGACGGAAAAGAGTAACTGAAATATAACTACTTGTGCTACATTTGGCGGGGTTAAAAAACACAACTGGACGCAAACGCAAATGGCCGTTTCAGTGACACTGCCGATCCATCTTGCAGAAAATCGCCTGATCCCCTTTGGGTGATGTTAACACATCCTTAGAGAGCTAGAATGATTACTTCTTGCAAGTTCCACCAGTTATACAAACAGCAGTTGTATAAATAAGCGTGGTATATGATCAGGGTGTGGTGTTTTTTTTTGGTGCTTGGGTGAATGCTGAGGCTCCGTTTATTTTCATGCTTTTTGGACCTTTGCCAATCACGTGCCTGGACCGTGTGTGTCTGTGTGAAATGGGATTATGTAACCTGGTGTCCAGTTGCTGTGTTTATGTGGAGAGTGAACCTCGTAACTATATGTAGGAAGAAAGCAGCTGAAGCTCTGGTTTGTCGGATCACACAGCGCAGCAAAGACTGGTCTCATAAGGCAAGTAGATACACGAAAGAAGAGCAGGGAACATAGAGTGCACACTGGTGCCTTCTCTTCCGTGTGTGCTGGCTGTGTTAACCACTGATATGTAGCCAAGCAGGTCTTCTCCACTTTAATCGCCATCTATGCAAGTGGTATCTCTATAAAAGCTGTGGACAAGGCAGACCGTTATCTTTATGCCAAATTGGCTTCACTGGACTTTGACCCGACAGCAATACTTGGCTTGACCATGCTCCGTGCTGCAGATTAAATACTGTCTCATTAGAAGAAGCAATGCTGTAGTGAATGTTTGTCTGTTTACACCTTTGCAGCTCATCTCTCTGTCTGTATCTCCAGGTACCGATATCTCAGTTGGAGAGGAGGTAGCCATCAAGTTGGAATGTGTGAAGACCAAACACCCCCAGCTCCACATCGAGAGCAAAATCTACAAGATGATGCAGGGTGGAGGTACTGTATACTCTGACACACCACGTACACACACACACACACACATCTTTCCACTCTGTAAAGTACTCTGCATTGATATTTACAAGCACTTCAACATATAAGCCAGCGTGTGCGTGTGTGTGTGTGTGTACCCCCGCGCAGTGACTCGTTTCGCTATCAGAATTTTAACCATCATTTTTTAATCCATGATGGCTTCATTTGCCACTGAGCGACTCACGTAGGCATGAACAGGCCTCCGCCTCGAACGCTGTATCCAGTTCTTAAGATACATCCAGGCTTCAGAAAGAGGCTGCATCAGAGCCAAAGTAGTGCATTTTTAAATGAATTATAAAGACCTCTTTTATTAGTGTTTTCTGTCTTCGGAGCAAACGGCGTACTTGACTTCATAACGAAGTGACGGTCGGTCTCTCAAAGCACAACTGTGCATACGCAGGCATTTGTATTTTTGTTCCAGCATGGTAGGATGTATTGGCTGACCCAGACTGTGGGAGGTATATCCGTTTTGTGTGTGTGTGTGTGTGTGTGTGTGTGTGTGTGTGTGTGTGTGTGTGTGTGTGTGTGTGTGTGTGTGTGAGAGAGAGTGTGTGTGTGTGTGTGTGTGAGAGAGAGTGTGTGTGTGTGTGTGAGTTGCTGAGCTACAACATTTTATTGCTGTCTGCCTGTAGAAGGAAATGCCAGATGGCCTCTTCGCCTTGGCAACGGCAGCCATTTAGCAGCTACTACCAAGCCAGCTGGCCAGTGCCTTTACACTGCTCCTGTGTGTGTGTGGTAGGGCCGGGCAATATATCGATCTCATATCAATATTTGAGAATAGATATCATTTTGGATTTCGTAATATGGCATAAGTATTTTTTTCTAAATTTTACAGGCTGCATTACAGTAAAGTGATGTAATTTTCTGAACTCTCCAGACCTACCAGCTGTTCTGTTATTTGCCTTTACCCACTTGGCCATTATATCCACATTATTGATGATTCTTTATCCAAAATCTCATGGTGAAACTATTTTGGGAAAGCACCTATAGTCAGTCCTACAATATTGCTGCAATATCGACATTGATTTATTTGGTCAAAGAATATTGTGATATTTTTCTAGTGTGGGGGCATGGACAGTGTGTGCATGCTCATCAACATTTAGTGATTCTAAGCCCTAAACCACCATAGAGTTGATAAAACAAATAATTACAGCGGAGTGATGCACATATTAAACACCCTCCATTATGTAAGAAGGCTGTTGGTCTTGTATAAACAAAACGGCTTTAGTGCTCCTTGCCTGGCATACATTTTGAGTTTCTTTGAGGCCAAGGGACAGTCCTACTGAATTTATAGTGAACTGGTCCAAACACTAGAGGAATGAGCATTAGTGATGGTAGTTTGACTCTCCTGTTTTACTTTGCCATTTGAGTGGACAAAGGTCTTCCGTTCTATCATGGTTTAACAGAAACATTCCAACCACAGTTTATAATTACTCCGAATGTCTTTTGGTAACTTTTGAAACCCGTTGCATCGCAGTACTGAATAAATAAACACTAAATACATTCCCCTTCCTCCCTGTTTCCTGCTCCTTGCTCTCCTCCAGTGGGTATTCCGACAATAAAGTGGTGCGGGGCCGAGGGGGACTACAACGTGATGGTGATGGAGCTGCTGGGGCCCAGTCTGGAGGATCTGTTCAACTTCTGCTCTCGAAAGTTCAGCCTCAAGACTGTCCTGCTGCTGGCTGACCAGATGGTGAGAGAAAAGAGGAACTGAGAGCTAATGGCTATAGGGACTGTTGTTTTTTTTTTTTTTGTCATTGTGAAAACGGCGTGTTTTAGGGCTGCACGATATGAGGAAATGATGCGATAATGTTGAGTATGGCGATAACAATATTACTTGCGATAAATCAACAGATATTAAAGTATACTGCATTTCTGCTGCTTTCATGTTCTGCTAAATACAACGAACCGCTTGTTGACTTTAAAACCAAAAATAATTCCCAACATTCTTCTATTGAACAAATTGAACATTAAATTAAATATAAAAGGCACCACTTAAAAAAAGTGAGTCACATTTTAATAGACTATTCTTTCAACTAATAGTCTATTGCAATACGTTTATTGTGCAAGTTGATATTATGATGATGATGATTTAAAAAAAAAACATATATTGTGCAGCCCTAGCGTGTTTGCATGTTTAAAGTGCTCATATTATGCTTTTGTGGCTTTTCCCCTTTCCTTTATTGTGTTTATATATCTTTTTTTGTACACGTTATAGGTTTACAAAGTGAAAAAGCCCAAAGTCTACCCCAAAGAGTGTTACCATCTCCCACAGAAAACACTGTTCATGAACTGCTCCAAACAGCTCTATTGTAGTCCAGCCTTTACTTCCGTGACAAACGCGCCTCATTTTGCGTCACTTTGGAACACACACAATGCTCGCCTAGCTGCTAGCGTGGCACGCCCTCAAACCAAGCTAGGTAGAGCGGGGACCCGAAGAGTTCAGATAGTTGTATCGCCACGTCCAGGACACGGTGCAGAATTAAAATGTTACGTATGAAAGACTAATTTGTTAACATTTAAATAACTTGCCACTCTGAAACATCTTGCTCCAGTCTAGGTTGTACGGCTGAAGCGTACCAAAGACGGAATAGAAGTGAGATGCCTCACTCTGTAGCTAAAACAGAGAGCTCAACACACAGGGTGAAAAGAGGAGCTGCAGCAATGTGCAGGATGACAAAAATGTGGTGTTTTTTTCGATAATTAAACCACGTAAACCTATTCTGGTACAACCTCTAAATACAATTATGAACCTGAAAATGAGCATAATATGAGGTCTTTAAGGCTGACACCAGATCCTCTCCCATCTAGATCAGCCGCATTGAGTACATCCACTCCAAGAACTTCATCCACAGAGACGTGAAGCCAGACAACTTCCTGATGGGGCTGGGCAAGAAGGGCAACCTGGTCTACATCATCGACTTCGGCCTGGCCAAGAAGTACCGCGACGCCCGCACACACCAGCACATCCCCTACCGCGAGAACAAGAACCTGACCGGCACCGCCCGCTACGCCTCCATAAACACACATCTGGGCATCGGTAAGACCCAAAAATACTGACGTCTGCCATGATTGGATAGACCCATCCAGGCTGCTGATCTGACTCTGTCCTCTCTGTCTACAGAACAGTCCAGGCGGGACGACTTGGAGTCACTGGGCTACGTCCTCATGTACTTCAACCTGGGTTCTCTGCCCTGGCAAGGCCTCAAAGCCGCCACCAAAAGGCAGAAGTACGAACGCATCAGTGAGAAGAAAATGTCCACGCCAATCGAAGTCCTCTGCAAAGGCTACCCATGTACGTTGAGCTGCTCCCTCCCAGATGAAGGATGTTAAGAATCATGTATTAACCGTTGATCATAACCAAACCCGGTCCGTTTTCTCCCCCACAGCCGAGTTTGCCACCTACCTGAACTTCTGCCGCTCGCTGCGCTTCGACGACAAGCCTGACTACTCGTACCTCCGCCAGCTCTTCAGGAACCTCTTCCACAGACAGGGCTTCTCTTACGACTACGTCTTTGACTGGAACATGCTCAAATTTGTAAGTTGTATTATCACATTGAGGGATTTGGTTCAGAAAATGTATTGTCACAGTATTTGGTTGCTTACTATCATTCAGTCCAGGTTCATTTATAGTCAGCCTTAAAGACACTGACTTCTTTTTATTTAAAGATCTGTACCGTGCTAACTAGATCCAAACATGTTCAAGTTTTAAATCACTTGTACTGTGGAGTGAGGGAGACTGTCTGGACCACAAGTGAATTTCATTAGTACCGAAGAGAACATTTTGACAGTTCAATGTCATAAATTGACTTAAAAGGGTAATTTCAATATTTTTCAACCCTATTTTCCCATGCATTGGGTGTCTTTAGTGACTAATGTTAACAAAAAAATCTTTGAAGTTGGTCAAGTATTGAGCGAGAAAGCTGTAACTTATTCTAAGTGTCTGACTACATTATGGAAAGGATCCCTACGGAGATGGACCTTTTCCTCAAAGAGTAAGATCCTTTTTGTTTACCCAGAAACAGCTCTGACATATCTATCGCCAAAACCACCAGACTCCATTTAAATAAACAGTACTTTAAGCGTGTACAGAGCCAGCATATTTCCACATGTAAATGGGTGAATTAAGGGTTTATTTCCACCAAACCAGAGTGGTGATTGTTGGAACGGTGGAGAACCAAGACGGCCTTTGATAGTTTTGTTTGGTTCCGGTTGACTTTGAATGAAGTGTGTTTTTACAATGATTAAAAATACTGTTCTGGTGGGTTTGGCGATGGAGATTTCGGGGCTGTTTCGTGTTATTAAACAAAAAGGATCTTACTCTTTAACAAAAACGTAGGGATCCTTTCCATAATGTCGTAAGACACTTGGAATAATAATCTGACTGGTATGTTTATCAGTGTGAGTTTGTACGTTGTACTCAGTTAGGAAAATCAGAAAGAGGCTATTCAGGTTAAAAAGGTAACTGCTACTGGATATTGAGAGCCAAACTCTGTGTGTGTCAGGGTGCCAACAGGGCCGTGGAGGACGCAGAGAGGGAGCGTCGGGAGCGTGAGGAGAGGCTGAGGCACAGCAGGAACCCCGCAGCCAGGGGCATGCCCTCGGCCTCTGGAAGAGCCAGGGCGGCTCCGGACGTCGCAGCCCCCTCACCACTCAACCCTGCCTCGCACACAGGTCAGCGCACACACATACTTTTAACAGGAAAAGAAAAAGGGGAAGGCTGAAATCAGCTGACTGACTGGTCATAATCCAGCCTGTGTGTTGTCATTTTAGATGTGTAGTTTCACGACTACAGCCGGAGCTTTTCCATCCGCCGATTGGAAACTTCTAACATTTTTTTTGTCTTCCAGGTCTGGAGAAGGAGAGGAAGGTGAGCATGCGTCTTCATCGTGGGGCACCTGTCAACATCTCCTCTTCAGACCTGACGGGACGCCAGGACACATCCCGCATGTCCTCACAGGTAAGACACGCACAGAGACACACACTGCAAAGTTGTTAGGCACGAAATCCACAACAGGTCTGACGTACCAAGACTCTGTCTACGCAATAGAGCAGAAAAACAAATCCCACATAATGGGAAGTAAAGAGAACAAAGGGAGGACTTTGCATTCGTGCTTAATTGTCTTAACAAGTATTCACAAGGGGAACCATTTATCCTAAGAGAGCACACTGTCTGTATCAGCATGTGCAGACTTCCCTTTTCACTTGTACCAGATGTAGTTTGTTCCCCTTTTCTTGCATTTTGCATTTGCTGACAAGAAGCAGCCAAACGGCAATAGTTTTGTAACCGCAGAACTGCGACAGACTAATGTGAACGGTTAAGATTAGGATGTAGTTTTAGGGCTTCCTGCTGGCAGTGTGGATCTGAACAGAGGACAGAGGAGCTGAGGTCCGCCCTGCTGTTCTAACGGCTTCATTGGGTCCTTTGTTTGTTTCCTTCTTGTAGACCTAGTGCTCCCCCCAAAGAGTGTAACCAAATTTTTTTGGAGCAAAGCTACAGATTAATAATTATGAAACCTATTCAAATAGACAATTTTAATTTGCTTAAACTGACTTTTTTTTTTTTTCTTTCTTTTTTTCGTTTTGTCTTCTGCAGGCCCTGTCCCGGGTCACACCCAGTGGCCTTCAGTCCGCGGCTCCACGGTGAAACCCTCCGATCCATCCGTGCACCATGTAGGCCTCAACGTGCTCCACCTGCAGCGTACACACACACACACACACACACACACACACACACACACACACACACACACACACACACACACACACACACGCTCGCGCACAAACACACATGCACACAAACACACACACACCTAAATATTAAGACACACAGGACTCTCATGACACAGGACTACCAACTAATGCTGAGTCCAGCTGCGCTCTTTTTCGCTTGACAGAGGAAAAGATGCACAACCAGGAGTGCGTGTGTGTGTGTGTGTGGGTGTGGGAGGTAGGCGGGTGTGGGAGGTAGGCGGGTGGAGTACAGTTTGGTAGCAGCCACGGCTTCCCTTCTTCTCCAATGGAAGATGTGGAATCCCCCCCTCTCTTACAGTTGATCAAGCCATGGATTCACTTTCTTTTTAAACTTTGGTTTTACTTGTTTTTGTTCTTTAGCATTAAAACTTCTGACACCAGCTCCACTGATCAGACTTCACAAGGGCTGGAGAATGATTCTGTAAGCTGTTAAAAAAATAGTGTGTGGGACATTTTTGATTCTGAAAGCAAGAAGACGTGTGATCCATCATGGCAGTGTTAAAGGACACGGACTCCTTAAACCCCACAAGTCAACTTTTTATTTTGTTTAAATGTAAAGGTAGGATAACCCCCTTGTTTTTAAGAATAGGACAAAAGGTATTTGAATGTTCTATTTTCAAAGGCGATCCCATAGATCCCCCAGTTTTTTTTTTTTTTTGTTTTTTTTTTGGGTCCTCCTCAGGTGCATTGGAACCAGGATGTTGTAGTAAATCCAAAAACACACAGCACATTTTCTGTCTGTCTTCAGGTTGTGATGCAGTGTGCTGCCTTGGAAAGCTGTGAATGAATCGATCTGTCCACATTGAATGGATGAGATGTTGTTTTTAAGCCGGTGAATAGTGATGTGGTTTTGTGTGTGTTTGTGTGGTTCTGTCTTAGGGTTATACAAGCTTAAAGGGGGTGGGGATAAACATGTTGAGGTGTATTTACTTTTCGGGTTTTAACATCCTGACCTCACTCTGGACCACTTAACCCTCTGGCCATTTCCTACCTAGACCTCGTCAAACGCTCACGGTCTGCCTAACACGTGCTTAAATAATGTCATTTTTCCAATGGAATGCTACATCATACTGCTCTACAGTTTCAGTCAACCAGCACAGAGCAAACAAGGAGCTGGTATAGCCACGTCCAAGACGGCATAACAACTCCATAACGGAGGCAATAGTGGTTATTTTGCAGTCGTTATTGTTGGAGAAATGCATCCTGGTAAGCAAAACAAACGGCTCTTTAGTGAGTTTGGTCTTCTAGCCTTATTTAAATAATTTAACAGTGACTATGTGCCAAAACAGCAGATGTGTACAACCAAACTGTGTCTACTCTGTTGGAGCCAGTCTGTCCTTGACGTATGACAACATTAAAGGCACATGCCACCAAGTTTACGCATCAAGATCAGTTTATTAGTCACGAAGAGCACTGCTCAGCCTGTGAAAACGGGTGTAGATTGTCATCTGTAGAGAAGACTATTGAGTTGCATCATGGGAAATGTAAGATCCAGGGCTTTTGGGGGTTGATCCACACAATGGGGGGGGGGGGGGGGGGCTTATATCTTATCCCCTTTTGCCTTCCTTTCGACCATTTTTTTTCTTCTTCTTTTAGTCTGTTGCAAGTCCCACAACTTAATTGGAGCACAATACTAAATGCCAAGTGTTCCTGATTCCACTCCTCGGACATTTGATGTATCCTCAAATAAAAATTAAAAAATTATAATAAAAAAACGGGTGGCACAGACTAAAGGCTTAATGTAATTAGTACAGTTCAGTTAAATCTTGATCAGCTGATCTTTCTGACCAACTCGGGACATCCCAATGAGAAGGTCTGACGAGAGCTGTGAGAGACCGGGTAGAAAATGGACCGGCGTGCCTTAACATCAGGCTAAATGGAAAGTGAGGAGGTTTTGGAGAGCGAGGTTTTCGGACCGAGTGTTGTCTTAAGGAAAGGTCCCAGCGCTACTGGAGCTACGAGCCCCAGTGACCTGTGTCCTTTATCTGAGCAGTCGGCCGATCCGACCAATGAATCCTGCCGATTTGGAAGTAGGAAATCCTCGATATGGTAGACTGGTTGCAAAGTATTGTAGGCCGTTTTTCTGTAGTTTGAGGGAAAAGGGGTTGTAGTGGTAATTTGTACATGTTTGTTCTGTTGTGTATAGGATGTGCTTACTGTCTACCACGTCCACATGAGCCGCTGTACGGTTCTGGATAGTAACGGCGGTGTATGGAGGGACTGCGAATGCCTCACTTCATTAGCTTAAAAAAAAATATATATATATATATATATATATATATATATATATACATATATACTCTCACACCTGGGGGCTTGAAAAACAAAACAAAAAGTGATGGATTCATTTTGTTTGTCACACTGATGATGGCTATGATAGATGCAAGTACACTTTAAGGGATAATAGTTTTTTTTCAGTCTGTCATGTCTGCTTCTCTCAGTTCTTTATTTTGTCACCTCCTGTCCAATGTTGCTTTTAACTGCAGTGGATATGGTTGCTCATGTCCCACAATGCATCTCTTACTGTGGATTCATGGGAAAATCTCTCTTTCCACTCCCACGTTAAGATTTTTGCTCCTCATTTGTAATGCCACTGTATTTGTGTATTTTAAAAGTGTAAATAAATTAATAAGTACTTGTATTTGTTGCTTTTTTTATTGATTGGGCTGGCTGAAATTAAAAGCTGAGAAAATACGATGTTTGGGGTGGGTTTGCATATTTTGTTTGTTTGTGTGTGTGATTAAATTGTTAGAAACATCCTCTGGAGACCTTAAATGTCCATACCTGAAATGTTAATGCCATTCTCTGGACTTACGGTGTACCCGCATCATCTTTAGGCCCCGGAGTTCTGTGATTGGGGATCAGGCTGGTCTCTGAAAACGGTGTTAAATACCTGAAGCTCACTACACATAAAATCACAACTCCACATCAATGCTAACGGTGTGTACGTAGGAGGCATAACAACTTTGTGAGTTGATGATATAATGTCAGAGCTATGTTTTAAAGATGTTCCCCCTACTGACCAGATAGAGAATTGAATGTAGCTTTAAAGTAGATGGTGTTATGTCACACACTAAACCACACTAAAGCCCTATTCGCACAACACTAGTATTACCTGAGGACCTGTAATAATTGCGGAGGTGTAAAAATTCCAACGCAAATTACCTACCATATTTTGCCAAACACAGAGGTTGTGTGATATTAAGTCCTGTGCGCATCGGCGTCTGTGATTTGGAATCGTACTGGCTGTGTTGGCAATTATAAATGAAAGTTTTGACCGAGCCTCAACATTGAATGCGGGCGACAATGTCAGTAAATAGGAGTAAAATACAGACTTCACTTGTCCTGTATGAAGGCACCGCACGAAACCTAAACAAGAGGGGATCATTTCGAAATCGCACAAGGTCCCCTTGTAACATAGTCCCATGCAAATAGGGCTTAAAATATTAGTTAACATGAACATCTCTCCAAATCCAAAATCTGGAGTGCTAAAACTCAAATGTGATGTCATCAAGTATAAAGTGGGCTCCATAGACAATGAAAAAGATGTTCTGAGTATATGCAAACATTTTCAGTTTCACAACTGAGAACACAATGGAATAGAACAAAATCAGACCCCCATTCATTGTCTATGGAGCAGCTCCACACTTTGTACAAGTTTGAGCCTTCTCTTGTTTGTGGCTTTAAAGGAGAGCGTAGCTCATGTACGGTAACATCGACTGAACTTTCCTCGGCCATTGGAATAACAATTTAGGTGGCGCTAAATTATCAGCTTAGGTTTCACATATAGGTCTTGCCTAGTGCAGCTTTAATATCTTATACATATATCCATTACTATAAAGTGTTGGGGTGTCCAGTGGGAAAATACAAATAGTTCCTCACAGCACACCACTGGGTGGTGCTGTGAGGCAACATGAGCACCTGCCTACTGCAGCACAGGCAGGACAGTTACACAACAGGTCATTGCTTCTCCTCCCTGCAGGATGTGAAGAGATCCACGGTGAGAACTCTCAAACCAAATAAGAGGATACAAAGCAAAGTGTGGGGGGGGGACAATGTTTGGTTTATGGTGCTATATATCAAACACATTTATGGGTGTATTTAAAGAAACGCACACACACAGACACTTTCTGTCCAGGAGTAGAGTGGGAGTGGGGCAGGGGGAGTGCTGACGTCAACAAACCACAGTCTCCTCCCCACAGCAACAGCACAGTAGTTTATTTATTCCCTGGTTATTAACATTGTTGGTCAGAGCATTACAGCAGCCACACCCCTCCAGGTGCAGTTTCTGACCAATGCAAACACATCACTAATGAACCTTACACGTACATGGGGACTTAAGTTGGTATGGGGAAAGTAGTCTCTATATCCACGACCTTCCACTTCCAGGATTGCTCCGTTGCCGCCGGAAATTCCGCCGGATGTCCCTCTTTATGGCCAGATGTCTGTTATCTTCCGCTTTCTTTGTGTTGTAAATGTAAACTCCGGTGGATTTCTGAGGACTGGTTAACTGCTCCTCAGATCTCTGCAGGGTAAATCCAGACAGCTAGCTAGACTATCTGTCCAATCTGAGTTTTCTGTTGCACGACTAAAACAACTTTTGAACGTACACGTTCCACCAAAACAAGTTCCTTTCCGAGGCTATTTTGCAGCGGCACCGTGGCTCCGTCCGACAATTGTGATCGGCTTCTGACTGGCTAGTAGTCCTTACATAGGTACTGCGCATGTGCGACTCCCAACAAAGATGGAACAGGAGTAGATGTCTTGCTGAAGCTATCAAGTTTGAATATTATTAGTTATGCAAAGATATTGCTGGCACCATAACATAGACACCACAGACAAAGATGCTCACCCAAATCTTTTGCAAGTTCAGTCCATCTCTCTGGGGAATGGGCTAGGCCCCTTTACCCTGTTTCCACCGACCTTTAAAAGGAGAAGGTCCCCGAACACATGGGATCCAGACAGAAAAGATTAAAATGAAAAAAGAATTAAGACATAGGCTACTTTATTGATCCCGCATAGAGGAAATTAAATTTTTTCACTCTGTTATTACACACAGACCTGAAATACACATGCCCAGGACCTATACATTCGCTAACAGAGAGATGTCATAGTAAGGGGGCTGCCCATTAAAGGCACCCCGAGCAGTTGGGGGTTTGGTGCCTTGCTCAAGGAGGTGAACTGGCAAGTCTCCAGCTACCAATCCATATTCCCTACTTTGTCCGCATGGGGAGCTTGAACCGGTGGTGACTCTCCGGTTCCCAAGCCAAGTCCCTACGGACTGAGCAGCTGCCACCCGAAAATGACATACAGCAAAGGGCCACAGGCCGGAATTGTACCCACGGCTGCTGCGGCAAGAACTGAGCCTTTGTACAGAAAGGGAGTGCCAGGGCATGTGATCCACAGAGAGACAACAGGCAAGGCATGACTGGACGGAGAAGGTGTGTATGGTAGATCTGAGTCACAGAGGGGGAAAATACTGGTTTCAGGCAGTTATAAAAAAAAAACAGGGCACAACTACAAGAGAATGTTAATGCCCTAACAGGTGGAACAAAGCTGACAAGAGACTCAGGAAGATCTCAATCAATAAAGTCTATACACACCACACACACACAGTCCCGGGAAGAGGTCCAATCAGACAGATTAACTGACAACACGTGCGTGGGCGTTCAGGGCCTTTAGTGGCAATCAGAGGTAATGGACCGCAGGTGTGAGGAGGAGTTTGGTTGGAGAGCAGAATGTAGGTCAGCCACACAGGACAGCGAGGGGAAACAAACAAACAAACAGAAATAAATACTAGTTAGCATAGGCCTACTACAGTTTTGAATTCAGTTTTTTTTATGTGATAATGCATTGAAAAATAAAGGGTCAATCTACCTTTACGGTCTTATTAAAGACACTAACGTTAGCCTGTATCCCACCATTTTAAGCTAACTACGGAACTAGATATGAATCTTGTTAAACGCTCATCTCCCGAAAAGATAAGAGTGTACCACCCCGGTCGCCACTAGACACACACACACACACACTCACTCACTCACTCACTCACTCACTCACACACACACACACACACACACACACGACTGTAAAAATATGTCTACGTCACATACAGAGACGGTTACAGAGAATCCTTGGCCACTACGCTGTTAACAAAACAACGGGCCAGAAATAGCAGCGTGCGCGGTGTCCTCATTGGTCACTGGTGAGTGACGCCACTGAGCTGGAGGCACTAGGACCCAGCAGCATGAGGGCTACTGCTCCCTACCCGCTGATGGTCTGTGGACGTGCGGGCAGAAACGCGGCTCCGGTGATGAAGCTGGATGAGGGACGGTCACAGATCTCGGCTGCATCACCCGGTAAGAGAGTCAACCGTTTTTCAATGCGTTATCACGACTCATCCTATCCAATCTCTCCGCTTATAGACAAATGCAAGTCAATATAATAATTATAATATTAATAACTTGTATTCATATAGCGCCTTTTAAAAAACCCAAGGACACTTTACATTATTACTGTGGCTAAGCTAAAGGAGGTTGTAGGCTGTGGTCAACAGGCGGTGTTTCAGGAGTAATTTTATAAATGTCCAGGGATGTAGCATTTCGGATATCGACAGGGAGGGTGTTCCAGAGGGATGGGCTGGTGTAAGTGAAGCAGGAATGCGTCTGTCACTCACAGCCACAGGGAGTGACACATGAATATTAACAGTCACATTTAATAAGCCTGTCAGGGACCCGTGACGTCCGTCTTCTCACGTGATTTTAAATAGTCATTTTTGATGCATGTTTCCTCGTACGATGCCAGCCACTGGGGATGCTGTGTGGAGTGACGTGGGAACAAGTCTGGATTGGCTGGTTTAGTCTTAAAATCTAAAACCCTTTTATTTTGAAATGACATAGGCCTAGCCCTATTCTCAGAGTAATTTACAAACAGTTTTCATTGGACAAACATTTTCATTGGAAGGGCATGGTGGCACTAATTAGTGGTGTAAAGGAAACTGAATCTGACATTAGTATAATTACTGATAACTTCATACTTAATACATTAAATGACATGCAGCAGGTGAGCTACCCAAGTGCCCGATAATAGGCTACTTTTAATTTGATTTGTTCATACATACATCATAGACTTGCTTCTTTATTTGCCTTATGAAGTTGTTAAAGCAAACGTGTTAGCAAATTATTTACACATTCAGCAGAAACAGTCAAATGAATTCGGACTCATCCGTATTCTATCTCATTTTAGCTCTGTTTTGGTCTCTACCAAAGGTAATATCTATCTCTTTAGCTGCTATATAATCCACTATGTTCACCAGCTAGTCTTTAACTGTCTGTCTGCTGGCTGCTGTCTGGCTCTGAGCAGGTACACTGTAGAAACAATGTGTAAAATGTGTACCTTTTTAGGGGTCCAACAGCTCATCACTGGGGCAGTATCCTCAAGGTACACCCATTATACCTCTTAAAAGGTAAGCTTATGCCGGTATTTTTCGATTTGGACCCTATTTTCCCATGCATCTGTGTCTGAGTGGCTAATGTGGACAACAATCTTTAAAACTGTTTCAGTATTGAGCGAGAATGCAGTGACCGGCAGCCATGAACTGATCTGCAATAAGACCCTATAGGGCAAATGCACACCATCACTAACAGTGGTTCTTTTTGCCACTGACAGGCTCAGATTGTTATTATACGTGTCTGACTACACCATGGGAAGATGTAGTGCCTGATGTGTAGCCTCAGGCTACATCAAGGTTTATACCCCTTGGTTAATAGACTTGTGGAGACATTATGTAATGAAATGTGCAGAATGTTTTTTTTTTTTTACACACACAAACACAGTTGACGGACATTCGAGGCAGAGTTCATAAACTGCCGACAGATTGTCAATGTGGTGCTGCTTAGCTCGGCAAGCTTGCTGACAGGTGTCAAATGACTGCCTCTCCCTTTCGCTTGCCAGCCCCTAGCTCTCGCTACAGACTTGCCACAAACTTCTCGATTTTCTAACAACCGTCTGACAACTCTCTGACTACTGCCACGCAGTTGACCCTTAGGTGCCGATGCCACTTGGACGACCTCGGCCCTACTGGCTTTCGTTGGCTAAACTCAATTAGCAAGATAGGTTTGGTATTTGCGCATGCAGGTGTTGAAATGTATATCATCTATTTTAAGGAGTTTCCATGGAAGGGTCAGTTTTAAGGTGACACTTTATCGCAGGAATAGATTGGAATGTGTGAATCTATTAGAAGAATCTTCCATAAAAGGAGTAGTTTGAAGGTAACTTCGTTCCACTAAATTAGCTAGACTGGACTGTGTGAGAACAGAAACAGAGTATAAAAAGGATCCATTCTGATGTTCAGGTTAGTCACCCTTGTGCAGACACTTTTGTATGCTCAACGGTTGTCTCACTGTCATGCGAGTTTGTTCACTGTTTGAATAAAGCTGCATTTAATCTGAAATCACCGGACTCGTCATCTGTTGAAGTCTCCAAACATCATTTCCAGTTATCACAAGATAACAGCAACGGCCTCTGAAACAACCGACCTCTCACGTGGCTCTGTAGCAGAGTCACATGACCAGACGGCAGTCACTTATAATTTCATACATCTTCTTCCGGCATCTTACGAACCCGTTCATGAGAATGCGTTGGTTTGGAACATGGACCTTTTCCAGTGTGGTACTTATAGTCTACCTTATCAACCTATAGAAAAAGTAGGCTACATATAAGTAGGTTATGGATCAACCATGACTCTTTGAGGGTACATCACCAGCAGTTCTACCTTAGAAAACATAAATGGACCTCAACCCTTGTTTTCTGACAGTGTAGAGTACAGTGGGAATATCTGAGCTTTTTCACTTAAAACAGCTGCTGCTGCTGCTGCTGCTGGAAACCAGGTTGATCAGAGCTCTGAGACTGAACTAAAACAATAAATGGGCCGAAATACCAAAACTATGAACTGAAATAACCAAAGATCTCCTTAGAGCTGATATATGAGGAGAACTGCAGATTCACATCAGATAGTAAAATGTAAACTAGTGCAGCTTTAAAGATGAAGTCCTACCAAATTCAATATATTACATTTCAGATGTGTTCTGTTCCGTTTTTTCCTACAAATGACTAACATCAGCGCTCACTTCATACACTCCATTAGCCTTCTGGGTCACAAATGCTGCTAATAATAAAAGAACTTGGCTAGCTGTAAGAACAGCAGCTTTGGAAATTCTATATATTTTATTGAACTAGAAATCATTATTAATAGTTGAAATGTTAATTGAAATACATTTTGCAGTGGGCCATATGCCCCTCAAGGTCTTAAAGTGCATTCAATAGTGTCCCCAAATTTCCAGCTCACTGTTTTTTATGTTTTAAAATTCATCTGTGACAAATCTCAAAGTGGGAGGACATTGGATGACTTTGGGTCACTACTGTCTGCTTTTACACAATCAGAGAGTGTGTAGTTGTTTGCAGATAAGCAGTGTAGAGTGTAGCATCAAGACTTTATCTTATATCCAAGGAGACTCCGAGGACGATCTTTATGAAAGCAGATATTGCAAAGCTGTGTATGAAATAATGCAGCATCTTGCCTTGGGGACTGACTGGTTACATCACAGTCAGTGTGAGGCTTGAAATGATCATGTTACCTGGAGACACTGGAATTTTTGGCTGTTTTGGCGTGAGTGGAAAAAAACCCACACAACTAATTTCTTCAGCTCTTCGAGAGGTTTTAAATAAACTGTTGGAGCCTCTGGCCATTTCCTCACTGTCCAAACAGCAGATGAGCGTCTCTACTAGGGTTCCAGTTCCAGTTCTTCTTTTCGATTCCAGTTCTTATCGATTCTTTGAGGGGTGGAGTTGAAACGGGTCACACGCTTATTTCAGAAATAAGAGGAACGTTTTATTTTTGATTCAACGATGGTTTGCAGTTTTATCTGGCTTTTTCAACATAAAATAAAGCCACACTAGAGGGCCGCTTACTGAGCTCCATGGCTGCAACACAACAAGTGCCTGGCAGCTATGGAAACCAAAACTTGCGTATGTTAAATTTGGAATTGATGATCGGATTTTAAACCAAATCCTCCAAACGTTTCCAATAAAGATACGATTTGAGTGCCTGGATAGCTCAAATGGTAGAGCAGGCTCCCATATATAGAGGTTTACTGCTGGCTTGTAACTACTGGAGGCAATGAGGGAAAATGTTAGAATCAGTATGTAGGTTCAACTGCTACAGACGGAGTGTTCAAATTAAATCGTATCTGTAAATTTGACCTTTTTCATGCCTTAAATTGTTCTAAGTTTTTAATTGGTTGATAGTTTTGTTTATGGAGATTTATTAAAAAGAGTTAGGTTTACAGTTCAGTCCTTAAGTAGTAGAACAATGCTCTGTACTCCAGCACATTTGCAGATTTAAAAAAAGAAAAAACTAACTGAGATTAAAGTGCTGACTTTCAGCTTTAATTCAACGGTTTTACACAGTCACATTACATACATGCGACCATACAAATTCACACACACACACACACACACACACACACACACACACACACACACACACACACACACACGTCTCAGACTTAGTCAGCCAAGAACATTCTACTGTTTAGCCTTAAAAACTCCTTGGTTGCCTTATACAGTATCTCACAAAAGTGAGTACAACACTCACATTTTAGTAAATATTGCATTAGATCTTTTAATGGGACAACACTGAAGAAATTACACTTTTCTACAGTGTAACGTATTAAGTGTACAGCTTGTATAACAGTGTAAATGTGTTGTCCCCTAAAAATAACTCAACATACAGCCATTAATCGGCTTGGCATGGGATATTTTCTATAAAATCATCTCTCAATACAAATCAAACCAGCTATTAGGCTAACCGACATAAAACCATGCCAATCTCTAGGTATGGTGAAGGGTATGTGATGATGTGGGGCTATTTTAATTCCAAAGACCAAGGGAACTTTATCAGGATGCATCCTGGATCCATGAAATAACTGGCCTTTAAAAATAAAAATCTGCCTGCCTCTATGGGAATTTAACATAGGTGTGTACTCACTTTTGTTGCCAGCGGTTTAGACATTAATGGCTGTGTGTTGAGTTATTTTGAGGGGACAGCACATTTACACTGTTATACAAGCTGTACACTTAATACTTTACATTGTAGCAAAGTGTAATTTCTTCAGTGTTGTCCCATTAAAAGATATAATGAAATATGTACTAAAATGTGAGGGGTGTACTCACTTTTGTGAGATACTGTATGTCTAGTATCAGCTGCATTGTCCTAACATTAAAATACTACAAAAATAAAATAAAAGAGCCTGATTTTGTGTATTTCCCTTATTATACTTTACTGTAATACTAACTTATAGCTCTACTCTGCAGTACAAGAACACTGCTGTTTCTTATTTCTATGCCTTTCATGGACGAGCGGGTGATGATGCTAAGTTCTTGCCTAGGACATGTTAGCATTAGCCTCAGTCTTGTAGCATAAATAGTACAGTCATCAAGTAAACATAATATCCCTTTTATGGGGTTCTTGTTTTAAAACAAGTCCACTTGAAATATGTCAAATTCAGCTGAAGGCAACGTGTTTAACCAACTCACGGAGCTCATTTTAGCTTAATCAGCTAGCTAGCTAAACCTGATCAAATCTGTGAGGACAGTTGTTATTTCAGTCGCCGGAAAGCTGCTTGTTTAAAACATTTTTTTGTCTTAAGTATTTTGATGTTAAATCTGCTACCGTTATTGTAAACGACATTGTTTATGTTCTCCTAGAACGGAAAGCTTGACAGCCATAGCAACAGTAGCACCTAGGGCTGCTCGATAAGAGGAAAATATGCGATAACGTTGTTGAATATCGCGATAAGTAACGGCTATTAAAGTGTACTCTGTTCTGCTGCTTTTAGTATTCTTCTAAAGTACAACAAACTGCTTGTTGAATTTAAAAGAAATGAAAGGTAATCATTTCCAACATTCTTTTATTGACCAAATTGAACAATTGAATTGAATATAAAATGGACCTCTAAAAAAAGATGACCGTTACATTTTGAAGTGCTGTGTTCTGCTGACACAGCATTTCGAGATGAATAAAGGGACACACTTTGTCTGATGTTTAGAAGACAGAAATACAAATGTTGCTCCTTGAACTGCCTTGACTTTCTGGTTCTTTGTTTTAGTTCCTGTTGGGTGTTGGTCCAATCAGCACTGATGCACATGTGTGACTGAACGTTTCTGAGGGGAGCACGTCAGATCCTGTGTGAGTCTCTACAACCCACTGTTAGCATTCACTTCTCTGCATCCCTACCATACAATGTAAAAATCTGTGCTGAATCATGTTTTCGGATATTGTATAATCTACACATTTGCAGCTTTAAGGGCATACAACAGCAAGTGCAGCTAAAGATTTAAGAGTGTCTGGCAATTCCAGTTAATGATAATTGTATCGCAGTTCATTTAAAAAAATGGTAATGCTAAATAGTAATGTTAAATGCTACATATATCCGCTTTGGCAAAATATGTTCTGTCTTGGAGCAGTCTAATCATGTTGCAGAACTAAATCAGATGCACTTAAAGAGAAACTCTATATAACTGCTTGTTGTCATTTTCATTTTTCTTTTAGCATTTCTGTCTGCCATTAACACACAGGCCTAGAGCACCATGGGAGGCGTGGCGGTGGATGTGGACGCAGGGGGGGTGAAGGCTCCAGATGGCGGGTGGGGCTGGGCGGTGCTTGCCGGCTGTTTTGTCATCACAGGTTTCTCGTACGCTTTCCCTAAAGCAATCAGTGTCTTTTTCAAAGAGCTGATCAGGGAGTTTGGGGTGGGATACAGCGACACTGCCTGGATCTCCTCCATCCTGCTGGCCATGCTCTACGGCACAGGTAGGCTGCTGTGTGTACAGCACATACAGCACAATACACCTACAAGTGGACTAACTGTTGAATTGTTTCATGCACCCGTGCACTAAACACTCCCAAACTACAATACCGTGCTTTTTTTGTTCACAGTCTGTATCTTTAAGTCTTTATTTGTCATGTGCACAACAATTACAGTGGAGCAGTCGTTGGCAATTCAATTCTTATTCTCAGGAAAAACACAGTAAAAATAAGAATCCTAGACATAGACATAAAATACAAAATAATGCAGAAGTTAAAGCGTAACTCTCTCCAAAATGCAACCTAGGGTCTTTTTGTGAATATACCAGAGTCAAACTTTTGTTTAAAAGCATAATTAGGACGGAAACGCCACTTTAAAGATTTACCGTATTCTCGTTTTTGGTCAAATGGCCTTTTGAATAAAATGTACTGTGCAGTTACTTAATGTACTATAATTACAGTACTTCTGTGGACTTTCCACTAACTGTATAAATTCACTTTCCACTTTTACAAGCGTGAGGACTACCCAAACAGCAAATCAAAATAGAGTTTTTCGAATAAGCGGATTTTCCAAGATGGCTATTGGACTATTCCTTGAATGAAATTTGTGAGCGTTCAGCTCAGTCATTCCACTTGTGTATCAAGGTTATTATGATAGTATATATTTATAAATATCGTTTAATATTATGTACAATATATGATTGAACTAAATACTATTAACTGTATTAAAAAAAATACTATCTCTATCTTTGCTCTATTTATTACACCCAAATATTTTCTGCTTGATTCCCCAAAAATGTCAGGGTCTAAAAACAGGAAGTAAGTGACTTAACAAAATCTTAAAATGTACAGTAAATATAAATAAATGGTCAGTAGCTTAAAAAACTTAAGTGGAAACAGCCAAAACATAGTTAAATGTAAATGTTGTCCTTGCATGGACTGTCCTTTCGCTGTCCCTTAAGTTTCCCCATTTTTCAAGGAAATGTCAACATACTAAAAAGAATGGTGTGAATTTTTGGGAAATATACTTGCTTGCTTTACCCAGTCAGACGAAAAAATCCATATCAACTTCATCACCCCAGCTTCCAAACTCTCCAAAGCTGTCTTATTTACACACTGTATCTCACACTCATAGAAGAACTAGACCACACAGACACACACAGGCTGACTGAGTGTGTCACACTTTATCCAGGTCCTCTGTGCAGTGTGCTGGTGAACCGCTTTGGCTGTCGCCCAGTGATGATGGTGGGTGGCCTCTTTGCCTCTCTGGGAATGATCCTAGCCTCCTTCTCCACCAGCATCATCCACATCTACCTCTGTATAGGGGTCATTACAGGTCGGACTGAAAGTTTGTATTGTAACATCTGACTCCTAACCAAGATAAATTAACACCCCTACCTTAGTCTCACATCCATCCCCGCAAACTGACATTAACATATACAGTAGTTTAGTATGTGACACATACAGTATATGAGGATACAGTCTTTTAAAGCCTCTCAGAAGAATTTGATATTACCCTTTTAAAAGAATTAATCAATGCTTCACACTGGTGTATATAAACACATTAGAGGCAGATAGACCTCTTCAACTTGGACAATGGACCCGGTGGTGTTAAGCTTGATTTATACTTCTGCGTAAAATCTACACCGTTGCTACGTACGTAGGTACGTGGAGACACAAACCTACACCGGACCCTAAGCCGTAGCCTGACGTGCACCTCTCGAAAAATACAACTACTTACGTCGCTCGACCGTGGCTTAGGAGGTTAACTTTTCCTGCTACAGATTTCCCCCCTGTGGTCAGAAAGCACAGGGGAGACACTTCGTTTCTCTCACTATGACTCTAGAGTCGCTACTCGCTCCGAAGCTAATCGCCGTCACTCTCTCACTTTCTCCCTCGCTCTATCACACCCTCCCCACACACACACATGCCGGCTCGACGCACACACCAACGCACAAGTATAAACATCAGGCCACTTATGTAGGCTACAGCGAAAGCTCTGCGTGGAGCCTCCGCACAACCATAAATCAAGCTTAAGATGGTTAACTGTAGGGCTGGATATCGCCAATAATTTCCCGAATCGATTTGATTCTGGTGCCGATTCGATTACATTTCTTATTTGTTTCGATGTCAATTATGTTAGGAACATTTCAGTTACAATACCAATTTTGCTTGGATACGAAAGAGATTCTCAGAGAACTTGTACTGTAAATTGTGCAAGCGAGAAGCAACTCTCAAATATTTTTTATAATGCACACATTTACATTACATTGACCCCCCCCCCCCCCCCCCCCCCCCCCAAAAAAACGTTTGTGGTGGGTTATACATATATATATATATGAGGCATATGTTAAAAAATTGATTTTCAGGATTTTATGAAGCAATATCAAATCACTCAAACAAAGATCCATTTTAATTGGAGAATCGATTATTTTCCCCAGCCCCCCTATGTTTTAAATAGGAAACAGGTCAAACATATTATGTTCAAAGTACTAGATTAATATAGGAGTATAAGAGATAAAACAAAAGTCATACATGTGTTTGAATAAAAGTCAAATAATATAAAAAGGTTTCTCTCTTTTGCTGCAGGTTTGGGCTTAGCCCTGAACTTCCAACCATCTCTCATTATGCTCAACCGCTATTTCAGTGAGAAGCGTCCTCTGGCCAATGGGCTATCAGCCGCTGGAAGCCCTGTGGCCCTGTGCTGCCTCTCGCCCCTGGGCCAGCTCCTCCAGGACCACTACGGATGGAGGGGGGGCTTCCTCATCCTGGGTGGCATTCTACTCAACTGTTGTGTGTGCGGGGCGCTCATGAAGCCTCTGGTTGGCCCCAAGACTCTCAAGGCTAAGGACCTGGAAGAGGACAACAAAGAAGAAACTGAGAAAAAGAAGAAGCCCAAAGCCAAACTGCTGGACTTCTCTGTGTTCAAAGACTGTGGGTTTGTCATCTACACTGTGTCGGCGTCCATCATGGTGCTGGGGCTGTTTGTGCCTCCAGTGTTTGTCGTGAGCTATGCTAAAGAGCTGGGGAATGAGGACACCAAATCAGCTCTGCTGCTCACTATCCTGGGCTTCATTGACATTTTTGCACGGCCCACATGTGGTCTGATTGCTGGGCTGAAATGGGTGCGGCCTCGTTGCGTCTACCTCCTTAGCTTTGCTATGCTTTTCAATGGAATCACTGACCTGGTTGGGTCACAGGTAGGTGACTGCTAGCTTGTAATGAACTGGAAAGATAAAGCTTAGACCAATGGTGTAAAACCTAAACATGTTTTGCTCTTCCTTAACAATGAATTCCATATTTGTTCCCAGGCCAAGGACTACGTCTCGCTGGTGGTCTTCTGCATCTTCTTCGGCATCTCCTACGGCATGGTGGGTGCCCTGCAGTTTGAGGTTCTCATGGCAATAGTTGGTACTGAGAAGTTCTCCAGTGCCATTGGCCTGGTCCTGCTCATGGAGGCCATTGCTGTGCTGGTGGGGCCGCCTGGTGCAGGTATGTAAGCACAAAGACAAAATTACACTATTTATTGTAAAGGTTTTTTTACTGACATTCAAAGACCCCATATGAATGGGCATAAAAAGAGCTGCAGCACCTCGCCGGAAAAGGAAAACAGAAGCTCTCTTTTGGAGCCAGATGTTGCATCACATTCTCACTCCCATCGCGTCAAAAAGCTCTTGGCGTCCTATTTAGACGCGCTTGGTCGGGACATCAGTTAACTGACATGTGGCACGAGGATGGGACAGTTAGATTTAGAAAAAGATCGTGGGTGGGGGTTACAAAATGTATGTTTCTGTTTTTGAGTCCTGTCTGGGGTCCCCAGCTAAACACTAGACAGGCTCCAGTATGTCCAAAACCCACACCAAGACGTGGCAGCACATCACCCCAACCCTCACCCACCTTCACTGGCTCCCAATTAAGTCCCGCATCACATATAAAAATCCTCCTTCTCACCTACAAATCCCTCCATGCCCTGGCCCCACAGTACCTCTCCGACCTCCTCCATCCATACACCCCACCCCGAAACCTGCGGTCCTCAGACGCTGGCCTGCTCTCCATTCCCCACACCAGACTCTGTACCTTCGGGAACAGAGCCTTTAGTGTTGTAGCCCCATCCCTCTGGAACAACCTCTCTGCAGATATCCGAAATACTACATCCTCGGACATATTTTCAAAACTCGTGAAATACCATCTGTTTACCACAGCCTACAACCTATAATTCTGTAAAGTGTCCTTGGGTTCTTGAAAGGCTCTATATAAATAAAAGTTATTATTGTTATTATTACTGTAAGTACTGCAAGCTGTATGATGTTTTGGAAAAGGAGTTTCTAAATGTGTATGTAAACTAGCATTATCTCTGTGTGGTTTTCCTATTTCGTCCTCTCATCTGTTTCCCCGTATCTCTATCAGGCCGGCTTCTTGATGCCACCAAGAACTACATGTGGGTCTTCCTGCTGGCAGGAAGCGAGGTGGTCCTCTCCGCTGTGGTTCTGGCTACTTGTAACTTCCTGTTTATCAGCAAAAAGTCCTCAGCACCAGCAGACAAGCTCGACAACATCACAGTGACAGACAATGCCAATACAGAATTGTGCAGCAAACCTGCAGAGATGAATGACGAAGAGGAGAAGGGAGAAAGAGAGGAGCTAGAGAAGGAGACAAAGAAGGAAGAGGTAATAAATGAGTTAAAGGACGAGGAGGAGACAGACAAAAAGAAAGTAGCGGAGGTCAGGCCAGAAAGTGTAACAGTGGACTCACAGGAAGTGGAAAGGTTCTTAAAAGAGCCACAACAAAATGGTGACATGACCAACAATCCTGAAACATGCCTGTGAGCAGTTGGGGGGGGGGGACAATAAACATAACATTTCTCAAGAGCAATTTTTGAAGGGGACACAATCAATACAGCTAAAATTGTACAGTTGTAGAGGATATGTGTAGTTGTGGAACTCCAGTAAGTAGGCTGTCAAGACTATTTTAGAATAGAAAAGTGATTATTTTCTTTAATACAAATGATGCTGAACTGAGAACAAGTTAGCTGACCAACTATCCAACAAACTATTAAACAATCTACCAAACAAGCTAGGTAACATTATAATCGCTAACATAGAGGATTCATGGAAAAATCTGCATTGTTTTTATTTTTTATTTTTTTTTTGGCATGACTACTGGGTGCACTATGAGTTCCTGTATGGTTTCAGCGTGATTTCATTTTTGTCTCAAATCGTAGGCATCTCTCCTTGACCTGCTAGCTGCCTGCCCCCTGAACACACCGTGAAAAAGCCCGGTCTCAGGAGACAACACAGGGGTCGTAAACGTCAAACACTAGGGGCACAGCTTGCGTACCAAACAACAAACCACATTCCAGCCAATCACCGACAAGATGGTTGGGGGAGCTTGCTCTGTTTTGTTTGGTTTTTACTTGGAATGTCAACAGACGTGATGTCATGCAGGAACTCATGGTGCACCTTTTTTTAAATTAATTTAAATTACACTGTAGCATCTGTATTAGAGAAAATAATAACTTCATCCAACGTTTTAAGCCTCTGACACACATACCTGGCGGCTGACCGTCGGCAGAAAAGGCAGTCGGACTGATCAGTCGGCTCCCTGAGGTCAAAAAAGTGCCTTGGAACACACCGAATGGACGCTGTCTTGAGTGTACGTTCTGCTACGTCTCGTAATACAAAAAAAATTAAAACCGGAAATGACAACGCGTCACGTGGGACTGGCTTCTCCAGCCGATTAGTAATGGCGGCTTGTTCGAAATACAAGCTTGTATTTCACAAACAGTTCACTGAAACGTGTTTCTGAAAACATTTTAAGCAAGAAATAGGTCATGCAGTTGCTGAATCTGTCTTCATTTCAGATCGACAAAGGTCAGTTTAAAAGATTTTCGTCAGATTTTGAGAGGCGTTCGTCACTCATCCTGCTCCTTATTTTCGACTGCCCGCCCTCCAACCCAACAAGTCAGGTTGGCCAAAATGAAGGCCGACTGCTCCTCCGACGGACGACGGCACGGGACACACCGAACAGACTCGAGTCACTGACCTCGCCAGACTGTCCGACGGCCGATTATCGGGTTGGTGTGTCAGGGCCATAAAGTGAATAAAATAGCCTTGACTACTTCCTAGAGTTCCACATTAACGTCACTGAGTTATTCAAACTTGTTCTATCCCACCCAGCGTCGTCTCTCTTAACAGTAGTGGTGGGCGGATTGATCCTGGCTGTCTGTGTCTGTGTAAGTGCCGCTGCTTTCAAGTGGTCAAGTTCTGTCACAGCGGGGAGCAGGCACACTTTGCTCCTCCTCCCCCCTCTTGTGATTTGATGTTGTACCGTCAGGAGACTCTGTGGCGCCGGGCAAACGAGCAAGCAGCCAGCAGCACACACACAAGCAGTACAGAGACGGAGCAAAAGAAAGGATAAGGAGCGCCGTGTGGCTATATTTTCAGGCCGAAAATGAAACAACGGCAAACTGTATAAGTTGTAAAAAAGGCTGTAAGATACAGTGGTAACACAACAAATTTATACCAGCATATGAAAATTCTGTCCTGGGTTTTAACTTATAATCCAAATGTAAAATCACAAAAACAATTAGGCTAAAGGTCATGAAAATTCATCCTCCTTAATTATTAAAAGGTATCTGTATCGTATCGGCGACATTGGCCCTGTATTGACTTGGTATCGGATCGATACCAAATATTGCAGTATCGCACACCACTACATAACAGCACTGTGCTCCCACCGAACGTACTTGTGTGCGGGAGCAGGCAGTGGACCAAACCACTGTGGAAGGAGGGGGGACTCAAGATGTTTTTAAACTTAAAACGCAATTTTTGCCCCGTTTGTATTGTTTTACTACTTACACAATTATTTTAATTACATATTATTGCATTTTTTACAAACCCATCCCCCACAATTCACGCCTAGCAGATAGAGGAGGCTGGATAAGGGTTTAATTACTTTACTTACTATGCTCATTCCGTTTTTTTAAAGAACCCAATAGGATGGACTAGCACGTAGTTATTTTTTAATTTTTTTATTTCTTGACAATAACAAATCATAGTCATTGCAGCCTAATCTCAAAAACAAAAGGCTGCTTTCTTTTTAGAACATGTTATAAAGACTCATGTTATCAACAGACGGTTAGTTGTGTAACTAGGAACACTTTCCTAATAATGCTTAAAATGAGTTAGTGTTTGCCGTGAAAACGCTTGACAGGCTCGTAATATCCTTACTCCTCGGTGTCATTACAGTATAAAGTCTCTTCCCCTATAGTCCGCGCTTTAACAGTTACAGTGGATTTGATGTTTAAATGAGAAGTGTTTTCCTGTCATACCAGTATACTAAATGTTTGCAGCTTCATGCATCGAGTGTGCAGTTGTTTGAAGATTGTTGCTGGTCTCGTTTTAGCTTTGTGATTCCTCCAAAAATTATAAGCAGGGCCCAAATTATTCTCCACAGCTTTGTTATGGTCTTTATTACTCATTATCACATGTCGTGTGAGATATTTACAGTCTTGTAGATGGAGTGTGATATTTAAACTTTTACAGTTTGCAATACAGTCTTATTATTATTATTACTACACATATTATTACACATTACATATATTATATATATTTTTTATTTACACAACATTCCATGATTTGCTTACTGGCCTGTAGGTAAGGTAGCCATCCACACACTTAAGCTTAGGGATTCACTAAAGTGTGTGTGTGTGTGTGTGTGTGTGTGTGTGTGTGTGTGTGTGTGTGTGTGTGTGTGTGTGTGTGTGTGTGTGTGTGTGTGTGTGTGTGTGTGTGTGTGTGTGTGTGTGTGTGTGTGTGTGTGTGTGTGTGTGTGTGTGTGTGTGTGTGTGTGTGTGTGTGTGTGTGTGTGTGTGTGTGTGTGTGTGTGTGTGTGTGTGTGTGTGTGTGTGTGTTCAGGGAAAGACATTAGCGTGTTAACCTGCGCTATTTTATTCCTCATACTGCTCTCACAGAGCATGTAGTGAAGTTAACATGAAAAGAGAAAACATCACTCTGTCCTTTGAGTCCATAGACTTGTTGCCAGTATAGTACAGGTAGCTTTAAGTTAGATAAGGTACAGCACACTCACGGTTAGTGGTGGTGCACTTGCAGGGAAAAACGGCACGTAATAAAACAAAACAGCTGGGTGAGTGTGTCATCTGTCAGTGTCCATGGTGACGGATGTAGAATAGTGGGTGGGACTTCATGTGAAGTGTCACTCAGCTTAGCAATTGGCCATAATGTCTTCATTTGACCCTTTAACACAGACGTTGGTCAGCAGGACAATCTACCAAAACAGTTTTTCTTTAAAAATCCACCTGAAACAGCTGCTACAGAAAAATGTTTTTTTTGAATGCTTCTATATGACTTGTCAGTGAATATTGTATTTATTTTCCAATGTTATAGATTATTTTATTCTAACGTAAGTTATGTTGAATATCACGCTCTCTAGCTATTTTGTTCTGTCTTATAAAAATGTGTGTAACTAACATTTGAATGTACAGTATGTCCGTCTGTGTGGTGAAGCTGCAATCAAACGGTGGTTTAGAGACGTGTCTTGACGGTGAAGCAGATCAACCTCACATCTGATCCTGGTATCAACACGCAAGCCATGACATGTATAAAGTGGGGCCACACCACTGTAAAGTCAATATCACATTCTAACCACAAAATCCTACTGAATGTCACTGATATCAGTCCAAACCGACTAAATTCTTTAATTTTAACCTTTCTGTCTGTTACAACATTCTGTATCCATTGTGTGAAAAAAAAAACCTATTCTGAAAGTAAAAATGTCATCATAAATCAAGTCCCCTTCCTGTATTTCTCTTTATGCGCAATATCAGGAGCTAGTTGTTTTTATTTGGCTCTAATAAATATTATGTAGCCTAATATCCTCTTAACATTTCCAATCCAAGCATCACTGCTTATTCAGTGATTAAAGAAAGCTATACTTTTCATTAATTTAGGACTACTCACGGTGGGATTTGTAAAGAAAGCAGAGTTAAAACAAAACCCGCAAATATGAAATCCTCTTTCCAATACCATGGATATTATGCCACTCTGCCAGCCATGCTAAAACACGTATGCACTTCAATATCCAATGGAAAATGATCTCAAAAGGAAATAGCACAACGTGACGTCAACATAAAACGCAGCGTGTTCGAGCCTGGAAGCGGAGTTCACTATATGCGGCGAAAACGAAATACCTTTGCCCATGAAACTCGGCTTCTTTGCTCCTCGGGAGTGTTTTTAATCCAAATTCAAATGTTGTATACCTTGTCACGGATTATTAAACTGGCCAACAGTATATTAAAGAAGAAATCCGGTGCAAAATGAACCTACCTAACGACCAGTCGAACGACGAAAACCGTTCAACCGATAACCAGTAACATAGCTCAAGCACGGCGTTCGTTGTTCGACTGGCCGTGACTGCTTTCCCAAGACGGCGCCCACATGTATACGTGAACGGTATTGTCTTTATAAACTATCTTTTTAATAAACTGTCTGTACACTTAAAAAGTTCTCAATGCTTGGGTTTACATGTAGGGACCCTCATTATGCTACCGTGGAAGTGTGGTACTATTTTGAGCCTTGTTAGTGGTGTAGAAATAGAGATTTCTTTTTACTTTCCTCGTGCCCCGAGGACTAGCGTTATAAGCTAATTAGCAGTTTGGGCTAAAACTGGTTACATTCCATTAGCATGGAAACATATCTCATAACGGTTGACTCGGTAATCATGTGTTATTAACCCCTAGGTTCATTTTGCGCCGGTTTTCTCCTTTAAATAGTTAAAATCTCCACCTATGCTGGTACTGAGGGACTACTCTCTGCATAACAAGTGTTTCAACCTTTGATACTTGAAGGTAGAAACGTTCAAGTTGCTAATATTCAGTCTCACTTTTACTTAAAGGTCCCATATGGTGAAAATAGGTTTTTATTGGATTATGTGTGTCATATAGGCTCGGGGGTGTAAAGTAAAAGCTGTGAAAATGTGAAATCGCTCACTGCCGCCATTTCTCCACCCTCCACAAAACTAGACCGCCTCCCAGCTAAATGGGCCAGTTAGAATTTGATGTATTTACTACATAGAAACCGGGTAACCAATGGGTGTTGTGTTCCAAAATCGACCTAGCCCCGCCCTCTTTTCCAACATTCTCTTCCTACTGACCTCTTCTAAAAGAAATGAATTGGTCCTCTTCGCCCGAATCCTCTGAACTTGAGTATTCGGGCTCTAATTGGTAAGGTCTTGCAGATCCCGCTGCCATGTTTATGGTAGGCTTATAACAAAATCTGATTCCAGGCCGCCTTTTATGTAGATCTATGCTTAGCCAATCAGAGCGTTCTGTGGGCTGAACATTTCATCAAGCAGCGAATCCAAGCGTTTATGGGAGGGGAGAAAAAAGACTCAGAGAAAAGTGTGGGAAAATCAACCCCACAGCCTTTTTTTTGGTAACACTATTAAATTAGTGTTTAATAGACACATATAAAGGGTACAGATATAACTTTAAGTGTCACCATATGGGACCTTTTAAGCAATATTTAGATTATTGTAATTATGTATTTTACATGCTTCTATTGCTTCTTTGAATTATGTAGAGTAGTCGGAATTAGCTTTTTCTACCACTGCTTTTATCCCTGACACCATAAGGGGGCGACAACACACCAAGTTAGTCTCGCAATGCCAAACCAAACCTATCTGTCACCACAGCGCTGTAGACGGACACCCACCATTTTTACCAAGAAGAAGAAGGCAGGAAACGTTCCTCACCGGTGCTATTACGCTGTTGCACACATTTGGAAAGCGCTGCGCCAGGAATACTCTAGAAATTTCACAGTATTACAGGTGAAACAACAAACTATGAAGATATATATTGATAATTACAGTTAGCTAGCTAGTACGTGAGCACAGCAGTGCATGCTACCGCCAGAGAAACATAATGGTGATCATTGTTCTGCTAGACTCGTTAGAGTTGTGTAGCTAACGTTACTGCGGCGGTGCATCATGTGCTAACGTTAACGGTAGTTAACAACTGACTGCTGTTAGCTTTCATGTGCATCATGTGCTAACGTTAACGGTAGTTAACAACTGACTGCTGTTAGCTTTCACTAGCTAAATGACAATAACGTTACAGCTCAGTCACAGGCAGCTAACTAGCTAGCTAGTTTGTGGATAAATGCTTATAACTATTTAAGCAGACGGTAGAAAAAGTCAAAGACCGAAACCAACAAAAAAAATGGAGTTGCCATACAGCTAGCTAGTTAAGCTACAACATTTTGAGGGTCACAAACTACACATTGGAATTCTGCTTTAAGTCGCCGACGTCCGAAACATATCACTTTAGTCTGAAAACGATAGCTAGCTTAAAAACTGCTCATTGAAAGATCTATTTCAGTTAGTGTTAGACTACCACACTAACTTAAATACCAATAAATATACTTTTTTTTTTTTTTTTTTTTTAAACTAATGTTAGGTAAGCTAACCACGCCATATCAAAATAAAGAGGAACTGGCTAGACGAGATAGGTCTGGTGTTGGAAAGAGAGCAGACATTCACACAGTCCAAACTGTCCTGGGTAGTAAAAGGTTGCACATGTAAAGATGCATTCCAACATGTCATTTTTTGAAATTCAACACAATTTCAGAACTTTGACCTAAAGCCGGAAGGAAAATTTGTGGAACTACTGGGTGCTGCAACAAGACTCAGACGTGCATCTATCCCACTTTATTTCATGTAACCTTTCCTTTTCCTTCACTCTGCTTACCACTTTTTTTTTTTTTTTTTTTGCAGGGTCTTTATTGATTTTCTTTTGTCAGTCAACTGTGATGGCCAAGCTCCAGGGCTTTGAGTTCTGGAGGAAGACCCTGAAAGAAGCGCGCTTTGTGGTGGCGCCCATGGTGGACCAGAGTGAGCTGGCCTGGCGCCTGCTGAGTCGGCGGCACGGCGCTCAGCTCTGCTACACCCCCATGCTGCATGCTCAGGTGTTTGTTCGCGATGCCAACTACCGGAGAGAAAACCTCTACAATGAGCTGTGTGAAGAGGACAGACCTCTCATCACACAGGTGAGGATCCACACAGGCGAGCTCATCCTCTCCCAGCATGTTTATGATCTTGTGCAGTGCTCACAGGCTTGTGTGAATTAGGGCTGTGCAATTAATATTTTTTTAAAAACGGGATTAGGATTTTGGCTCCTAATGATCTAATCGCTTACTGCACCTTTTTAATCGAATAAAAGAAAAAAAATGGATTATTTTTTGCACATTTTGTTTTGCAAGTAAACTCTTATTTTGTATTTTCTTCCGAATGAAAGAAAAAATGTTCATCTTTCCAAAGGACAATGAGTAATCGTGATTTCAATATTGACCACAATAATTGTGATTATTTTTTCCATAATCAAGCAGCCCTAATGTGAATTTCCATTGATGCTGTTTTTTCTTACATTAAAGGTGCTGTAGGTAGGAGTGTGAAGATCCAAGAATTAAAAAAATTGAACATCGACAACTTCATAGTCCCTCCCCCCCTTTCTGCTAAAGACCAAAACTGTCTCCTAAGCCCCTCCCCCCACAAGGGAGAATGAATTTGTGTGCATGAGCAGTGATTGAGACGCAGTTAGACACCACGCAAATCGCACTACAGGCTGTAGGTGGTGCCAGAGGAGCTGGATTTTTTTTTTTTAAATGACCTGCTTCATGTAGTTCTACTCGAACATAGGGTCAGTTTCAGCAAATAACAGAAAGTTAGTTTTATAAGTCTGACCTACTGCACCTTCAACATTGTTTCCTCATGTAATGCCAGTAAATCACAGTGTTGCGTTCCCTGTGTGTCAGTTTTGTGCCAATGATCCAGAGGTGTTCCTTCAGGCGGCTCTACTGGCCCAGGACCACTGCGATGCCATCGACCTTAACCTGGGCTGTCCACAGATGATCGCTAAGAGAGGTATGCACAGTTCGGACCCCTATTTCCCACCTGGCGCGTCTGCGCTGCATTCCAGAGGTGCCACGGCCCCCCGCGAGCAATCGTTGCCATTCAAGTCAATGCTTGATATTCCACCAGCTGCGCCGTGTCCCAGAAGCGTGTGTGAAGCGGCTCTCCGCTCCGCTAAAGATAAGATAACCCCCCCCCCCCCCCAATATTGTTTACGTCTCCTTTACAACACCACGGACAACGAGAGATTCATCTCGGAGGTTGAAAAACATAATACGACATCACAGATCTTTTTTAATAGGGACAACACCAGAAAAGAGAAGGCATGGAGGTAAATTACTGGAGTGCCCGGAGTGGAAGGTAGATACAAGCCTAATAAACACGCCATTGATCTGTAAAGCACTTGTAGAGACAATAACATCGGCGAGTCGGGCAGCAAGACGCTCCGCTTATGAGACGCTCCCGGTGTGGTATGGCGCGTGGCGGAGGACGGACCAAAACAGCCGCGCAGGCGGAAACGCAGCACAGACGTGCCCAGTGGAGAATGAGGAGTTACAGAAATATACCCCTAAATTCTGACTTTGGCGACTCCTAGTGGTCAAGCCAACCTCGCCGACTGAGTGAAAAGAAACAAACTAACCTGTCTTGATGCTTGTTTCTAAGGGCACTATGGCGTTTTCTTACAAGACGAGTGGGAGCTGTTAGAGAAAATGGGTAAGCCTGCCTTCATCTAAATCTAGGACTTCGGGAGGATCTCAGTAAAATGTCTTGCACCGGTGTAGTGCCACTTGACTCGAGCGCAGTTATTACTCTGTTTTACAAATCCCAACAGTTTAACCTGACCTAACATTTCCTTCTATTTTTACAGTCAGGTTAGCCAACGAAAAGCTCTCGGTGCCCATCACATGCAAGATCCGTGTGTTCAAGGAGATCGAAAAGACGGTCCGCTATGCCCAGATGCTGGAGAAAGCCGGATGTCAGGTGGGATCGACGTTTAACCAAACAGAGATTGATTAGAGCTCATTTTTAACTCCACAATGTTTAAACTGTGTAAAAGCTGCATCCAATGCAGTTTCAGGAAGCCTTAGTTGAGCTGTTGATTTCTTTTAAATTTTCTTTTTTTTTTTTCCTCTCATAGTTTCTTACTTTTCTCCTCCTTAATGTGTGGGCTCCTTTGTGCATCTACTGTAAATAGTAGCACGTTTGGGATGTATGCAAACTTTGTTGAATTTGTTATTATTATTATTATTATTATTATTAATATTATTATTACTTGTATTTTTTTATTGGGGGGAAATCAGTTGGTGTTGGAGGAGTCAGGCTTGGGAGTGCTGTGTGTATGTGTGAATGTATTTTGTGTTTAATTGTCAAAAGGACCCCCTCGAAAATGAGATGATTCATCTCAAGGGGTTATCCTTCTAATAAATACTTTAAAGAAAAATTGATAATTAAAACAAAGTCATAAGTTTGGCTTCACATATCTTCCCAGCTGCTGACAGTGCATGGCAGAACCAAAGACCAGAAAGGAGCCATGACGGGTATCGCTAACTGGGAGCACATCAGGGCAGTACGGTGAGCTACCATCACCTTGTTTTAAGCCAGTGTTACTCGTTGCGCGGCTCGCCAAGCTTTAATTTGTGGCTCGCATGGCAGTAAATAATACGGTGATATGAAATAACAAGCAGGGCTATAACATAACCCTAAGTCTGCTCTATTACAAAATATATAATATATTTAAAACATACCCAAAACAGCAGCATTACAAGATGGAAATATAGACTAGAAAATATATTTAAACTTGCTCTGCCCTTCCGTCCATAACACTGACTTCTGCTCTTAACGCTGAATGGTTAGATACGCGATGGCTAATGTAAAAAAATTACATATTGTATGTTCATGGATGACAGATTGATAAGCAGACATGCCATTTATGACTGGATATAGCTTTTGATACTTAAAAGTGCCTAGGGCTGCAACTAACGATTATTTTCATAGTCGATTAATCTGTTGATTATTTTCTTGATTAATCGATTAGTTGTTTGATCTATAAAAATGTCAAAACATGGTGAAAAATGTGGATCAGTGTTTCCCAAAGCCTACGATGACGTCCTCAAATGTCTCGTTTTGTCCAAAACTCAAAGATAATCAGTTTACTGTCACAGAGGAGAGAAGAAACTAGAAGATATTCACATTTAACAAGCTGGAATCAGAGAAATCTTTTTTTTTTTAATACAAAAATGACTCAAACGATTAATCGATTATCAAAATAGTTGGCGATTAATTTAATAGTTGACAACTAATCGATTCATCGTTGCACCTCTAAAAGTGCCTCTCCTGTTGACTTTGTCCAGTCAGTGTGGCTCTCATGAAAAAAAATAGTGACGACCACTGTTTTAAGCCTTCACATGTATATGTACATCTAGTCTGGAACGTAAACATTTGACCAGCTCCCCCAGTGGTCTCAAACCAATAATTTAGTGCTCCTTTACTGCCTTTTATTAAAAAAAAAAAAAAAAACGATTAATAGTGCTTAATGTTTGCCTCATTTTGGAAAACAACATATTTTCAATAACAGTTTGGTGTGTTTTTGCTTTCAGGAAGGCAGTAAATATTCCAGTGTTTGCAAATGGCAACATTCAGCACCTGAGTGATGTGGAGCGCTGCATTCAGGAGACAGGAGTGCAGGGAGTTATGAGTGCAGGTTAATAACCATGCATGTCTTTTTTTTTTTTTTTTTTTTCTAATTCAGCGGTGATAACAGATGATTCATAATGTACATTCATGCTCAGGAGCTGCATTGTTTTAAAACAAATTTCTGTGTTCATCTTGGTATTATTTTTTTAGAGGGGAACCTCCACAACCCGGCACTGTTTGAAGGATGCAGCCCCCCAGTGTGGGAGATGGCTGAGGAATATCTGGAGGTGGTGCAGCGGCATCCCCCCTGCACTCTGTCCTATGTACGAGCCCACCTCTTCAAGCTCTGGCACCACACGTATGTGTGTCTCTCTCTCTCGACCGTCTCCATGCTATTAGTCTAAGCTAGATAACATAGTCGTCATCCTTGAAAGCTTTTAAAAACATGAAATGCTTCCATTAAAGTTATAATGCTTAAGATTTCAGTCCTGGTTGATTTGGCACTGCCCATGGTTACTGTGGCAACAGCATGTTCAGTACTACAGCAAACACTCCTTGAACAGCTACAACAGAAGAGCAAGTGGTGTATCTGTTTTCAGTGAGATGCACATTGTGTTCCTGGCTGCTTCATATTAAAAGCCACCCCATATTTCACCAGCAGGAGGAAATGTTGGCTTAGCATTAGCAGTAACTAAATGCAGCTCTGATAGGGCTGTAGAGTGAACAGTAAACACCAAAGGCCTGTCCACACCAAGAACAATAACTTAAAAAGATAATTAGGAATAGATTAGATAGACGTGCAACGGCGCATGTTGAGCTGAGAGTTAATGCACAGCCCAGCTCAAATTTTACTTCCACATGGAATTTTAGCCCTGTGTTAGCAATGGGTGTGGCTGCAACACCTGAAATCAATAATCGGTAGGGGTGTCCACTCTGACTATTCTGGGAGCACATCTAATATTTCTGATAAATGTTAATCTAGAGATTTTTGATAAGGAACAAAGTCTTGACACTCAGAGTGTGTGTGTGTGTGTGTGTGTGTGTGTGTGTGTGTGTGTGTGTGTGTGTGTGTGTGTGTGTGTGTGTGTGTGTGTGTGTGTGTGTGTGTGTGTGTGTAGGCTACAGATCCACCAGGACCTGAGAGAAGAGCTGGCTAAAGTGAAGACCCTCGAGGGTTTGGCCGGTGTCAGCAAACAGCTGAGGCTGCGCTGCCAGGTAACCGCAAACAGCAGCGTTACCGGTGTTTACCACCAGGCGCGTCTGCGTTCCGGAGGGCCCGTGAGCAATCACGGCCATTCAAGTCAATGCTTGATATTCCACCAGCCGCTCCACGGCGCGTCCCAGAAGCGTGTGTGAAGCGGCTCTCCGCTAAAGATACGCCCAGGTCTATTTCCATGCGAGCCGCGGGGGTGTTCAGACAGCCGGGCAGGAAGTGAAACCGCGAGAGCATCCATCCCCCCCCCCCCCCCCCCCCAATATCCTATACGCGTTGTTTTCACGGATGGGATCGCCCTGCTTCCCAGCATTGCACGCTAGTGAGCTTGCCACCACACCGACCACTGGCAAGCAAAGAAAACAGTCTACTCCCTCCTACAACCGTGATGGCTGCAGCTGATTGGACGATCGCGTCACGCGGGGCTGGCTGCTCCCGAATTTCAAAACCGACCATAATTGCGGCTCGCTCAGAGTACGATCTCGTATTTTACAAAAATAGTTCACCAAAACGGGTTTCTGAAAACATTTTAAGCGAGAAATAGGCCATGCAGTTGCTGAATCTGTCTTCATTTCAGATCGACAAAGGTGGGGAAGTGGGGCAATGACGCTGACAATGGGCACACACCTTTACAGGGTGAAGGAGAATTGGTGTACCAGTAGCTGTACTCTGTGTGTGTGTGTGTGTGTGTGTGTGTGTGTGTGTGTGTGTGTGTGTGTGTGTGTGTGTGTGTGTGTGTGTGTGTGTGTGTGTGTGTGTGTGTGTGTGTGTGTGTGTGTGTGTGTGTGTGTGTGTGTCTCTGTATAGGAGGAGATAGCCAAAGGAAAGGATGTGGAGGAAAAGGAGGGCGGCCTGCTGTTCCCTCACTGGATCTGCCAGCCATACGTCAGACCAGAGTGAGTCACCACCCTTTTGTTGTTTTTATTCTCTATTTTCACTGGGACACGTACAATTATCATACATCTGAAGAGTAGACATCAAAGTAGTCTACGTTCTTGGACAGTGAGCTGCAGCGGAGCATCAGCAGGCAGGAAAAAGAAGCTTCTATATTGACAGATGGCATGTACTGGGAAACGTATTCAAAGAACACTTAACTATCCAAGAACTAAGGTTTGATTAATACCAGTGAAGAAAAGTTCTCTAACACAATAATATTACTTACTGCCTATGCCTTACAGGCCAAAGGAGCCAGTTACCAACGGTAACAGCCATGGTTCAGAGGTGAAGAAGACAGTGTGTCAGAAGAGGGCACTGGAGGACTCGGATGGATCAGCTGACACACTCTCCAAAAACAAGCAGAAGAAGAGATCCCGAAACCCGCACAAGAACTTCTGTCCCGAGCAGAAACGTGAGTCTAACCCGTCACTTTCACCTCAAACTGCCCACTTTCTCTTTGAAACGCAAAGAATCCTACAACAGTTTTCTCTTCTTTCCTTCCACAGCCAAGTACATCAAATGTGAGCAGTGTGGGAACCCAAAGGTCAGTGTTTTCGAGGAAATGTCCGTGTAATGTCAATGAAAAACAACAACTTCAGGGTTCAGCGTTAAGGTAAAGTTGTACTTGGCTAAACTAAATTTTACTGGCACCTAAACAAATAGGTTTTTTGTTGTTGTTTTTTTTTCGGAAAAAAAGTTTAAAAGAAAATCCGCCAAAAGCACCAAAAAAGAATGCCGAAAAAAGCTTTTTTTTCGAAGGACAATTCCAGCGCAAAACGAACCTAGGGGTTAATAACAGATATGTACCCACTCTGTCATGCTCTGGGACATGTGTTCATGCTAATCGAATGAGTTTGTAGCTTGAAACAAGCTAGCGCGGACCGCTGATTAGCTTACAGCGCTAGTATTCGGGGCACAGGGAAAGTAAAAACAAAACTGAAAACATGTCCCAGAGAACGACAGAGTGGGTACACACGTCTGTTATTAACTCCTAGGTTTGAACCCTGAAGTTGTACTGATGAACTTTGTTAAAACAATAACTCAGTTGATATCTAAAAGGATTTCCATTGAAGACGTTGTCCTTTTTGCAATGGCGTCTGTGCTCGACATTCTGTACGCATTGCCTTCCGCTTCACCCAAGACTCCGGAAGATGTTTTCCGGTGCAGTTTGTTTGATCGCCAGCCCCAGCATCTGATACGGTCTGTTTTGCTCTGCAGGGAAATAAATGTGTCTTCAACCTGTGTCGAGGCTGCTGTAAGAAGAAGGCCTACAAGGAGGTGGCAGACTGTCCAAGTCAGTACATGCACACATAGCAAATGACTATTGAGTGCCGTGCTGTTTATTTTTTTATCACTAATCTATCTGATTGGGTTTTCATCAAGTCATTTTGCCAACAAAGTACTGCACACATTTTGCGTGAATATCTAAAAAGTCAGACAAAAATACTTATCAGTATGATTTCATCCACTACTGTTAAATACATTTTATCGAAAGCACAACACGCTGTAGGGACTGTAGGAAAATGACGCAATGTATTCAAACTAAGTTCACTGCTACTGCTGATTTAATGATTTACTGTTAAGATTTAATGTCGAGCTAAGGTCTCTTTCACACCTGTAGTTTGGTTCATTTGGTCCCAGGGTTTCCATGTGGTCTTAAAAAGTCTAACATTTCAAAATCTAAAGTTTAGGCCCTAAAAAAAGGCTTCAATTCGCTTAAGTCTTAAATCATTTTAAACAGGTCTTAATTTTCCTACGTCCATTCAACGCTAGCTCTACTGCCCTCTCATTTTTTTCCCCGTGGGGTTGTAGTTATTTTCTTTCGCTAATCCAAATGTAATTCACTGTATTAAGACTACAAATGTGACCATACAACATGTAACTTATATTGCTGCCAATCAGCTTTCTCGTTATTGGCGCGAGTCTCTTTCGGATTGTACCACAGACATAAAACAGATTTTATTTTTCAGCAGTGGGGAAGTGCAAGTTTAGCTTGAAAAAAAAAGAATTTAGGGCTTAGTTGATGTTGAGATAAAGGTCTTTAAAAATGGTCTTAAAAAGATCTTAAAACGTCTTAATTTTGACTTGGTGATACCTGCAGATACTCTGGGTCCAGGCCAATAAAAATAACAAATGAAAAGATCCGTTGCATTTTAGCTCTGGTGCGCTTTAATGAAAACAATGCCACCTTTTGGTTGACAGGCCACGGGCTGAGGTTCAAGACCAAGGCGGAGAAACGGAAAGCTGAGGAGGACGAGAGGAGGCCGGATGGAAGGAAGGAGGACGAAACGCAGGACGATGAGAGGAAGGAGGGCTTGGCAACAGAGACGGAGAGAAGCAGCAGCCCTCCTCCCCCTCCCCCAGATCCAAATACAGAGCTGCAGGTGCAGTCCAACACTCCACTGCCGCTATGAGCAGGACTAAGGCTATCTCTACATGCACAAAGCATACTCCGTTAATACAGACCTCAGCTGTCACGTGTCGGAATCAGGTACTCGTTCTAATGATGTGACAAATTAAAAAACCCTCGAAACGTTTTGATCAAAGTAGGGTCACGCCAACATTTCAGCCACGTTGGCCTAAACTAAGTTGTCCGACCTGCTTGAACGGTTCAGTCCAGATGTTCGCCACAGTGATCGTCACTGCTGCAGGGCTGCAGCGTGGACCTGCTTTGATCCATTTAGCTGGTGACAAACACAAACTGTTGTTGTTTTGAGCCATAGAGAGATGCAGCTTGAGGGTAATTGAAACTAACAAGTTAGTGCATGTAGAGGTAGCCGATGTTCTGTCAGGACAAACCGTATACTGTACACACAGCTGCTAAGAAAGAGATTGTCTGTTTCAGACTCAAGTATGGATGGACACTGATGAGCAGACCAAAACCTTAAAGTAACAAAAACACTTTTTTTTGTGAAGTGGTTTTCTTTCTATTTTTTTTTTTTGGGTGGGTCAGTTGGGAATAGTTCCTCAACTTATTATTTCGTCTTTGTTAAGACACAGATTTTATGGGGAGAAGTTTGAGCATTCTTTTAGCCAAAGTTGTTACTGAGCCACCAAAGATCAGTAAAATACTTTGTCCCTACAGGTTTCATTTGATTTGATTTAAGGTCATGCGTGTGTGTGTTTGTGTGTTCTACTCATTAGTTAACCTATTTATTTTGGGTAAAGGTTTTGCCTGTAGCGCATTGACTTACATGTGCCTTTTGATGAGAAGTACCACTGCCTATCCAGATATGAACCTGATAGAGGGATAGCAAGCTCAAAGTGGTGCTGTTGTCTAAGACGGAGATCTTCAACAGCGTTTCTGTATGGGGGTGGCCAAATACTACTCACAAAAAGTCAGGGATATTCGGTTTTCGGGTGAAATTTCAGGATGAACCGAAAATCCACTAACTTTTACAGGTGAACTTAATGACCCTCATTTATGAAACGTGCGTACGACCTAAAACGGGCGTTGGAAGGGTGTATGCCCTACGCAAAGCAAGGCATTTAGGCTGCGATAAAATTTCACGTCTGGTCTTAACTCATGTACGCAAGTTTTCGAGTTAGTGTGGACTTGCGGTGCAGCATATAATCAGTTTAACAGGAGAAGGAGAAGTCATCAGTTGATCACTTATCAGCATTGGCAGATCTGGCTCTTTTAGAGGACCTCTATGCGCCGGTACAACAGTGCACATGTATGCGCACGGGCCACGGTGGAGCACTCCATCGGATTGATTAAGGGCAGGTGGCTCTGTCTTGCGTCAGCGGGGGGGACCCTACTATACACGGCAGAAAAAGTCTGCAACATTGTTTTAGCCTTTGGGGTTCTGCACAACATCGCACAGTAACAGTAAGTTTTGGAATTTGAAAAATGCAAATTCCAGGCCTGGAAAGGTTTTGGAAACATTAAAAGTCCCAGAAAGTTTTTGAAAAGTCATGGATTCTTTTTTTTTTTTACACAGCATAATAATATGTGATTAATAAATGTATTTTCACATCGTCTTAACCTCAACGTTCTATTCTGGGCGCGAAATTACGAATCCCACTATGAACCACATAAATTGTCATTCATTTTGTTGTTAAACCTCTGAGGGTAAACTTTAACAGATTTGTATTCTTATTGTGTAAGGTCGACTGACATTTTCATGGAAATTTGCCAGAAAGTAATGGAAAAGTATTTGTTAAAATGCATATGAACCCTGGATGAGGAAATTACCATTGCATGCTTCTACTTAAATGCCCTACTTTCAAGATATAATACCACTGTAGCTTGAACTTTTTACATTTTCCATAAATTTCACCTTTCACCAACTTTTTGTGAGTTGTGTGTGTGTGTGTGTGTATATATATATATATATATATATATATATATATATATATATATATATATATATATATATTAGGGCTGTCAGCAAGCGTTTAATTTTTTTTAATCGCATGCCGGCTATTATTAATTTATTTTACACTTCGGCTTTGCGTCGTGCCTAACAGGCTACTATTTTGACCCTTTGCAGCACCTTTACTTATCATCAAGCTGCCAAACTTCCTCCTGCTGCAGGCATGATGGAGAAAGACAGCAGCAACACAACTCTGAATGGCGCTTTTGCTCTTAGAGTGCTTGGAGAGTGCTACTCGTTTCCGACCTGTGGATGAAACCAAATCCCAAAAAATGACTACAGCTCTTGCGAAATGGGTGGCAACTAACTGCAGACCTGTCAGCATCGTAGAGGACTCGGGTCTTAAAGACGTACTACAGTTGGCATGTTCTGACCTATCTCGTTGCCATCGAGGCGGACAGCAGCCCCACACACAGCCTGTATGACACAGAGAAAGCAGCCACACTGGAACAGCTGCAAGGTGCTGCAAACGCTGTCTCATTAACCTGTGATCACTGGACGTCAGTGAGTAATCAACATTATTTAGGAGTTACTAAACACTATATTGATTCTGGTAAGGATAGGGATTTTTAGTTTTTTAGTTAGGTACTTCGAGGAATTGTGCAAATAATGACAGATTCACACATTTTTCTTTTGTTTACAGTAAATAAGTAATTACAAATCTTAAAATCAAGTTCATGAAGTAACTTTATTTGCATTAATTTGACTCCCAATCAAGATACACTGGTTAGAATTGCTTTCAATTGTTAATATGTACTTAAAAGCTGTTCTGAAATGCAAAATAATAGAATTTTAATCATGTGATAAAATATGCGATTAATCGCGATTAACTATAGAAGTTAAGCGATTAAAAAATTAAATAATTTATCGTTGAGAGAGAGAGAGAGAGAGAGAGAGAGAGAGAGAGAGCGCTAGCTAACGGATGACTGTGCTTCTCACCCTATCTCTAAGGGAGACGCCAGCCACCCTCCTGAGGAAACCCATTTCGGCCGCTTGTACCCTGGATCTCGTTCTTTCGGTCATGACCCAGCCTTCATGACCATAGGTGAGGGTAGGAACGAAAACTGACCGGTAGGTCGAGAGCTTTGCCTTCTGGCTCAGCGGTCTTTTCGTCACAACGGCGCGATAAATTGAATGTAATACCGCACCTGCTGCGCAGATTCTCTGACCAATCTCCCGCTCCATTGTCCCCTCACGCACGAACAAGACCCCAAGGTATTTAAACTCCTTCACTTGGGGTAAGGACTCATTCCCTACCTGGAGAAGGCACTCCATCGGTTTCCTGCTGAGAAACATGGCCTCAGATTTGGAGGTGCTGGTCCTCATCCCAGCCGCTTCACACTTGGCTGCGAACTGATCCAGTGAGTGCTGAAGGTTACAGGCCGATGATGCCATCAGGACCACATCATCTGCAAAAAGCAGCGATGAGATCCCCAGCCCACCGAACTGCAACCCCCCTCCACCCCGACTACGCCTCGATATCTTGTCCATAAATACTACAAACAGGATTGGTGACAAAGCGCAGCCCTGGCGGAGGCCAACCCTCACCTGAAATGAGTCTGACTTACTGCCGAGAACCCGGACACAGCTCTTTTGATCATACAGAAATTGGATGGCCCTGAGAAGGGACTCCCTTACCCATACTCCCGCAGCACCTCCCACAGTATCTCCCGGGGGACACGGTCATACGCCTTCTCCAGATCCACAAAGCGCATGTAGGGCATACTCCCAGGCTCCCTCGAGGATCCTTGCGAGAGTGAAGATCTGATCCGTTGTTCCACGACCAGGACGGAATCCGCATTGTTCCTCTTCAACCTGAGGTTCAACTATCGGCCGAACCCTCCTTTCCAGCACCTTGGAGTAGACTTTACCAGGCAGGCTGAGAAGTGTGATACCCCTGTAACTGGCACACACCCTCTGGTCCCCCTTTTTAAACAGGGGAACCACCACCCCGGTCTGCCACTCCTTAGGCACCGTCCCAGACTTCCACGCAATGTTGAAGAGGCGTGTCAACCAAGACAACCCCTCCACACCCAGAGCTTTCAGCATTTCTGGATGGATCTCATCAATCCCTGGAGCTTTGCCACTGTGGAGTTGTTTAACTACCTCAGCGACTTCCACCAGGGAAATTGGCGACTATCTCCAATCATCCTCCAGCTCTGCCTCTACCATAGAGGGCGTATTAGCTGGATTTAGGAGTTCCTCAAAGTGCTCCTTCCACCACCCTATTACCTCCTCAGTTGAGGTCAACAGCATCCCATCCTTACTGTACACAGCTTGGATGGTTCCCCGCTTCCCCCTCCTGAGGTGGCAAACGGTTTTCCAGAAGCACCTTGGTGCAGGCTGAAAGTCCTTCTCCATGTCTTCTCCAAACTTCTCCCACACCCGCTGCTTTGCCTCTTTCACGGTAGAGGCTGCAGCCCTTCAGGCCCTTAGGTACCTTGCAACTGCCTCCGGAGTCCTCCGGGATAACATATCCCGGAAAGAGTCCTTCAGTCGGACGGCTTCCCTGACCACCGGTGTCCACCACGGTGTTCGTGGGTTACCGCCCCTTGAGGCACCTAAGACCACAGCTCCCTGCCGCAGCTTCAGCAATGGAAACTTTAAACATTGTCCACTCAGGTTCAATGCCCCAAGCCTCCACAGGGATGCATGAAAAGCTCTGCCGGAGGTGTGAGTTGAAAGTCTGTCGGACAGGGGCCTCCTCCAGACGTTCCCAATTTACCGGCACTACCCGTTTGGGCTTACCAGGTCTGTCCAGAGTCTTCCCCCACCCCCTGACCCAACTCACCACCAGATGGTGATCGGTTGACAGCTCCGCCCCTCTCTTCACCCGATTGTCCAAAACATACGGCCTCAGATCACGGCCTCAGATCTGGTGGCCGGGTTTGCTCCGTGGCAAACCCGGCCACCAGGCGCTCGCTGATGAGCCCTCCATCTGGGCCTGGCTCCAGATGGGGACCCTGGGCTTCCTCCGGGCAGGGTCAATCTATCTCTTCCTTGTTCACTCATAGGGTTTTTGAATCATTCTTTGTCTGGCCCCTCACCTGAGACCACTTTGCCTTGGGAGACCCTACCAGGAGCACAAAGCTCCAGACAACACAGCCCTCAGGTTCATAGGGACACACAAACCTCTCCACCACGATGAGGTGATGGTTCCCGGATAAAGCGAAAGCTGTGTGATATTGGCAAACCATAGAGGGAAGCGAGCTCTGTGAAGGATGCAAATATGCCATCTTTGTATAGGTCTTTGATGCTGGCGTAAAGATATGTTTTTTTAAGCAGTGGGGTCAAGACGGAAGGGCCCTGTAAGACAGTTTTTTCTAACTTGACTTTTTCTAACTAACTCTCTACCCAGGGATGGGTAGAGAGAGAGGCACAGTTGTCGTTCATCCAGTACATAACACACATTTTATTATGAGACGTGGAAATAATTGGTCTTTGGTTTTAATTTTTTTTAATTGGAGGCTGTGGCAAAGTTTTGTTTTATTCAGATAAGTTTGGTAAGTAATGGACAAATGGTTGACAAGTCCAACTTCTGATCAACTTCAATTGAAATGAAAAGATCAAATTGATTCCAGTTTAAAATCAACTCTGAACACATTTGAATCATGACAGGTCTGAAGCAGCTACTTTATTTTCTCATGTTTGGATCCTTTTTTAAAGCGTTTCTAAATGATGCAAATAAAAAAACACTTTTTCCATTAGCATGACCACTATCGTATCTGATGGAAGATAAGATTTCCCAGCAATCTGGTTCAACATCAGCAGAATGCAAGTTTTCAAGCTTATCCATAAAAGTCTATCACATGTACTATCACTCTTTGCTTCATCTAAAGGTGGATGTCAGCACGTGATCTGATAAGATAGGCTTCTGCGCTATGAATCCAAAAATAGATCCCATGTCTGCCCAGCACACAATACAGTCACACATGTAGATGGGACTGATATCAGCATTAGTCATGCTGACCATTAGAGCAGGGCCAGATTGGGCCCCTGTTGACCCCCTGGTTCTTGTTGCCTTTAAGTACGTATCAGGCACAGAACACATGGCACCTTCATAATATTTTGTCCCAAGACAGAGAAACTATCCAGCACTGTTGGATAGATTCTTTTATTAATCCTGCCATAGGTTTGCTGTGTGCAGTGGTGGAATGGAACTAAGTAAATTGACTCAAGGGCTGTACAAATGTTGAGCCACTTTCTACTTCTACTCCGCTACATTTCAGAGAGAAATATTGTACTTTTTACTCCACTACATTCACCTGACAGCTTTAGTTACTTCACAAATGAAGAGATTTGCACACAAAACCTACAAGTCCAGCTGAAATGATTAGCGGATTAAACACAGAAGAGTTTGGATTGTTTCCAGTTTCTAAAATGGGAGGATTTTTCTGCATTGAGTATTTACTTTTTATACTTTAAGTACATTTTCCTGATGATACCACTTACATACTTTTACATAAGTAACATTTTCAATGCAGGACTTTTACTTGTAACAAAGTATATTTACAGTGTGGTATTAGTACTTTTATTTGAGTAAAGGATCTGAATACTTCTTCCACCGCTGGCTGCGTGTCAGTTCGTTTGTGGTAATTTCACTCAAATGGGATTTTGAAACGGGACCTCCGTAGGATTAGGTGAAAATGCATACCTAGAAATATACAAGACAAGAGAAAAGTCTGGAATATGCTAAAGAAAATTCCATCAGTGCAAATCTTGAAACCGGGGGGGGAGGGGAGCGGAAGGGTGGCTTCTGGGGCTCCAGCCCCAAATATTATAGGCAGACTGTCTTTCAGTGGCTGTCGTGGGTTCTGTTTACAGGTCCAGTGTGTAACATGTTTAGTTGTTCATTATCAAAATCTGTGTTGCCCGTTCACAAACTTGTCCTTTTTCATGAATATTTACCACAATCATTAATTCCAACTATTTCTTTTTGGCTTGAAATATTACATTTGCATTTGCATGAACTGGGATAGACGCTCCATATTCATGAAATACGTTAGCCGGTAAAGGACATACAGGACATACTGCTCCGCCTTTCGCGTTTTCGCTGTCACATGATAAACTCACAGGTGCTGCTAACGCTGCTAATGGGTATCGTAGCTTCCCGGCCCCCGCAAGTTTGAAGAAGGAAACATGGAGGACCACACATATTCAAAATCCAAATTTCAGGAACAGGAGTCTTCTTCATCGCCCAGAAAAATAAATATTTTTATGATATTGAAAAGAGCAAGAGACCGGCTTTTTGAAGCGTGGAGGCTACCGTAGCTGTAATACGTACTTTGAACTGCGTGGCGCGAGAGAGTTGATTGCGATATATGATCTCAACGCTAGATGGGAGAAATTCCTACACATTGGACCTTTTAACGCTAGTCAAGCTAGTTATTGCTATCATATGAAACTAAATAACGCTCCAAAGTTAAAGTTAATTAAAGGCTAAAGTTTGGCAAGGGAAAAACTGGCATGGCCATTTTTTCAAAGGGGTCCCTTGACGCTAGACCCCTTTTACTGGGGCATATACCCCAGTGTTGATGTGCTGTGCCCCAGTAAAATCTCATGTGTAAAAGCATTGTGTAAAGCTGGCATATTTTTCACATCTAACGTGGTGAGTTAAGGATTTCTTTCGACCAAAAACCAGAGGTGAGCTAGTAAACTATCTGCTGTGAGGCAGCACAGTCGTGCTTGTCTAGCTAAGTAATGGTACTAACAGCTAACGTTAGCGGAGGTAACATGGAGATGCATTCTCGGTCTATTCCATCAAAAATGACCTTTGTTAATTATAACATGATGTGTTCAAGTGTTATCTTGTAAAATGTAGTTTTGGGTGAGAAAATTAAATAACAGTTATTCAATGTTGAAAAATGTTGAATGCTTGAAACTAGGTTCTTTTAAATTATGGGTTAAAAAGGTCTCACTGTTTGACTCATGTCCCCCACATCAACCTGTTGCATCACTTCATAGAGGTCGTACATATGTCTACACTACACAGAAATATTTGCCATGTCGAGAAAGTATGTGGTATCTTTTAGAAGCTTTCAGATCTCTCTAGCACCAATGGGTTTGTTTGTGTTAGAAGAGACACATGATGTTCAATTTCCTTTTCATAGATAGTACTACCCACACAAATTGTTGTATAATGTCCTCAGTGGCTCTGGAGGAGTCTGAGAAAATAACCCTGATGATGTCATAGTGATGTCACTAACTTTGGTAGATGTTGAGATAGTAGTTCACAGGCTACCAAAGTCACTAGGAATCATCCTCTGGGGACCACGAATATCTGCACAAACGGTCATGACAATAACGCAGTGGATTGGAAATGTGTCTTCTGTGTGAGAAATGTGACTCAGAAATTGATTGATGTCACAGCTCCATGTCTTTAAAATATCAACCTGCCCCGGGACTGCAGATGAATTTCTGACCCATTTACATCACAGTAATGCTGATTTATGTGTGTTCTTCTAAATGAATAAATAAGTAAAGAAAGTACATATTTTATCTTAAAATTTATTACTGTATTTGTATTTGTATATTGTCTTCATATTTGATCGAATGGGTTGTCTTACATGTTTAGAAACCTCTATGTTTTATGTTCTATGTGGCGCTGCTCTCTGCTAGAACTTCTGGTTATGAAACTACTGTATAACCAACCCTGTTGACACTATATAAGGTTATTTCCTCATGTGAAGCTGAACTAACTAAAATGCGACATTTTTTAATAACCAGCTGGAATGGACTCTTCAGGTAAGGAAGTATTTTTTTTCTTCTTTCTGTGCCTGAAACATTTGACTCTGTCTACTCAAGCCAGGATGAAAATGCAGTGTGCAGCCTGTGCTGAATCAACCCAACATGGGTTTAATAAAAGAATTCTCCAGTGACTCAACAATTGATGCTTTAAAGCTTTAATGCAAAGAATTGAGTTGAACAAACCAGAGTGCATGTCAAGTGAAGACAGGGTCTGACAGTAACAACACAGAAGAGAAGCAATTAGAAGGCTTTTAAAAGGAGTTGTCTGCTTGTTGCAATTTTACTCCCTGTGGATGTAATCGTTGATGAAGCGCAGATGCTTGGACACTTGGGTGTAGATGCCAGGTCTGCCTGGGAGACCACAACTCCCATAACTCATGATGCCCACCTGCACGAAGTCACCGTTTATGCGGCACATCAGCGGGCCGCCATAATCCCCCTTTGGAAACACAAACAGCACACACATTGTGTAAGTCTTTCCACTGTGCATGGTCTCTTTCATTATTGAACTAGGTGAGTTGGCACACAGCAGATAAATATGGGGCTTTTGGAGGAATAGGTAAGTAGTTTGGATATTATGAGACTTTTAAGAGTATTTTTTTTAGTGGTAGAAGAACAACTGAGATCCTGGGACCATAAAGTAAAAAATTAATCCTAATGCAATTTTTAAATGGCCTAGAGTGTAATGTACTTTTGATTTCACTTATTTGACTTCAGACGTGTTCTTAGTTTATTTATTTGAAGATTTCTTTTCTATTTATTTAGTTATTTTGATGTGGGATTTGTTTAAAAAAACTATTATAATTTTCTATTTAAAGGTCCCATATTGTAAAAAGTTAGATTTCATGTCTTTTATTATTATTTAAAGCAGGTGAAGATGCTGTATAAATACCGTAAAAGTATTAAAACGCTCAGTCCACAGAGAAATGCACACAGCCTGTATTATGAAACTGTGCCTTTAAACTAGCCGTCAGGACTTCCATACGGTTGTGATGTCACAACTATACTATACACAGGTAGAAAGTGCCGCTACAACCAATCAGCGCATACTGGGCTTTTTTTGGGAGGGGGGCTTAAAGAGACAGGCGTGAAAACGGATCGTTTCAGAAAGAGGGTTAATACAGGTATATTCAGACAGACAGTATGAGACAAATCAAGTGTTTTTTGAAAATTAAAGCATGTAAACATGTTCTAGTAGAAACCCAAAATACAAATATGAACCTGAAAATGAGCATTATATGGGACCTTTAATTTTTGTTATTTAAGATTTTATAAAAAGTTTCAGTTGCATTTCTGGTAAAAGGATACGTGTTGTTTAGCGCAGTTTATATAAATAAAGCAACATTTTTCAGTCATTTGTCTGCAGCTCATTCTGTTAAAAAAAATCCTTAAAATCGTGAATCGTTGAGTGTATCGTTACATCCCTAACAACAATGGACAAATAAGCCATTTAAAATCTTACTTCAGTAAAAGTACAGAGATGTTAGCAGCTAAATGTAGGCCTACGTAAAGTATCGCAAGTCAAAGTACTCATTCTACAGTAAAATGGACCCTATAGGTTAGATTTTATTATATGTAAGATTGTTAATACTGATTCATTACTAAATAAGTAGCATTTTACTCCTGCTGGTTAAGGTGAAACTAGTTTCAACTACTCAAAGAGAGTTGGATTTCTATTTTAACTCACTTTGCACGCATCCTTCCCTCCAGCCATGTCTCCTGCACACAGCATGTCAGAAGTCAGCTCAGGATAATTGGCCTTACACACACTGTTAGGGATGATGGGAATCTTCAGCTCTTGAAGGGTTTCTGGACCTGGCAGTGGAACTGCATGGACGCACACACGCGCACACACACACACACACAGAATAAGTGCAAAGGTGACATTTAAGCGAGGTTAGGCCTGTATTCATGGATTAACGTTTTGAGAGAAGAAAGCAGATTATTTTGTGTTACTGCTGTGAAAAAAAAAAACATAGCTATCTTGCCATAAAGGCCCTGCACACCTGCCCAGGTGTTTTCACATTATAACTACTAATAAGGATATTAATTCCAAACAATTACAACAAAACTTATAGGAGAGTGAAGGACACAAGAGAGACAATAAAAATGATAATAAAGCAGATTATATCTTTTTGTGTTTTAGGGCCCCCTCTAGTCAGAAAGGGTTTTGATTTTTGTGTCCGTCACTGATGTTTGAGCTTCACTGCAGAATGATGTGTGTGCAGTGTGTGTTTCACCTGGAGATCAGGAGAAGATAATGAATTAGCAGAAAACCAACGTGTAAAACGTATCTGAGGACTTCAGGAAGTAGTCAGGAAATAGTCCAACACCACCTCCATAAAACCGCAGCTTGTGCACATTTTTTTGCATGTTTGAGTTTATAAGCTGTTGTTTATTTCCAGAGAAAGAACATTTAAATAAACCAGTCAAATATATAAATAGGGGTAGGGTATTTCAACTCAAAGTAATTCTAATTAATATCCTTTTACATTTATGTTTATTTACAAACACATTGCTATACTTGCCTTATGTCCTCTCTGCACCTTATCCATTATGCAGTCCCAATGTAGTTGTATTGTATCCCTCCTTTTTAAGTGCATTTGTATTGTATTGTGACTATCATATTTTATTGTATTGTACTGTATTAATAGTAGTGTTTTATGTTGTAATGGTATCTATCATTTATGTGTTGCACTCATATGCAGGGTCATCCTAAGCCATTTTGTTTATGAGAATTTACAATGCATCGGTGTATGTATGTGTGTGTGTGTGTGTGTGTGTGTGTGTGTGTGTGTGTGTGTGTGTGTGTTACTTGTTTTTTTATACAGTATGTGCACCTCATAGGCTGCTTTATGTGCAACAACTTGCCATCAATCCCAATGTTCCCCCAGCCAGTGATCCAACACGCAGATGATGGACCGAAGGTGTCGTCAGCGCCGGGCAGATTCACTTTGCCAGCCATTTTTTTGAAATCCACCTTTTTCTTCAGCTTTATAAGGGCGATGTCATGGCTGTAGTCCGTTGCCCGGTACTCAGAGTGAACGATGACAGTAGTTAGCTCCATGAAACGGGCTTGATCCTTTTGCAGGTTGAGTGAGTTGACGCAAGCATAAGATCTGCGCAAATTTGGTCTGGCAACACAAACACACACATCACCTAAAACACACTGCACATTAGTATTCTAACATGCAGGTAGATTCAGATGGGCCATAGGTGTAATTTACAGGGGGTAACAAAGCAAATTGTTCATTTGCAGAATCTACATTATCTATAAATCACCTACAACACATCAACATGGCATTTCATCATTGTATTTTATAATATATTATAGGCTTACACAAGGGTGTAACTTTGGGTTGAGAAGTGGGGGGACACAAAACAGGGGGTCTGGGGGTCCTCCGCCAGAAAAATGTTTCCATTTGAATCCCATTTCTACATACATTTGTAGGGACTATGGTTATTCAAAAGCCATGAAATAATTAAGTTGACCATAATAATAAATTATGCCAGAAAGAATAGTACTTAACTAATTCTATTTTACTTTTATTTCTAATTCTATAATACTTTTTGTATATTTTTTCCTATGTCTATTGTAATGTGTATTTGTGTTATTCTGATGTGTGTAACAAGGGAATTTCCCCAGTGTGGTATTAAAAAAAGTATCTTATCTTATCAAAGATGTCTTACTTTCTTTATAGTTTAAAATAGTAACCAATCAGGTGCCCAGATAGCTCAGTTGGTAGAGTGAGCGCCCATATATAGAGGTTTACTCCTCAACGCAGTGGCCGTGGGTTCGACTATGACCTGTGGCCCTTTGCTGCATGTCATTCTCCCGAAAAAATAAAATAGTGGCCAATTACTTATAGGTTAAATAAAGTATCAAACTAATTTGAAAATGGTTGGACACAAACAGGATTTAAAAAAGTGTCCCCAGTGGAAATTACGCTGTAGGGCCTACTTAATATTTTAACGTTCACAGATGTATTTACATATTACTGGTATATTGAGAATTAGTTGATCTCTGTATAACTGATTAAAATCTAATATGCCTGTAATAATCAATGCCCTCACTACTATAGAAGAGGATGAGGGTCATGTAAAAGGCACACACACACACACACACACACACACACACACACACACACACACACACTTACCTATTCAGGCAGCTTGCTGAAGTCATCAACCATCCACTGCTGACAATGGTGGCGCCACAGCGCCACTTGTTGATACCATCCGATGTAAGGTTCAGGTGCACCATCCCCGGCCAGCTGTTCCTCTGAGCATCATTCCCCCCGATGATGGAGCTCCTTACCTCAGCCCCGAGCAAACCTAAAAAAGCAATAATGCAACTTTGTAAAGCTAAAAAATCTAATTTCGATTCTGATTCTATTTGCGATTAAAAAAAGAAAGTTTAGCTAAAGTTCAATATTCACTGTGTAACATAAAACATGTCATGGAGCATTATAACATGAGACACCATCAAAACTGCTCTATATTCTTATGCAAGCATGAGAACATACAGTAGATATGAATTTCCAGCAATTAAGTGTTTTTCTTTTAATAAGCATGGGACATTGAACAGTCAAACACAGAATATGTATCACAAAAGCTAAAGTTATAATAATAATAATAATAGAAACAATGCCAAATATATATATATATATATATATATATATATATATATATATATATATATATATATATATATATATATATATATATATATATATAGTGCTTTCCTGTAAACTGAAATTTCTGATATGCCTCAATTCAATAGCATTATCTAACATCTAAAATAAAGTAATACAAAATGAATGAAAAGTCCACTGAAATTAGATTTATCAAACAATCAATGTGATGTGTAACATTATTTCAGCAATTTTCTTATGAAAAAAGAGGAATATAAAATGTTGAACTACATATTGCACAGTCTATCAAGGTAGCCAATTAGATTGAACTGGATAGCGTTGATAAACTGCCCTCCACTAATTGGATGCAGATCAATCACCACAAGAATAATGTTGTGCTGTTTGTGTTTCTCACCTCCCGTGTTGAGGATCAGCGCCAGCACAGAGAGCAGAGCGGTGAAGACCATGGCTGTGGCGAAGTGATGCTGTGGCTCTGCACGCTGCACCTTTATATACACATTATCAGCACCATCAGCCCTCCCTTTTACTCTCCAACCACACGTGGAACAGCTACATTCACTCAAGTACCGTGAAGTACCGTTTCTACTTTGTAAGGCTTTAAAAAAAATTTGCCACACATTTGAGAGAGAAATGTTATACTTTTACCTGAAAACGCATCTCAGAGTTGTTTAATTAATAAGGTTACACATCCAGAATTAGCTCTTTAAATATATATTATTTGATAATAATATATTCTCTAAAATAACAACAGAGTTCACTTGTTGTACACCTTTAAAAGTCAGCTTTTGAAAACACCTACTTTTTATTTTAATTTAATTAATTTTTTTTACAGTTGCCAGTTTAAATACGTTCATGAACTCTGCATTCATGCTAAGTTTAATGCAAAGTATTTGCATGTTAAGTATAAAGTATTACCTCAAAGAGCATAGCCCTGGCCAAGTATGGGAGCTCTCCCACCTGTCCAATATCCAATGATAATACTAGAATATTATTATTCTTGTTTCAGTAATACTTTCTCTCCATGCAGCTCATCCTTTATGTTGTTGCTTAACAGATTATTTTAACACCCACAATTGACCATTTATGAGCACTATACAGTATAAACACTCAATAAACCTCCTTCCTTTTACTCTCCAACCCCACGTAAGTACTGTGAAGTACAGTTTTCACATACTGATACTTTGTTTTGAGTGTTTCCACTTTGTTAGGCTTTACATTTTTGACTTTTACTTTAAAATGCATCACAGAGTTGTTGAATTAATGGTAAAAGTTATACATCCAGAATGTTGTGTTAGCTCTTTAAATATATGTTAGCATATTATGCTCTGAAGTAACAGCAGATATGTATTTTTTACAACTTTAAAAGTCAGATTTTGAAGGCACCTAAGTCTTTCATTTTTTTATTTATTTTTTTACAGTGGACAGTTTGAATGTTGTTATGCTATCTGCAATAATGCTTTGGTTTAATGTAAAGTATGACAAGGTTTTCCCCAGTGTATTGAAGACCTGGTCGCCCGCTGGGTCTAAATTGCCCCCCCCCCCCCCCACCAGGGCTAAGCCACTGGGAATTATTTTGTAATGTATTTCTTTAGAAGTTTTTTACAGTTACAGTGGGGCGTACATGTTGGGTTACAAAAGCCTTCTCTAAGTCTCTTCCTTTGCATGTAAGATTGTTATTGCTGCAGTTTAGTTAATTAAATCACTCAGTATTCAGATGTTATTTAATATATCACATTAAAATTGCTAATCGAGGTTTCAGTAAAGGCAGTGCTTTAGTAATTGACTTCCATCAATACTGAGGCTCGGTTGGGAACTTAGACGTAGTCATCTTTTCAAATCTCCAGTTAGCTTTTAGCACTGACTCAATGTAGGGCCCTATGGAATATGTCTTAATATGGCTTTTTTTAATTCTCAATTTTGCGATTCCTTCCTGGATCCTGTTATGACAGTAACTATTGGGCTCTACATTAATGCTGCCATCAGTCTGTGACTGGCCCCAGCCGGGCCCTCGTCGGGTAAAAAGACACTTGCCACAGGGCTAAACAACTTTTCTGGGGGAAACCCTATATGAAGTATGAACTCTAGGAACATAGCCCTAACCAAGTAGGGGGGGGGGGGGGGGGGGGGGGGGGGGTGTTCCCAACTGCCCTGACCCCAATGATAATACCAGAATATTATTATTATTATTGTATTTCAACAATATTTTTCTCTACCTGCTGTTCAGACTATTTATTACGGAAGAGGATTAGGGCCACATGTGAAAAAGTATATTTGTGTTCTGAATTTAAAGTCAGAATTCTGAGAAAAAAAGTCGAGAATTCGGACTTCATTCTCAGAATTCTGAGTTTAAAGTCAGAACTCAATAAAAGAAAATTTCACATGTGGCCCTTATCCTCTTCGGTAATTTCTCAAAGTCCTTTATGTTGTTGCTTAACAATTTATTTTAACCTTCACAATTTACAAGCATTTATTCAATGTTACATGATTTAGTCACAGACAGGTTTAACAACTCATGACAAGACATTTAATCATTATATAGAATAACAATTATGTTAAATTATGCTATCAAACCTTCATTAACAGTCTATATACACAAGTTATAGATGCAATATGAGTTATTGTGGTCAACAAATACATTAATAATTGTTTTTGCTTATAACCAGTGGTGGGAAAGTATTCAGTAGCAAAACTACATTGTAAAAAGACTCTGTTACAAGTAAAAGTCCTGCAATCAAAATCATACTCAAGTAAGCAGGGTTCAAAATTAGCACCATTTACCAGCCATATGCAGGTAAAATAGGCAAGTGGCTGGTAGATTTGCTTCACTTACCAGCCAAAAAAAACCAATTGTAATCTATTGAGTGGCTGGTAAAATTTGAACATTCACTAGCCATTTGACTGGTGGACGAAAAAGTTAATTTTAAACCCTGCAAGTAAGGGTTTATAAATGTTAAATGACATTCAAGCATGGATGTAAAATAATAACACAGTTGGTGAAGGACAGCGAACTGGACCACAGCCAGCTGACAAAAGCCACACATAATGAATGAAAAAATAGTTTAAAAGTGTTGACTTTTTGATATTAGCAACTACTGTGATTTGCATACTAATAATAAACGTAAGCGTGTCCTCCTGAATAGCGTCAAACCGAATGGGAACGTTCGGGGATGGTTTTGTTTCTGCGGGAATGTATTTGTGTGAAACACCGCATTTTTTTGTGACGTCGTCAAAGTTTACAAACATTAATGTATCAGCTCGAGCACCGCGACAGAACCTACAAAATACAGCTTGTTCGTCTTAGTGTTGAATCTGCCGTTTTGTTTGCGATGTACTGTAGATTTACGTTACAGTAGTTTCAATTGTTAGCTCGGTGTTGTGTCATAGCCGGTTCCCCTTTCGAATATTGTTTTCCTCCTGTCAAAAATGCGTAGCGCCCCCCTCCGTGGTTAGGGATAAGGTTAGGTTCAGGCTTAGTTAGGGGGAATTAGCCCGATAACGTTAGCCAGGTAACATAGTTAAACAACTAACAACGTAAGCCCGGTAACGTTAGCCCTGTAACAACGTTAGCCCGGTTCCTGCGCGCATTTGTAACGTTCACGTTCAACATGGAGCAGTCAGCCAGCGTCAACGCAGATCCTGTTCAACGGTCTGACAGTACCGGTGGGTCTGTCATCTGTCAGCATTGTGTTCATTTACATTCCAAATATATCGTAATACGAGTCGCTAAAACGCTTGTTATCTATATAGGTCGGTGCACACAATGGCGAAACTGGAGTGGGTTCTGGTGAGTGTCCAGTGTTTAAATTAAGCTGAAAGTCTAGTTTACAGAACCACAGCAGAGAGGCATAACGTTAGGCTACTTTTAAACTAATACAACCGACCCATAACTAGTGTTGTATAAAATAAGATATTTGATGTAAGCCAGTATTAACTAGATATAACATGAAATCAAACTGTTCATTAGTCCCAAATAGCTGTGCTACATGTAGGAAAACAGGTTTCACATTACAATTTTAGTGTCCGTTTGTGCATTGATATTTGAGCGGGGTATCCATATATTATTGTCATTTATTTTCTCATCTAAAATGATAATTTTCATGTAGCCTACTTTTTTACTTAGGAAAAAAAAATCTTGTGAAGGCAACATTAAACACTGTTTGGCATTTACGCTGTTGGTATTTTCTCAAAGAGAAATCACTCAGCCGGTGGCTTAGTTTTTAGATTTTGATGCATCTGAATCTTACCCAGCCTGTAATATCTACCTGCACTTCTGAAAAACTTCCCCCAGGCTCCTCGGATTGTGCAACAACTTTGCCTATGTTGTCATGCTGAGCGCCGCCCATGACATCCTCAAAAAACAGGAGACAGCAAACACTACGGCATCTGTAAGAAGGCAAATTTGTATTCAAATATATTATCGCAGTGACCTGTATTATAGCTAATGGCTTGAAGCTACAATAAAGTCTGTATTGACATAAAGTGAGAAAGCTTTTCTTCTACAATGTTCATCTAGTGTACTCTGTCTGAATATTTAGAGGAATTGTATTTTGATGCTTTGGCAATATTGTTATTGAAACTGTGATGCCAATAAAGCCCCATTTGAATTAAATTACATTGGAAGCAAATTATTCACTTTTTACCCTTTTTCATATCTAGACTTCAGCCACGTTGGCCATGGATTTCCAAGGTGGGAACAGTAGCAACAGTAGCCGCTACGACTGCAATCCTGTCTCTACTGCGGTAAATAGAGATTCACTACACAACAGGGAATTACCCTAACCAGTCTGTATGATACAGTGGTGCTCATAAGTTTATGAACCTATGCTAAAGTTGACTAAAAAGAGGAATAAAAAAAATCATTTTTTGGAAATTGATCTTAATGCCTTAATTAAAAAAATAGTAAAAATCCAACCTTTAAGGACACACATTTTCTCTGTGATTGAATAATGTATCGTGAATAAATAAATGTTCTTCCTTAAAATACAGGGGGCATAAGTAAGTACACCCCTATGTTAAATTCCCATAGAGGCAGGCAGATTTTTATTTTTTAAGTCCAGTTATTTCATGGATCCAGGATACTATGCATCCTGATAAAGTTCCCTTGGCCTTTGGAATTAAAATAGCCCCACATCATCACATCCCCTTCACCATACCTAGAGATTGGCATGGGGTACTTTCCATAAAATCATCTCTCAATGCAAATCAAACCAGCTATTAGGCTAACTGAAATAAAACCATGCCAATCTCTAGGTATGGTGAAGGGGATGTGATGATGAGGGGCTATTTTAATTCCAAAGGTCAAGGGAACTTTATCAGGATGCATCCTGGATCCATGAAATAACTGGCCTTTAAAAATCAAAATCTGCCTGCCTCTATGGGAATTTAACATAGGGGTGTACTTACTTATGCTCCCTGTATTTTAAAGAAGAACATTTATTTATTCACGATACATTATTCATTCACAAAGAAAATTGGTGTCCTTAAAGGTTGGATTTATTTCCTATTTTTTTAAATTAAGGCATTAAGATCAGTTTCCAAAAGATGATTTTTTATTCCTCTTTTTAGTCAACTTTAGCATGGTTTAATAAACTTATGAGCACCACTGTAGTGATTTTCTCCGCCGTCATTTAGCAGTGGAGACTGCCCTCTGAAATGTTTTTAGTCAAGCAATAAGTAAGTAAAACAGGTACTGAAACTAATATAACAAAGTAAAAATGAAAGTACCAGAATGGAAAACCTCTTCAGCTGCCAGTACTGCAGAACTTCACAGTGATATGAGGCTAAATGGCAAAGTGAGGCTTGAGCAGAGAAACTAAGGGATTGTAGCAGAGAAGGGCGTAGCGGACACATGTTATGGGAGGGGGGGACAAGTCCCCCGCATTCTACATGACGGTGCCCTCTGTCCCCTACACTTATATTTGCAGCACACCCTCCGACAAAATACTTCCAACGTCCCTGTAAGTAATAGATTCAAACATGAAAACATTTCTTAACTTTTATCATATTGATGACCTTAGTACCATATACTTGGTTCATTGGCATGCTCCGCCTCCGTGTGGCCAGTTAAAAATATTAGCAGGGCTCCCATTGGGTCAGATGCGGCAGTAAAACAATATGCAACGGTTTATGGAAATGTCAGTGTTTCCATCAATCATAAATGAAATGTAGGCTACTTGGAATCCATGATTTGGAGAGACAAATGGGAGAGGAACTTTCAATAAAATCCTCCTCCTGAACAACCTGTCCCCCTCACTTCTGAAATTACGGCTACGCCCTCGTTAGCAGACATATATAATAATATATATTGCCACAACAATGGCATTGGGACCCATAAACTATCTTCCAGAGAAATGTAATAATGTAATTTCCCTCTGCATTTCTTAATTGGCCCATCATGTTTGTCACTAATGCTTTAAAAGAGGACCGTTGGTCTGATGCTTTTCTCCTCAGGCTGTGCTGTTAGCTGACATCCTCCCAACGCTCGTCATCAAGTTGTCTGCTCCCTTTGTGATCCACAAACTGCCTTATGGGTAAGACACTGGTTATCATTCTCTGAACCTGTTCGTAAAAAAAATATATCAAGGCCATTCCTTATTCAAAATGTCCAACAGTCATCCTGTCATTTAGTAGTATACAGAAATATTTGGGTGCTAGATTTGGTAATGTGGTGGTTACTTTGGTGCCTCACATTACTTTTTGTCACAGCAATATGTTCAAATAGCTCGCCCAGTACAGAGTCCTTTGCAGCGTGTCGCCCCCCCCCTTCCCCATCTTTAAGCTCTCCTGTTGTTTAAAGGCCATAAAAAGCCCCCAAAAAATAATCTTGAAAAAATAAACTTCTTCTGTCCCAAAGAAAATGTTCAAACAGTGGCCAAGACCAGGCCTTGATTTGGACCATTTTTACTGCCCTGGTTAGTGTAAGCTCAACACTTCTTCCATGTTTACCGGTTATCTTAATACATTAGCACATTTAATTCACTACTTCTTTCCAGTAGCTTCCACTTTGCTGTTTTTGTATTGTCGATGTAATTCAACATTTGTGGTAACAGATGTTTTTGTGTCTACTCAGTTGGTACAATGCTTCCTTTTTGCTGGTGGTCCTTTATTTTTTTTTTAAAAAAAAAAGAAGAAAAAAAGTGTTCAGCTTATCAAAGTGGAGTTGCACTCTTATAGCTTGCTTAAAATATCGATACGGCATTATATCGTTGCCCTTGGTGCGATACAATAATCAATACGCTGGCGCCAAATATCGATATATATACTTTAGGAAAATAACAGATGCCCCAGCCACGTTTAAGTCCAAAGTCTGGACCCATAGTTGTTCTGTATTTTTTAATTTACAGTCTGAAAACCTTGTGCTGTTTTCTAATAGTTTAGACTTGCAGTGAATAAAGAGAGTAAACCTGCACTCAACCTTTTCACCGGCATTTTTTTGTTCATAGTTAGACCGATATTGTGATGTATGATTATAGGATTGTCTAGCAATATGTTGATTATCGTAGCATTATTGTATCATGATGTTATCGCTATCGTGAGCCATGTATCGTGTAGTCTATATCGACGACGTTTTATTTCTGGGATTGTTCAGGTGCCACCGGAAGTTCCACCGGATGTCGCTCATTTTCGGCCAGATGTCCGTCACCTTCCACTTCCTTTGTGTTGGCTTTGTAAACTCCTTTGGATTTATGAGGACTATGGTTAACTGCTCCTCAGATCTCTGCATCTCTGTCCAATCTGAGCTCTCTGTTGCACGACTAAAACAACTTTTGAACGTACGCATGTTCCACCAAAAGAAGCTCCTTCCCCGAGGCTATTTTGCAGCGGCTCCGTGGCTCCGTCACGATTGTGATGGGTTTAAAGAAATGACAATAAACCAGACTTTAATGGTTTATTGTCATTGAAGAAACGCCAATAAACCAGAGCACGTTTTTCTCCCATCCCGGAATGCTGTGTGGACTAGCCAGACCCTCCTCCGCAGCGGTGTGGATGAAGGTCTGGCAATGCGAAACGATATATATATCGTATCGTGAGGTACCCTGTGATTCCCACCCCGAGTTAATAGAGCAAAAAGAATGTACAAATAAAAGCATGACCCATAACTGTTTGTGTACTACTGCATGAGTTTTGTTCTGTGTTGTAAATGTACTACCTAATTTCTGTTTTTCCAGCTTCCGAGTGTTGTTCTGCGCCATCATGGCAGCAACAAGTTTCCTCCTCGTGTCCTTCTCCACAGCTGTGTGGATGAGCATTCTAGGTAATTCTGCCATATTTAAAAAAAAAAAAAAAAAAAAAAGATCTTTTTTCAGAGCTTTTTATTATTTTTAGTCATAGCTTTTATCATTATGGGTGGTGGAACTCAAGAATTCTGATGATGGATTAGATACCGCTTAATACATTTTCAGTTTAAGTTCCTGTCGTCTTATCTGAAGGGTGCAGCTGCAGTAACAGAAACATGATACCATTTTATCTCATCTGGTCGTTGTTTTTGTCGTTCAACAGAAATTTACTAGCGAAATAAGTTACTGTTATTGTTATACATTATTATTAAATAATTTAATTTTGACCATATGGCCTTAGCAATAAACAAGCCGTTCTTTAATGTCACCAACTGTTGTTTAGGTACCCTTTTTTTTACTTTTCTTTTTTTACTTTCTTATAAAGTATCGGTTCAGGCACCGTTAATTATGTATGCGATTCATTTCGATTACTTAATCACAGAGTATGTAATTAATTAAAACGTAGCAATGTAAATGTAGCCTAAGTCTTTGATTGACGGGGTCAAAGAGGAAATTCTAAAGACTAATTGGGTGCTGAGTAGCAAATGGCAAAGATGGACTAACATCATTTGATCCATACTAACTTCATATAAATGATTCTGGTATGACTTCACAACTAATTGAATTAATTACAGAGTTTCAAACAATAGTCTGAAGTTGAATCCAAATGGGATTGTTGTTCCTTGTCAAACAAAGGAATGAGACCCCTGTGATTATTACTTTTCTGTAATGAATGAGCATGTTAAAGGCATCTCTGTCCTCCCCTCTCCCCCACTGTGTTTCCAGGAGTGATCTTTGCCAGTATCAGCGCTGGACTGGGAGAGCTGTCCTTCCTCTCTCTCACTGTCTACTTCAGCAGGTAAACGCTCATTCCAACATCACGTAAACGTCTCTAATCGATATACCTAACCAGTGGTGGAATGTAACTAAGTACATTTACTCAAGTACTTTACTTAAGTACAAATGTTGAGGTACTTGTACTTTCCTTGAGTCTTTTCTTTTCATGCCACTTTCTACTTCTACTCCGCTACATTTCAGAGAGAAATATTGTACTTTTTACTCCACTACATTCATCTGACAGCTTTAGTTACTAGTTACTTTACACGTTAAGATTTTTTTGCACACAAAACACATGTAGTTTATAAAATCCGATGTTATATTATAAATTAAACTACCCAACAATAGAACGGCCAATAGAACTGTTTGGATCGTTTACACTTTCTAAAATGTGAGGATTTTTCTGCATTTAGTACTTTTACTTTTAATACTTTTAAGTACATTTTCCTGATGATACTTACATACTTTTACTTAAGTAACATTTTCAATGCAGGACTATCACTTGTAACAGAGTATTTTTTACAGTGTGGTATTAGTACATTTACTTAAGTAAAGGATGTGAGTACTTCTTCCACCGCTGAATATAAGTTTAGATTGGATGACAGCAGATGACATAACGTGCTGCTGTACTTCAGGTACGGTAAGACAGTAGGATATTATACATCGCTGCATATGATTATACTTGGCCTGCAGGATTCGGGGAAAAATATGAATCATGATTTTTTTAGCTTAGAATTGATATCACAATTCTCTGCACTAAAAAGGTATGTGTAAAGGCTTTAGGCTGCCCAAACATTATTGTAGGCCCAGTTTAATATGTAACTTAATTTTATACAATCTGTAGTAGGGGGTCCCCTGCTCCGTCTCTCTTTTAGTTAAGGGGTCCATGGCTTTAAAAATGCGGAAGACCCCTGGTCTAAGAAACCATGTGTATGCATGTATGTTTATCTCTCATGTTCTTGTGTTCTCGTGATGTGTTGGCCATTAAACACACTATGATGTGTCTTTTGAAGATGTTTAGTTTGGATGGTGAACCATTGTTTCTCACCTGCTTTAGGGATGTACTGGGAGGCTGGGGCTCAGGTACTGGTGGCGCTGGTGTTGCTGGAGCCTTCCTCTACTCGGGCCTCACCCAAATCGGCCTGTCGCCCCAGATCACGCTTCTCATCATGCTGGTGGTCCCGTTTGCTATGTTGGTCAGGTGAGTGTGGAAGTACGAAGATAAGAAAGAGACTCTGTCATTCGAGAGCTGAAAAGGATTTGACATATTTGCACAATAGCACCTAAGAATGGAGAACAGTCGATACCAAATTGCGATCCCATTTGATCTTAGATTGTTAAGTTATGAATCAGTATAGAGCACGTGTAAAACTCAAGGCCTGCAGACCAAATCCGGCCCCTCGCAGATTTTGATCCGGCCCGCATATCAATTTAGATTCACAATACATTTTGGCACACCTACTGTTGTGCACCATACCAAAAAGACTGGGAACTGTTTTTCAAACTGTCATTATGTGACACTGGACGAATTCCCCCAGAACCAGAGTTTGCATATTCAGGCTGTGAAACAGGTTGCTGTGAGTCGGCTGCTTTTAAAAATCTAATCTTTGTTTTGCTAAAATCTATGAGGCTAAGGAAACTGTATGTGATCCTCTTTTTCCAGTTTGGCCCTTAGTGAAGTTGAGTTTGACACTCCTGGTATAGAGGAATGGATAGGCAAAGCATAGACAGACAGATCATTGTGCTTATGCGTGATGTTACACATTTCACTCTATGTAAAGCTGGAGCTGCACAGTTTCAGTTGTTATTGCACTTTTTCATGTTAATTAGGATTTTGAATTGATTAACAGAAGGTTGAAAACAGTAAATATGAAGAAATCCAAAGGGAGTTGCTTCTCTTTATACACTCTGTTATTGTGTACTACTGTATATTGCTTTGTTGAATATCATTTTAGATTCCACAATCAATTAAAGCTGACTTGCTTTCAGTCCATACTTTCTCTGTTCATTCCTTCTCTTGTTTCACTCACAGTTCAAATGAAATGATTCTTCTTTGGCTGCTATTTGTTTGTTTTTTTGCTTATACCACCACCAGCTATTTCTTCCTGCTGGTTCTTCCACCTTCATTACCGCAGTGGAAAAGCCGGGATACAGAATACACAGCCGTGGGCTCCGAGGATAGACAGCGGCTGATCGATGATTCCGAGGTAGAGGAGCAGGAGAAATCAACCCCAGGTACATGTCCCACACTCGCATGACAACAACATCATAAAATGATACCATTGACAACTATTTGACATGAAACAAATGTCCAGTAAAAGTAGGACTTTTTAGAAATGCACTGGTACATTGTTTTGTTGAGTAGTGAGTGGTAAGTTTAGCAGCAATTGTGCAACACATTCATTTGAAAGGCCTAGCAGCAGTGCATTGCTGTATTTTAATCAGATAATATTTAAAGCATGTGTCAGTTTTGTGGGGGGAAACATTTTTATCTGAATTTTTACGGTGATAAAAGGACGTTTCAAACTTTAAATGAGTCATTAGTTAGACACTAGGACTTTTCAATCATTTAGTGAAAACATGGTAAGATGTGAGGTCAGATCAATGGAACCAGTTTTATCTTTTATCTTGAGGCGGCTGTGTGTCATTCAGATATGTGTGTCTGCATTAGAAGCGATAAAAGAATCTGTATGTGGGTGGCTTTGTGTGGGGAAACATGTCGGATGTTATCCGCTCCGTGTAGCAGTGAAAACCGATATCTACAAAACTGGTATTTGCACTTCCCCGGTGTGTTAATAAGCTTCCGGGTTGTTCAATCTTTTTATTTCTTTTTTCTTTTTTTCTCTTCTTCTTTTGATACAGCTAGGCTAGCAGTTTCCACCCTGCTTCCACTATGTGCTTAACGTGGCTACTAAGTCAGACCGCAAACAAGCAATTGAACTATTTACTTTAAACCTAATATTTGATTGTTTTGGCCCCTCAGGGGAAAACGCAACATTATGGCGAAAATAGTTTCTTATTTACACATTAAAGGTCCAGCGTGTAACGTGTTAAGTTGTTCATTATCAAAATCTGTCACAAACTTGTCCTTTTTCATGAATATTTACCACCACCGTCAATTCCAAGTATTCCTTTTGGCTTGAAATATTACATTTGCATTCGCATGAACTGGGGCAAACGCTCCATATTCATGCTCCATCTTGAAATACATTAGCCGGTAAAGGACATACAGGACATACTGCTCCGCCTTTGGCGTTTTCGCTGTCACATGATAAACTCACAGGTGCTGCTAATGCTGCTAATGGGTATCGTCGCTTCCCAACCCCGGCAAGTTTGAAGAAGGAAACATGGAGGACCACACATATTCAAAATCCAAATTTCAGGAACAGGGGTCTTCTTCTTCGCCCAGAAAAAAAAAAAAAAAGTATATTGAAAAGAGCAAGAGACCGGCTTTTTGAAGCGTGGAGGCTACCGTAGCTGTAATACGTACTTTAAACTGCGTGGTGCGAGAGAGTTGATTGTGATATATGATCTCAACGCTAGATGGGAGAAATTCCTACACATTGGACCTTTAAGGGCCTATTTAAATGATCTATAGCGCATGGTCTAAAGTGGTACATTTAAGGCATGTCCAACTTCACTTTTGCTAGTTTAATGGCGCATAATCTGGGCGGAAAGTAAGGAGCAAAGGGGTTGCATTTAGTCTCTTAATTAATCATAGGTGTGTTTTGAATGGAAAATGTATTAAACTAATCAGAGTGTCATTCCCGTAACCCTTCAAAGACAGGTGAGCCTGCAGCTGGCACATTGCTATTTAAAGTAAATGGCTGATTTGGGGTCTGCTTGAGCACAAAGTGGCGGACCCTCCGCCGTCTCTCCCAGTCCTCTGTCCCATCAACACTTTCATTTGACTGCATATAAGCAAATGCACCGGTAAACTATTTAACTGAGGACGGCTGCGCATCCCTGTGTGTGTAACAAGCATGATGCATGAATCAGTTCTGACGTATTCTCGCATTGCCAGACCTTCCTCCACAGCGCTGCGGATGAGGGTCCGGCTAGTCCACACAGAATTCCGGTATGGGAGAAAAACGTGCTCTGGTTTATTGGCATTTCTTTAAACCAATCCCAATTGTCTTGGGCTCTGCTAAGTGCCGGACGGAGCCACGGTGCCCCTGCAAAATAGCCTCGGGAAGGAGCTTGTTTTGTGTCGTTCTAAAGTTGTTTTAGTCGTGCAACATGAATCTCAGATTGGACAGATAGTCTAGCTATCTGTCTGGATTGACCCTGCAGACATCTGAGAAGCAGTTAACACAAAGAAAGTGGAAGGTAATGGACCTCCGGCCGAAATGAGGGACATCCGGCGAAATTTTCGGCGGTAACGGAGCAATCCCGGAAGTGGAACGTCGTGAATATAGACATAGCCATCCAAAAGCGCTTGTACACTTAAATCATCCACCCGCCACCCACGTGAATTATTATTTTCACTCCTCTACCAGTCCCTGTAGGCTGTTGCTTTTTAAATTATGTATTGTATGATTTATGTATGTGTGTATGTATGTTTTCTTTAACAATTTGCTTTAATAATTAGGGAGGCTGCATCAGTAATTGTAAATGTTTCCATGCGTGCAGTGTTGTCACTACAGCAAATATGGTGGAACATTTGAGCAGCAAAACTGAAAACTGTAGTTATGAATTTGACAGAGGAAACCAAACTAAACGTTTAGCTTCTGAAATAATCAATTCAATCTGCGCATCACTAATCTTACCATGTGAGTGATGCACCCTTTAAATCGCAGGAAAATACTGCGCCATTGACTTAAGACCAGGTTTTTGTCGGACAATGGTGCATGGCTTTCTGCTGCCTCAAGATAGCAATGCGTCACTGTTTGAATAATTTACATTATCAAATGATAGACAGAGAAGACAGAGACCACTGAAGAGATATTAAAGTTCATTTTACTCGAGAACCCAACGAGGAGGCCTTCTCCGCACTACGGAATAGTACAGACAATGACCGAAAAGGAAAAGCTCTCTACAGCAGCTTTTGTAATACAACGTAGAATGTGATAATCACGATACAAGAGTTGGTGTCGTCAGTTGTTTATCTTGTCAGAGTCTATGACGTCTCCCCTATCTGGTCTGGGAGGGCATGTATGCCCTCAGGAACACACTGTGCTCAGACAAGGACACGCAATGGCTCCAGTTATCTTGTTTAGAGTATTCAGTATAATATTATTCTATGCAAACAGTTTAATAATAATAAAGAGAGAAAGAAATCAAAATTTCTCTAACAGCCACCAATGCACCTGACCACACCTCATTTTCCCCACAATGAAGCCCCCCATTTTGTCATTTGATACACAGGCAGATTAAAAGAGGCTGTTGTTGACTGTTGATGTGAATGAATTGTAAGTACTGTTGTGTGGTTGTTCTCCTCCCCCTCAATGTAACAGAGGAGAGGATCGCCGGACCTCTCACCCTCACAGAGAAACTTCATGTCATCAAAGTAAGCGCACTCTTCACTTTACTTCCAACCCGAGTATTTGTCTGGTGACACTGTTACTGAACTTGCTTTCTGTGAGCAGGGCTTGCTGAGGTTTGTGCTTCCCCTGGGACTCGTCTACTTCGCCGAGTACTTCATCAACCAGGGCTTGGTAAGTTCTCTGGCTCCCTCTGGCATCCCGTTCATCGTACTGCATGTCGTTAAGCCAAACCTGACTTTGTTGTGTAGGCTGTATGTAGCGGTGGAAGAAGTATTCAGATCCTTTACTTAAGTAAAAGTACTAATACCACACTGTAAAAAATACTCTGTTACAACTTGAAGTCCTGCATTGAAATTGTTGCTTAAGTAAAAGTATGTAAGTGTCATCAGGAAAATGTACTTAAAGTATTAAAAGTAAAAGTACTCAGTGCAGAAAAATCCTCCCATTGTAGAAAGTGTAAAGGATCCAAACAGTTGTGTGTTTAATGGTCTAATCATTTCAGCTGGACTTGTAGGCCGTTATATTGTTGGCTAGTTTACTTTATAATAAAACATCAGAGTTTATAAACTACATGTGTTTTGTGTGCAAATCTCTTAATTTGTAAAGTAACTAAAGCTGTCAAAATAACAGCAGGGGTTGTAGCCAATTCCGTGGTCTGTCCCGGGACCATGGTCTCTGGCAGGGACCAGTAGTTACTGCCACTAGGGGCGCTAAAGACACTGGTCGTGACCAGCTCATCAGTGGTCGAGACCAGTTGCTCTGTGGCACAGACCAGTGGTCACAACCACTAGGGGCGCTAAAGACACTGGTCGCGACCAGCTCCTCAGTGGTCTGCCCTGTGGTCCCTGTGGTCTGTGAAGCGGCTTTAGTATTTTCTCCCCTTTCTTGTCGTTTTGGCAGCACTGTTGGCTGGATAAATGTCAGAGATCATAATCGTTTGTCTATAAAAAACACTATATCAGATATATTATGATTATTATTGTTATTATTATTGATTATGAAGATCCGTGTGGTCAGGACCAGCTGGTCTCTGGCACAGACCAGTGGTCACAACCACTAGGGGCGCTAAAGACACTGGTCGCAACAGTCTATGGTCGCAACCAGTGGCACAGCGGTCATGACCAGCTTCTTACTGGCACAAATTAGTCCAGGCAAAGTAGCGTTTTACGACAGACTAATTGTAAAATAATTTTTTGCAGCTTAGATCATTTCTATGTGGTGTTCATAACAACATACTAAAAGTCCTAAGAAATCCTAGTTGAGGAAATATGTTAAATTCTCATCAATCCGAGATGTGTGCCAATAAGGCCAGGCAATAATACACCCCAATGGGGCTATTTTTTCCTTTACTCCTATCAAAATGAAACTTTACACAATGAAAGTATCCATGAAAAGTAAAAATGTTTGTATTACAAGTTTCTTTGAAAATAAATTTGAATATGCAAATGACTACACTAATTGAATATGCCCAAAATACACCCAAATAGGCTTAATTTTTTCCTTTACTCCTACTACAATAAAACTTTACATAGTAAAAGTATACAGGAAAAGTAACTTTTTTTTGTATTACAAGTTTCTTTTGAAATTAATTTGAATATGCACATGAGCTCCACACTTATTGAATATGTCCTAATTTGCATAGGCAGAAACACCTTTCATATGTATGACAAATACATTGGCCCAATCTTCATCCAATCGTCCTACTGCCAATGGTTGATGGCAATGCTGCTTTTAGACTGGCCTCTAACCTGAAAACTGCCTGGCTGAGAAAACTATCTCATGGCCTCGAGATAGTAACTCGTGGCCTCGAGATAGTAACTCGTGGCCTCGAGATAGTAAAGTGTCTGACACATGGACCCTTTGTTATTAAACTGGACCCTGTAGTGTAGTGCAATACTTCACATTATGTGCAATATTCTCTGTTTTAATATTCAGTGTGCAATATAGTTTGCTGCAGTTCTGCTTCTATTTATTTACTAGTACTGTTCATCACAATTCTGTTAATACAGTAATGTAAATCTTGTAGGCTGCATATCCATAGTTCTTTATAATTCTTCATATTTTATAGCCTATATTTATACTTTTTAAAGCTGCTCCATTGTGCATTCTCCTTATCTTGAGGCCAGGAGATACTATCTTGAGGCCACGAGTTACTATCTTGAGGCCACGAGATACAATCTTGAGGCCACAAGTTACTATCTTGAGGTCACGAGATAGTTATAATTAATTGTTTTGACCAGGGGGGCTCCGTAATAATCCCCACCAGTATAGTCTTCAGGGTCACGGAGGCACACAAGCCTCCCCACCACGACAAGGTAGCAACATGTAATCTCACCATGTTACTAATGACTAAGATGGCTACTCTGACTTTCTTCTGATGTTATCTGTGGGGGAATGTCATTAGGTAAGGATTGTTCGCAAATAAAAAAAAAAAGAATTTAGAAAGCAAATGGAGGCAAAATTGTGCAATCAATTCTTAAGGTCAATATATACAGTGCCTTGCAAAAGTATTCGACCCCCTTGAACTTTTCGACCTTTTGCCACATTTCAGGCTTCAAACATAAAGATATAAAAACTGTAATTTTTTGTGAAGAATCAACAAGTGGGACACAATTTATTGGATATTTCTTTTTTAACAGATAAAAAACTGAAAAATTGGGCGTGCAAAATTATTCAGCCCCTTTACTTTCAGTGCAGCAAACTCTCTCCAGAAGTTCAGTGAGGATCTCTGAATGATCCAATGTTGACCTAAATGACTAATGATGAAAAATAGAATCCACCTGTGTGTAATCAAGTCTCCGTATAAATGCACCTGCTCTGTGACAGTCTCAGAGGTCCGTTTAAAGAGCAGAGAGCATCATGAAGAACAAGGAACACACCAGGCAAGTCCGAGATACTGTTGTGGAGAAGTTTAAAGCCGGATTTGGATACAAAAAGATTTCCCAAGCTTTAAACATCCCAAGAAGCACTGTGCAAGCGATAATATTGAAATGGAAGGAGTATCAGACCACTGCAAATCTACGAAGACCCGGCCGTCCCTCTAAACTTTCAGCTCATACAAGGAGAAGACTGATCAGAGATGCAGCCAAGAGGCCCATGATCACTCTGGATGAACTGCAGAGATCTACAGCTGAGGTGGGAGACTCTGTCCATAGGACAACAATCAGTCGTATACTGCACAAATCTGGCCTTTATGGAAGAGTGGCAAGAAGAAAGCCATTTCTTAAAGATATCCATAAAAAGTGTCGTTTAAAGTTTGCCACAAGCCACCTGGGAGACACACCAAACGTGGAAGAAGGTGCTCTGGTCAGATGAAACCAAAATCAAACTTTTTTGGCAACAATGCAAAACGTTATGTTTGGCGTAAAAGCAACACAGCTCATCACCCTGAACACACCATCCCCACTGTCAAACATGGTGGTGGCAGCATCATGGTTTGGGCCTGCTTTTCTTCAGCAGGGACAGGGAAGATTGTTAAAATTGATGGGAAGATGGATGGAGCCAAATACAGGACCATTCTGGAAGAAAACCTGATGGAGTCTGCAAAAGACCTGAGACTGGGACGGAGATTTGTCTTCCAACAAGACAATGATCCAAAACATAAAGCAAAATCTACAATGGAATGGTTCACAAATAAACATATCCAGGTGTTAGAATGGCCAAGTCAAAGTCCAGACCTGAATCCAATCGAGAATCTGTGGAAAGAACTGAAAACTGCTGTTCACAAACGCTCTCCATCCAACCTCACTGAGCTCCAGCTGTTTTGCAAGGAGGAATGGGTAAAAATGTCAGTCTCTCGATGTGCAAAACTGATAGAGACATACCCCAAGCGACTTACAGCTGTAATCGCAGCAAAAGGTGGCGCTACAAAGTATTAACTTAAGGGGGCTGAATAATTTTGCACGCCCAATTTTTTTATCTGTTAAAACAGTTTGAAATATCCAATAAATTTCGTTCCACTTTATGATTGTGTCCCACTTGTTGTTGATTCTTCACAAAAAAATTACAGTTTTATATCTTTATGTTTGAAGCCTGAAATGTGGCAAAAGGTCGAAAAGTTCAAGGGGGCTGAATACTTTCGCAAGGCACTGTAAGTCTTTTTGTGGCAAGTGACCCAGGTAAGTGTGGCAAGTGACTTCAAATTTATCGTGTTTATGCATAGGTTCACTTACTGAATAGACATGAATGTGTGAGTTATTTGGCCCCTGTTTTTAATAAAAATGTTACTTTTCATGTATACTTTCACTGTGTGAGGTTTGATTGTGATAGGAGTAAAGGAAAAAATAAGCACATTGGGGTGTATTTTGGGCATATTCAATTAGTATATTGCTCATTTACATATTCAAATTAATTTTCAAAGAAACTTGTAATACAAAATTTTTTACTTATCATGGATACTTTCATTGTATAAAGTTTTATTTTGATAGGAGTAAAGGAAAAAAAATAGCCCCATTGGGGTGTATTGTTGTATGGCCTTACTGGCACACATCTTGGATTGATGAGAATTAAACATATTTCCTCAACTAGGATTTCTTAGGACTTTTAGTATGTTGTTCTTGACACATTATAGAAATTATCTATGCTGAAAAAAATTCTTTTACATTTAGTTCTATTTTTGGCTCCAAAATGAGTTACGTTGCCTGGACTCAAAGGGCACTAAAATGACTGGTCCTGACCACCTCCTCTGTGATCTGTTCTGTTGTTTGGACCGTTGAGTGATCTGTGGAGTGTTTGTTTGTATTTATTTTTAATACAACTTTTCATGTTTCTCACTGTGTTAGTAGAAACGCCTAATGTGAGAAGCCATAATAGTTTGTTTATCCAATGTTATTGATCACTATTATTAATAGAAATCATAATAACAATTATTAAATTATTATTATTAGTCGTAGTTGTATGAGTAGTACAGAGGAGGTGGTCAGGACCAGTAATTTTAGTGCCCTTTGTGCCAGTTAGAAGCTGGTCATGACCGCTGTGCCACTGGTCGCAACCAGTGTCTTTAGCGCCCCTAGTGGTTGTGACCACTGGTCTGTGCCAGAGACCAGCTGGTCCTGACCACACGGATCCTCATAATCAATAATAATAACAATAATAATCATAATATATCTGATATAGTGTTTTTTATAGACAAACGATTATGATCTCTGACATTTATCCAGCCAACAGTGCTGCCAAAACGACAAGAAAGGGGAGAAAATACTAAAGCCGCTTCACAGACCACAGGGACCACAGGGCAGACCACTGAGGAGCTGGTCGCGACCAGTGTCTTTAGCGCCCCTAGTGGTTGTGACCACTGGTCTGTGCCAGACCACAGAATCGGCTACAACCCCCTCTCCAAAATAATGTAGTGGAGTAAAAAGTTAAATTTTTTCTCTCTGAGATGTAGCAGAGTAGAAGTAAAAAGTGGCATAAAAAGAAAAGACTCAAGTAAAGTACAAGTAGTTTAGTTTAGTTTATTAGTTTATAATGTCGTGGACAGTCCCTCCTTAATTAACTGCACAGTAAAAGGAGCAGCTTTAGCCTCTACGGCTAATTTCCAGCTGTAGTCCCCGGCCAGCTGACAATAGGCATCCTAAAATACAACGGTTAACAAATTAAAATAAATGACATTACATCTATAATGACAGCAGGCCTAAACAAAAGGGATTAAAACATACAAACAAGTGGAACACAAACAAACAAGCACAGATGACGGAAAAGGCATTAAAGCAGTCCATGCAGTAAAAACAATACAAAGGAGACAAGGGAAAGGAGAATAGTCACAGAGGCCACATTGAAGTACCTCAAATTTGTACTTAAGTACAGTACTTGAGGAAATGTACTTAGTTACATTCCACCACTGGTTGTATGAGGGTATGAAATGATGTTCAGGACATGTAAAGGTCCCATGGCATGAAAATTTCACCTCATGAGTTTTTTTTTTTTTAACATTAATATGAGTTCCCCCAGCCTGCCTATGGTCCCCCAGTGGCTAGAAATGGCGATAGCTGTAAACCGAGGCCTGGGTATCCTGCTCTGCCTTTGAGAAAATGAAAGCTCAGATGGGCCGATCTGGAATCTTCCCTTTATGACGTCATAAGGGGAAAGGTTACCTCCCCTTTCGCCCACCCATGAGAAAGAGAGAGACATCATGGCTTGCAAACAAGCAAAGTGGCAGTTGGTCAAGGCCACACACCCACACTCCACCTTGCCCCCCCCCCCCCCCCCCCCCCCCCTTTTTTTTTCCCTCCCCAACAGCATTTAAAGCTACAGACACAGAAATGGCACATACTAAGGAAAGCAGTATTAGGGGACCACTAAGGTATATATGAAAGCATCCAAAGAGCACTATGTCATGGGACCTTTAAACATTTAAATATATGGCAAATCCCGGGGCGGCCTATAGCTCACCTGGTAGAACGAGCGCCCCATGTAGGCTCAGTCCTAGCCAGCGGGCCGGGTTTAATCGTCCGACCCAAGACCCTTTGCTGCATGTCTTCCCCCCTCTCTCTCCCCCGTTTCCTGTCTCTCTTCAGCTGTTCTAAAGAAAGGAAAACCCTTTAAATATATACAGTATATTGCAAATCTTGAGATAATGAGCAGAGAATAATGTTGACATTTTCTTTTCCAGATGGAACTGCTGTATTTCCCCAAATTTTCCCTGTCCCACGCAGAGCAGTACCGTTGGTCAGTTAACCTCACTTGGATATTATTCTGAAGGCATGACTTTATTTAAATTGTCTAAGGACGTGGTTGTTAATTGTGTGTGTGTGTGTGTGTGTGTGTGTGTGTGTGTGTGTGTGTGTGTGTGTGTGTGTGTGTGTGTGTGTGTGTGTGTGTGTGTGTGTGTGTGTGTGTGTGTGTGTGTGTGTGTGCGCGTGCGTGCTCAGGTACCAGACGCTGTACCAAGTTGGTGTGTTGGTGTCTCGGTCCTCCCTGTGCTGCTTCAAGTGCAGGAAACTGTGGACTCTCTCTTTGCTGCAGGTGAGAAATAAAACATAAAGTACAAATCAGCAGAAAAGGGATGTTTTTGGATGAAACATGACACTGCCTGGATTACATATTCCCTGGCGGCCGCTGGAGGTTGTTTTTACCATGGTCCTGTTTAAATCGATCTACAATAATAATAAAAAAAACAAGAGAGCATTCATTCTTTTTGCAGCAGAAAGCTAAGTGGGCATTCACACCAAGAAAAGCGATCTGGCAATTTTCCGCAGGGTGGTGTGGCCGTTGGAGTATAAATGAAACGGCCCATTTGTGTAACGTCCTGTTGTGTTCTTAAACCCCCCCAACAAAGCACAATTAGACTTTATATTTCACAATTACGGTTTTCCGTCAGATTGTTATAGATTTCGACGTTTCCGATCGATGGTATTCTGGCTATCACCAGACCAAGCTCAATCTTTTAAGATTGAACATTAGTCTGGGGAGTCTGCTCTGTATTTTCTACTGCACAAGAGGCGTGACCAACGGGAATAGTTCAAATGACTCTGTACGCAATTGGATAGTCCTTCAACCAATCAGACCAACGATCCGGGTGACGTAGCAGCGACAGCAGCATCAACGGGTTGCTGCCATGGAGTGCTGCGCTTCGGTAGCCGGCTTGTTTAGCGTAAACTAAAAGCTGCTTGGTCACTTCTTTATCGCCATCGTGTTAAACCCACAGATTTCCAGCCTGAGCTGCAGGGCGAAATCAAATTGCCGGCAGATTGGGCAGGGTTTACCCAGTCTAGATCGATGGGGTTGCGTTTCTGCTGGACCGTCCTTGATCCGTCCGGTCCAAGACGGACAACTATCGTTGTTTACATGATCCTGCGTTACGATAATTATTAATCAAGAGATGGACAGAAACACTGAAATTGTCACAAATTGTTAGTTTACTTGCAAGTAGAGTCAAATTTACAGCACAGAAATGATGACTCACGAGAAGCCCTCTCCAGCAGCTTTTTATGATGAATATGAAGACATAATACAGGGTCGATGTTGTCTCCTTTATCTGGTCAAAGAGGGCATGTTCTGTCCTCAGACTCCAGACAAGGATAGTCAGTGGCTCCATGTTATGTTGTTAGAGCAATCGGTATAATATGGCTTTTTTATGCAGTAACAGTTTTAATATTAACAAGACAGTAGAATGTAAATCATATTTTTTCTAACATCCTGTATAAAAAGTCATTCTTTTTGCAGCAGAAAGCTAAGGCTTGAGTCTTTCCCGTCATCACGTTACGTGACGTCCAGTGTTCAACAGCAGGCGGACCATTTCTATTGCAGATGAAACTATCAAAACGCCTTTACACTCCGCTCATAACGAGCAATGAGCATATCTCATAAACTAAAAAATGCACATAGTTCCAATAACTTATGGAGTGTTAAGGAATATTTGTTCATGTTTCTACATTTAGAAATCTTTTGGATCAATATGTTTTGTGTCTTTATTTAGTCAAATTTGATGAAAACACGTCTAATTTTTTTTTATTTATTTTTTTATTCAGGACACAGTTTTAATACTTCCAATAACTATTATAGTTTTTTGACTTACATAACTATTTAGCTTAGGTTGTACTAATTTTAAGGATATGAAGCATTTGAAGATACTCAATATCTAGGGGGTTCATTTGTACATGTGGCAACTAAATTATTATATTATTATATTAAAAAGTCAAAGTTAGTAGCTTGCTAGGTGCAGTAATTACCTACAGTTTATTGGGAAACTGCATTATGTATATATGTTGCTTGATCCATAATTTGGACATTGGAGTACAGAAAAAACTTACCAGAAAAGTGTACAAACAATAACATAGTAATAGGTACAGTATGGGAAGTTGTTCTATTTAAGTTCCTGTACTTGTTGTAGAGTAGTATAACTGTATTAGCTTATTCCCACCATCATATTGATATTAAATAACTAATGAGTGGCAGAATTCTAAGTAATGACAACAACACTGTCGGCGCATACATGTGATGCAAGCCTTCGGTAATCACGCACCACTCCCACCCCTCCTCCACACCATTGCTAGTAGTGTTTAAAGGGGCGCTATGCAGTTTTGGCCAACTCTTTGCTGTTTTCTGGCTTTTTGCTGGCAGGTTTCTCTAATAGATATTTGGCAGCTCCTACGTTTACTCGTGTCTGACTCCTCCCTCGATCAGTCTGCCGTTTTCCTCTTTCTCTGTTCCTCCGACAATGCTTTCCTAGCTTTCTGCTTCTTTTTAGCCGGCTCAGCCATGACGATAGTGTGAAAAACTCCATCCCTAACTTGTTAGCCGGTTCCTGAATGGGCGTATGTGTGCAGTGCTGTGAAGCAAATCGTTACATCGCGAGACCTGATATCACGCCATACTTCTTGACGCCGAGGCCATCCACTCGCCGGCCCAAAGTTGCAAAGGTGGTTTTTCAGCTCACAGGCGCTAGGGGGGAAGCGAGACGACCACCATTCAACTCGAAAAATAATATAACCATTCCAATGACTCCGACTGCATAGTTCCCCTTTAACCCGTCAAATCAAGGAGGAAACGGAGGAATGAAAAAAAATCAACTGGTTACTGCTCATGTTTTGTATCACAGCTCTCTGCTGTCCATTTCCCTCCTCTCTGCCTATCCCAGGTGCTGAACGCAGTGCTGCTCCTGTTGGCAGTGAGTTACCAGTTCCTGCCAAACGCCTGGGTGGTGTTCCCGATTATCCTCTATGAGGGTCTGCTGGGTGGAGCTGCGTATGTCAACACCTTCTACTTCATCAGCAAGGAGGTCAGGTCAACTTTCTGTCAGTTGCAAAACGAGTTCCTTCCTGAGGCTCTTTTTGCAGCGGCACCCGGGCTTCGTGCAGCCCTTAGCGCCACCCAAGACGATTGTGATTGGTTTAAAGAAATGTCAATAAACCAGAGCACGTTTTTCTCCCATCCCCGAATGCTGTGTGGACTAGCCAGACACTCCTCTGCAGCGCTGTGGAGGAGGGTCTGGCAAAGCGAGACTATTGCACATAAATCAACTGATAAGCAAAGAAACCGTATGGTGGTACATTGCTGCACCGCCACGGCACTATGTACAGCTGAGTTGCAGCTGTTTTGTTCATCATTCTAGGTGAAAAATCTAGCGTGTGTTCATTTCTTTCTTCTCTTCCACAGACTGAAGACAGACAGAGGGAGTTTGCCATGGCTGCTGCCAGCGTAGGAGACAGTCTGGGCATAGCTCTGGCTGGACTCGCTGCCTTCCCCGTCCACAGACATTTCTGTTCCCTGTGACCCAGCCCACACACTTGCACCAGCAGGATGGCAAAGCAAGACGTGGGTGCGTTTTTATTTAAGGGATTTTTTTTATTTTTTATAATCTGAAATTAGTTAGAGACCATCTGACAAAAGACAACTTTACTCCTACATAAAAAATATTGACTTCATACTGTATTCAATGCGGATTCCTAATCACCACCAGTGAGCCATCCAGAGAGAGATGGACTCACTTCCTAACCAACTTCCACTGATCAACTAATGCTGCTTTTTGGGATACACATGCCGGGCCATGCTGTGAGCAACCATGACAGAGTCCCTTATCCCATGATACAAGTAGTTTTCAACAGGGAGGCATGGTAAAAGCTTACGCTACTTAATGTGTTTAAGTTTGCTTGTTTATACATATTGCACTAAAGGCCAATTTACGCTTCTGCATTAAATCGACGGCATGGGTACGTACGTAGGTACGTGTAGATACGGACCCTAAGCCGTAGCCTGACGTGCACCTCTCAAAAAATGTAACTACGCATCGCGGCGACACAGACCACAACAACTGTGATTGGTCCGCTCGGCCGTGGCTCGGTAGCGTTGCATTCCCCCCCTCCTCATTTCCTGTTTCTCCTTCTCCATAAACAACATGAAATCAAGGAGAGGGTTAACTTTTCCTGCTACAGATTTCCCACCGTTGTCAGAAAACACAGGGGAGACACTTTGTTTCTCTCACTATGACTCTAGAGTCACTACTCACTCCGAAGCTAATCGCCGTCACTCTCTCTACACACACTCCCCACACACACACACACACATATGCCGGCCCTGCTATTCTCTTAAAGCAGAGAGATTTTCAACAGTCAATCTTTGAAAGTTTTTTCAAAAATGTAAATGTCTTAACATGAATCTTATTATTAGCATATATAAATAAGTCTATTTGTGAAGAAAAAACCCACTGATGATAGGCTAACTGGCCTATAGGTAAGATAGTCACTAAAGTAGCCACCCACAGATACAGTTTATCCCAAGGATTCACCAGTCCACACATGTACGTTTAACATTAAAACATGATTTGTAAAATCATGCCAACAATTATTATTTTAATAGCTTAGTATTCTATGCACAAGAAAAGGTATGTGTAAAGGCTTTAGACCACCCTACATGTTAATGTAGGTCCAGTTTAATATGCAAGGCAAGGCATCTTTATTTGTATAGCACATTTCAGCAACAGGGCAATTCATAGTGCTTTACATAAAACATTAAAGAGCAGTTAAAAAAATGAAGAAAAAAAATTTAAATACGAGAATAAAAGTTACAGTGCAGTATAAGAAATGAACGATTATTTAAAGAAAGGCAGCATCAAAAAGAAAAGTCTTCAGCCTAGATTTAAAACTATGCAACTTATTGTATACAATATACTGTATGCACGGGGTCCCTGATCCGTCTTTCTTTCAGTTAAGGGGTCCTTGGCTTAAAAAACATTGAAGAGCTCTGTCTTAAAGAGATTGACGCACACACCAACGCACAAGTATAAACATCAGGCCACTTACGTAGGCTACGGCGGAAGCTCCGCGTGGAGCCTCCGCACAACCATGAATTCCGCTTAAGAGTCTGTTGACTGCAGAGAAAAATGTACGACGCTGCCATAAAAGTGCAGAAAATGTCCAAAGCTCGTTTTTGCAGATCAATACTAGTTATGCACTGACCTCGCTGACAAATACACATATTAAAACAGAGGGTTTTGGGGTCTTCCCCCAGAAAACAATTTGCGTTTTGAATCCCATCTTCTGTTTCTACATACGTTTAAGGACTACGGTAACAATACAAAATAATTGATCATGCAATATTCTGCTGGAATAATACTAAATATGGATAAGAAAAAGCTGCAAGTGTAAACATCTACAGTATAGAATGCAACATATGCATTAATGCAGCAGTAATATTAATCCAGAAACATTATATAGAATAGTAAAACACTGACAGGGAACATTTTATTGCATAATTTTGACTTTTTTTTACTGACACATTTTGCTGATAATACTTACATAGCGGTACTTTTTACTTCAGTAAGGTTTTGAATGCTGTACTTTTATTAGTAGTGAAGTATTTTCACAGTTTGGTATTCTCTGCCATTATAACAGTTTAACCCTCTGAGGTCTAAGGGCATTTTTACATTTCACACTTAAATTCACCTTTTAAGGGTATTTGCATATAACTGCTCCCTGTATGTTCAACAAGTGAGGCCCACATTTGTTCCAGAGCAATGTATAAAGAGATAATTTGGCCCTAAAGCTGAAAAGTTGATATTTGCTTTTTGAAATTTCTCAAATCTCTTGTGAAAACCTACACTCAATTGTTTTGGTGCTTGAAATGAGTTTACAAAAGACTTGTTTTCACAAAGGTAGCGTAATAGTAGCATAAAACAGTAAATAAATGTCTAAAATGAAATTTTGTTTTTTGAGTAGGAGTGTTGTCAAACATGGTTTGGACTCGCCGGTGCATCTTTTGTCCTCAGAGGGTTAATGTTAGGCTCTTGTTAATGTAAGGGCCTAACCATTGAGTAACTTAATTTTTGGCTTAACACAGTTGGAGTACTGGTAACAGAGGAGATCCAGAAGTTAGAAGTGCCCCAGATGAAATGGTTTTAAAGTGCCTATTATTTTTTTGGCGTTTTTAAACAACCAAAACTAGACCTATATGTAAATATTAGTTATACTTAACCTATTTTCATTTATATATTTGATTATAATGTCACACAGCTCCATTACACTTGCTATTTGATCGTTGATCAGCTGTTTCTCCGGAGAGAGAGAGAGATTATTCGAGGAATCGTTTCAGCCCTAAAACAGGCCATACAGCTTTTTATTATAAAGATAACAAAGGTCTTTTATGTAGATTAGAATTTAATATTTTAATACTGTAACAATCTGGGGAGAGGATAATGCCCAGTGGCCATATTCACAAAACATCTTAAGCCTAAAAGTAGCTCCTATAACTAACTCACTCATTAAGGGCCTTGCTCAAGGGCACCTCAGTGGTGATAATGAGGAAGGGACAAGACCTGTCAGTCTGGGTATTGAACCTCCCGGTCACAAGCTGGCTTCTCTAACCTTGAGGCCACCACTGCCCTTTAATGATACTGAGCTTTAAAAAAAAAGGTATAGACTTAATCATATTTTCTTTGGTGTGGCTTTTGCAGTTATCCCAACTCCGAATTGTCCTTTAATAATGTCCTTCCTTTCCTGCACAAGTTGGGCCAGCAGTAAAAGCTAGTGATAGCCAAATGAAGCTTTGTGAACCATATTCTCTTTTTTCTGAGCCCACTAGATGGGGCTCTCTCTTCAACAAAAGGTTGAAAACACACTGACTAGCCATTCATTTAACCTTAAGAGAGCGCCATCTAGTGAGCTCAGTTTTCATTTGCATTTGCACCTCTCACTGTCAGCTATGACTATTGAAGTCCCCCTGATACCCCCTGATTGTTAACAAGCTGCCAGACATGTAAGAGGCCGACAATTAGCTGCACATATACTTGACTAGTCACAAGCCCATATCACTCTTTGATATGATTTTGGCTGTCTTGAGCTCTCACAGCGAGACACGCGATCAGTCACGCAGAGAGAGAGAGACCGACGGACGGACAGACGTAGTGACACACAAACACACACACACACACACACACACACACACACACACACACACACACACACACACACACACACACACACACACACACACACACACACACACACACACACACACACAGCCACATACAAGCTACAATTACCCCCACTCATCCTGTCTCTTTCTATCGGAGAGAGAGAGCAAGAGCCAAGAGGAGAAGGATCGCTTTGTGACCGGCGCATAGAAATACGCATCTGGTATGAATGGCCAGGCATGGGATCAGGCACGTATCTACGCTACACATGCTATTCGGGACACTTGCACGCCCGGTGTGTTTTCACTGTATGAAGGATTTTGAAATGGATGGGACTGTACAGAAGAATGAGTCTCAGCTCATGATGAAGTAGAACTTAAATCGTGTTTCTGAGCCATAATTCGCAATTTACTCATCCGCACACCGTGTCTTCATTTCAGTTTAATGTTCTAACAAGATAAATTATCACGTTATAACATGATAAATGTAACTTGATAAGTTTGTATGTTCTAATAATGTGAAAATATCTTGTTATTACAACAAACTTTTCACGTAATAACGTGATACTGATAGGCTTTTTTCTTTTTCTGCAGTGGCAGCACGAAAACGCTTCCGTATAAATCAGTCCAGCCTACAATTTATTTTAAAATCTTTATTTGGATATGGCAACATACCTCCTGCAGTATTTATGTCACAAATTCACTGACAGGCACCCAAGACAGTCAACCACAGTGTAATGAAACATGACATCATCCATATCAACAGGGGTTAACCCCTTTTCTCTTAGCTTTAGAGTTCTTCCAAGTCCTTAGTAAAAATTGGTCTCTGCAGCTTTGTGAATAGGTTTCTAAGAGGACACATCTAGCTAGGAACTTTTAGTGCTTTTTAGGAGTCCTCCTCGTGGTAAGATAACATGGTTTGTGAATACAGGCCCAGAGCTTTAAAGTGCTAATTATTCAATTATTATGAAGTCGGTAAAAAGGTGTCGTAACAAAAGACCGTAGGAAAAAATGTTGGGGTATGCCTGTAAACACTGTTAACTTTATTACTCCAAAAATCTCAGTTTTCCTGTTTTCAAACCTGGTTTAAAATGTGTGTATTAAAGTAATTATTATAATATTGTACTTTGTCCCTGTTTTCTACACGTGTCAAACATACAGATGTGCACATTCCTACTGAAATTTTAACCATCAACATGTTGTATTATGCTGCTACTGTCACAACTTTGTTACATCTTAGTGATTGTGTTTTTAAGCCTGAGCTTGTTTAACCAAATGTCTTGTTTACCAGAGGTTTTGAAGTGACAGGGAAAATGGTTTATTATCATGTCAAATAAAAAAATCAAGTGCAATTAAAAATATGGTCTTCATTGTATAGAGCCAACAGGGTGATTGTACTGTGATTGTTGCTACTGGCCATTTGTAATGACGTAGCCTGCTGTTTTCCCATGAGTCACAGTACTGATGTTAGAGAGTCACTTGACACACATATCTGCCTGCCACCTCTGAATTATTATATCTAAGGTCTAAACATAAAGCCATTTTGCTTCAACAGATTTCTGTTGTCATTTTTTCAATTAATCAAATCCTTGTTTGGTTCTCATTAAATGTCATAAATAAAAAATACTCTTTAAGCCTTGACTAATAATGTTCCTATTTATTTCCACAACAATTAGGTCAATTTCCTTGAAATATAATTCTACAAAAACTATGGTTATAGATGATTGACACTGGGTGGCTATTTTGTTTGTAAATAATAGTATTGGGATTCGTTGTTGGAGTTGGTTAGATAATAAATATGATTTAATTGTTTGATCAATCAATACATTTTATTTGTCACATCAGCCCCTTCAATTTGTGCATATTCATCATAAAGCAGAATGTGACTGTCATATCGCCATTTAGTGTTTTCTTCCTCACACAAAACCAAATAAACTGATTATAACGGAACTGTAAATACAACTACCTTCTCCCATAGATTTACAGTCCATACCTTCTCCACACTAGCTATATACTGTACGCTCCACAGAGGCTGTACTGAGCAATGCGCGTCCCTTCACCGGAAGTTGCAGTTCATGAGCAGCAGCACGGCAGAAGTGAACCGCCGGCAAAGACGATATCGGGAGTAGTCGAAGAGGAGCCGGTGGACGGCGAAAAAAAAACGCACAATCCACGGAATGAAAGATATAGATGCCTGTTTGTCACCGCTCTGCTATCACTCACTCAACGGTACCTTACTCTACTCTCGTGTTTCGTCGAATTAGCGGTGTTGTATGAATGTGTTGCTAGCTTTAGCTAACGTTAGCTTGGTCTTGAAATTAGCCGAGAAGCGCTAACCAGTGTTGACGTATTCAGCCGTGGTTAGCCAGCTAACACACAGCATTTCGTCAGCTAAGCTAAATGCGTTTCTTGGATGTATCAGCACACTTAGCTAGTATGTGCAGTTGTTCGGTACGAGTTGGTAAACATTAGTGATAACCTTCAGAACAAATTCCCAAACAAAATGGTTAGTTAAGTTATCAAAGAATCAGTTGTTCATTGACGACGTTAGCAATGATGTAGCTAGCTAAGCTAACGTGCTAAGGGTTAGCCTACTACTAGCTAATCTACGCCCATAGGCCCCGCATTCCTTGACGAATAACGTCAGTTTTCTGTGGTGAGTTGTTCATCTGTATTCTGTGTAAACAAACGAGTAACACAGGGCGAGTTTCCTATTATGAATAAATGATCCTTATCGTTTAGTTAGCAACTCATGTTCAAACTAACAAGCAGCAAACGTTAAGTAAACATGTTTCTCCTGTTAACGTTACGTGAATGAAGTTGCATTGTTTTGGTTTTTATTCAAATTCGTTGTTGAATTGCTTAACTTTTTTTAACTAACTTTTGCTAATTTTCTTAACATCCTCAAAACAAGAGGCTGACGTTCAAGTGTTGAAGAGCCCAGTTTTTTTTTCCGAGGAAGGAGTGTGCTGTGAGTGTCAACTCTGTTGCCTGGGGAAGAAAGAGTCTAGAGACCCCGGCGTGTGACCAGAGGAGTGTGTGACCATAGTGTGTGAGCCGCTCTCCCTATGTGTGTCACAATGGGGGACATCAGTGACCTGGACCGACAGATAGAGCAGCTCAGACGTTGTGAGCTCATTAAAGAAAATGAAGTCAAGGCACTGTGTGCCAAAGCCAGGTAATGGATGACCTTGGCCTATCATACAGACACAGAATTTATGAGTTAGCTATATATTTCATCAGAACTTTTGACTCGCTACATTCATTAATCACACAAAACAACTTGAAGCAATGGCATACTGCATTATAATTGTACACATTATTTACCACATGAGTCATCTTGAGGGAAGATGATTTTGAAGCTGTTTATTTTATGTATGTATGATGTATATGTGTGTATGTAAAGTCGTTTCATAATGTTGCCTTAAAATTAGTGTGCATCATGAAACAGCTCCAGCCTATTTTTGTAGGTTGGCTAGCTTGACAGAACCACTGTTTCTGGGATTGGTTGTTGAATGTCCCATGAAAGTGGGTACGAAGAGGTATTTGACAAGTCACATCTCTGTGTGTATGTATTTTCAGAGAGATTCTGGTTGAAGAAAGCAATGTCCAGAGAGTAGACTCTCCTGTCACGGTAAGTAACTTTTTTTTTTTCTCACGTTTTCTTAGAATTTGACTAAAAGTATGTTAAATGTGGTAATGTTTTACCTGTTTTTTCCTCATAGGTGTGTGGTGATATACATGGTCAGTTCTATGACTTGAAGGAGCTGTTTAGAGTAAGTTTCTGTTACTTGTTACACTCCAATCACTACACACTCAAGGCCTTTACACACAGGGAAAAAACTAAATGAAAATATGGATTATATACATGTAATTTGTGACACGCCATTTCACATGGGAATACATTATTCTCTATATGTTACTTTGATAACAGTATTTTTATCCCTCTTTTGTAGGCTACTAGGGCTGTCATATATCCACAAATGTTTGAATATATTCAAATATATATTTGCACATTTTGGAAAATAAGAGGCAAACCGATACAATGGGAGCTGTATCTACCTGTAAAGATATGTTTATACCTTGAGAGGCTTAAATATTTGTATTCCTTCACATTACTAAATAAAGTAATTCATGTAATAATGTCTTTTTTATAATGTAAACACATTTAAACACTGTAGACCTCTCTCTGGAGCGTGCAGGAGGCAGACAAACATGAAAGGGTCACCGATTTACACCGGTAGCGCCAGCCGCGTGATAGAAACGTCGTTAACACGCCCACTCGCTTAGCCTGTGAATTCTCTCGGCGGCCTGCTCACACAAATAGGGAGCTAAATGTTTAGGGAGCAGCGGCACATGATAGAATGCAAGTCAGACAGTGCTGCTTTTTTCCCCCACAATGGAATATTAATTTTCATATTTGTATGTCTCCTTCAAGTCTTTTTTTATTTATTTATTTTTATTTAGAATGTTCATTGACAGCACTATAGGCTACTCACTGTCGCAAGCCAGTTCAACTGCTATACTTTCCCAGATTGTTTCTGTTGTCTTTGTAATCTTTATTTAGTTTATCAAACAACATCAAATTCACAGTATCCCACTGTTAAACTACTTGTTTTTATTCCCCCCAAATGACAGGTTGGTGGCGATGTTCCAGAGACAAATTACCTCTTCATGGGTGACTTTGTGGACAGAGGCTTTTACAGTGTAGAGACTTTCCTTCTTCTGCTAGCTCTTAAGGTACACATGCTCTTCTTATTTCACAGACTAGTACAGTGCCAGCTCAAATCATGCCTGTTCGGAACAGGCTGTCTGCTTAGCCTGTGGTATTGCTGCTTGTTAGGGAGCGACCGATACTGTTTTTTTCAAGGCCGATACCGATTTATTAGTAGTTTATTTTGGAACCGATATGCATTTACAGTCAAATTTTAAAATTAGCCAAAATTAGGATTTTGGAATGTTACAGACGTCAACACGAAACTTTGTTTAAATGCTTTAAGCAATTATTTAATACAACTTTCAACGTAACGCACACTAATATAAAAGAATAAATAAAAACAAATAGCTTTTTCCTCCCATGCTAACAGTTTGTTTGCACATGTTGCAGACTGCTGTCCCTGGTGTGGTTTATTTTTCGAAATACTCCTATACTGCACTTTTTTGTTTCTTTTCATCCATCTGCAGTGATATTTCAGAGAGAAAGTGATACATTAAAGTAGTCACATGTTAACTCACAACTAGCTTCATTTATTACATGCAAAACACTTGAGTTACCAGAGAGCTAGTACCTACATTAGCATGTGAGAGGGGCGTAAACCTGAAAAAACTAGGCAACCTTATTACTAAACTAGATGAATCTTTACAAGTCTGTGTATATGTCTTGCATTAAAAATCTTAAGTAAATGTTATTGTGACAAACACGTTTTTACAACCGTGAACTTCCATTTCAAAATAATATAACTATTCATGCATTGCAAACTTAAATGTTTGTAGCTGGTAAAAGAAGAGCTCATTTTAATTGATTTTAAGTGTAAGCGATATCATCATAGGCCATCATTTCTCTCCTACTCGTCGCTCTATAGGCCTAATGAACCAGCAAATTAATTACTGGACGTTTGCCAAGTCGTTCAAAATAGCTGTGAGACTCGACGTTGTCATCGGCTAACGTTGTATATAACATGTGAAAACATTGTCTCATGCCGATGAGTAATGTTCCATTTGCAGGGTGGAAGCTTAAATAAGTCCCTGATGCACTGGAACCAATGCTATTTTTAAAGATTAAACATGTAACTATCGCTCCATATTAATAAACTTCTTTAATGCTAATGGTGTAGCTACAGTAACACTGCAAGCAAACTCTTATCACCACAAACAAGTACATTCTGGCTTTTTAAGTGCTATAACTGGGCAGGCTTGCCATTATAGAAATGGATCACAGGGTTGGAGGTGTTTTTGCAACTTTAGTGTAAACGATCATAATGTTTTTAACTTCGGAAAGTCCTGCAGCCTTACCTTGGAAGCTTAGCGCGACGAACTGCGCGGAGAAGGAGACGCTTGTGAGCCAGGCTGCTGCATCAGAATCGGAACACTTTATTGATCCCCCGAGGGAAATTATTTAGTTGCCGTTGCTCACGGTCAGATTCAAGGTAAAATAAGAGTAAGAAAGAGCAAGTCAATAAGTGTATAAAGTCAAAGTAACATAGCTATAATGAGAAATAAATAAAAGGTTTAATAGAATTAAGTAAGATTAGGTTGAGAAGATGGTTTCAAATGGATTGTACAAATTCTATTGTAGTGCAGTGTCAACATAAATATAGTACGAACATAAATAAGTACAGTGTGAATATAAGTAGCAGCAGTGAATAAATAACACTTTTGCACATGTAGCTGATACATTATAAGTAATTATTGTACATAATTGTCCGTAATTGATGCAAGCTGCTGTGAGGGTGATGAGTGTTGATTGGCTATTACTCGTATAACATCTAGCCAATCGGACAGTGTTGTGGGGGGGATATTAAGTCAGACTCAGTGCTGAGTGAAACCGAAGCAGAGGGACAGACACAGAGCTGTAGCCGAGCCAAAGTAGAACACTTTTAATCCATTAACTTTATCAGTTATCGGGCAAATAAAATGCAGATACAGATCATCTGCGAACTGCCAAAAACGGGCCGATAATCGGTCTATCCCTACTGCTTGTAGCTTTCTCCAGAACCATTGTGCCCCAAAATTACTTACAGAAGGACCCTAAAACACTTAATATGCAACCACACTGTATACTACTACTGACTTACTGTGTACTTCTACTTCAGAGGTAAAAACCTTGTACTACTACATTTACCTGACAGAGAACACAGATTTAAATTCTAACAACAAAATATCACAATTAAAAATGGGGAGTTTGTGGAAGACTTAGGTGCAGGTATTTGGTGGGGGGTTCAGGGGTCCTCGTTCTAGAAAATGTGATGGTTTTTCAAAGAAAAAAAAAATGGAATAATTTTGGACCGTTTATCACCTTATCTGTGTCTCAAACATCGAAAAGGCTAAAGAAGAAAATAAATAAACAACACTCAACAAACCTTAAAGACAAAACTCGCTAAGGGAGTCATCCGACTCAGGGACCGACTACAATCATTGATCTGAGAAAAGTCTTTTAGTTTGTTGTGATGATTTTACATTAATTCAGCTCAGGTGCTGCCCAAAACGGCTTGTGTGCGGCACCTTAACCCTGGGGCAGTCACAGACATTTGCTTCATGGACTCATGGCTGTGCGCCATGCACCACCAGTCCGGCCCATTATGAGAGCCAATCAGCAAAAATCTGAAAAAAAGTATTTCTTTAACTACATTTTAGTGTTCTTTTTCGTCAACGGTACGTGTTGGTATCACCACAGTCAGTGTTTAATGACGGCGGTGCTGTCTCGTCATTATACTATCGTTAATGAATTTAAGACTTCAGCAGAGGTGTTCATTTCCTTAGTGGCTTGAAGTTAACGAAGTATGGATTTGATTCGGGGGGTATTTTGTCGACGGTAATGTTATTAGTGTTAGCAGTACACTTAAACAACCAGCCCCAGGGTGAGTCTGAATGATGAAGAGAGCTCTCTTTGCCCATCAGCTCCTAGATGACGTTATGTTCTGCTCTGTTCTTGGAAATGGTGAATTTACAGCGCGTAGCAACTTAATACGTGTCTGGCTTTTGTTTGTGTGGTGCCTGGTGTCGAATGTTGAATTTCCTCTTTGCGAAATGATCTGAGTGAATTGGGTACTCAGGAAACCATGTGTGAAGTAGATTGGGTGAACGGATCGTGAGATATTTCAAAGACAGACAGACCCACACATACACATCCCAAATTATTAGAGAGATGAAATGTTTGGAAAAATCAGACCCATTTGTAGAAGGCTCATGATATCCCCTTCTCCTCATCACTTTGCTTCTGCTGTGCTTCTCAGGTGCGTTATCCAGACAGGATAACCTTGATTCGGGGAAACCATGAGTCCCGGCAAATCACCCAGGTCTATGGCTTCTACGACGAGTGCCTCCGCAAGTACGGCTCAGTCACAGTCTGGAGATACTGCACTGAGATATTTGACTACTTGTCCCTTTCCGCTATCATTGATGGCAAGGTGAGATACATTGTGTAGTATTTCAATGAAAATGCATGCTCTAAATTCACAGCCTCTAAAAGCTGGTTGAGTAACTTCTCAGTTTCCCATATGACATTATATAAGGTCCATCAGTTGGGTTAATACGCTCCTCTCGTTTCTTCTTCAGATCTTCTGTGTGCACGGTGGCTTGTCTCCATCCATCCAGACACTGGACCAGATCCGGACCATTGACAGAAAACAGGAAGTTCCCCATGATGGCCCTATGTGTGACCTCCTGTGGTCAGACCCTGAAGGTATACAGGCATCCCGTCGAGCCTTTTCAACACTGAATTGTTAACCAACATGTTTGTAAATGGTCAAACAAACATGATGACATGATGAAGTGAAAACCTGAAGCAGTGGCTGCAACTGTGGTCAGATAATAATAATCAGAGATGACAGCCATCTCCCCTTTACCCTGATGCAATGTTAGGAGCAGATCTTCACCAGACTAATCTTCTCTCCCTCACAGACACCACAGGGTGGGGGGTGAGTCCCAGAGGTGCTGGCTACTTGTTCGGAAGCGACGTAGTGGCCCAATTCAACGCCGCCAATGACATCCACATGATCTGTCGAGCACACCAGCTGGTCATGGAGGGCTACAAGTGGCACTTCAATGAGACGGTGCTCACTGTATGGTCAGCACCCAACTACTGCTACAGGTATGTCGATACAGCAGGGTCTAGAATTTAAACCTTTAGGCCTTAAAACAAACTCCTAAATTCGCTGAAGTATTGTGTTCCAGGTCTTTAGTAGTAGTAATAATAAACAGGTCTACATGTTCCTGCGTCCATGTAACACTACCTCTAATGCACATTGAAATACTCCCGCAGCACCGTGGGGTTGTAGTTCTTTTTTCGCTAGTCCATTCGCTGTATTACGACTACAAATGAGACCAACATGCAACTACAGTATCGCAGCCAATCAGCTTCCACGTTATTGGCGCGAGTCTCTTTCGGACTGTACCACAGACCGATTTTTATTCTTCAGCTATGGGGAAGTTCAAGTTTAGCGATACATGCCTTGAAAAAGCTGAGTTTAAGGCTTGGTTAAGTCCAGTTGCAAACAACGTATTTGAAGCTTACTGCTTCTTATGCAAGAGGAGTGTCAATGCAAAAAGTGGGAAACATCTAACTGCTGTGAATGGTCTCCAGCAAACGATGACAAGCAAGCAACGTTTTAATGTTTTCTGAATGAAGTTTGGATCAATCCGGACTACGCTAACGCTGTAACACAACAACATACGTACACATACTTTCAAAACTTACTAGGTAGTCTAACTTCCCAGCTTACTTTTCCCAGAGAAAGCTCCTTTACTGTCCGGTCTCTGTACAAATAATGAGGTACTATTGAGCTCAGGGCGTCTATAGACAGCTACAGTAATTTCTCTCTGACGTGAAGGATTAAAAAAATGTTTGTGTTCTCTTCATCCGCATCACAAATTTGCTTCTATACGCGTTGCATTGACTATGTATTCGGGCCGCCAAAAACATTTCAATGTGAACACGCCATTACAGTAGCTTCACGACAGTGTCTATGTCGACACCCAGCAAATGCGAATCTCCGAACGTGATAGTGGGAAATGTTTAGACTTAGTCATCTGTGTTATCCTCATCATCCTTACGGCATCTCTAACCGCCAGAATCATCATTCAGAATGCATCCAAGATGGGTCCAGTGTGTTCCTTAATGTCTTTCGTCTTCCAATTGTGTTTGAACCTGCATGGCATGATAATCTGGTTTACGATGGGTGTTACCCAGCAGGCACTCCTGCATTACCGAAACTAATCAGCATGTGAATGGAGATGCAAATAGGGTTGGGGTTTGTGCTTTTCTCGACAATCTGTGAACTTTACCTGTGGAATATTAATATTCTCTATATTTCACTTACTTTAGATACTTCTCAACCGATAATTTCATTTCATTAGATTTTCTTTTTAATTATAAAGTTGTAAGACGTAGTTTTGGAACTGTACTGACATTTGTGAATAAACATTACCTTTAATTAATGCCAGTGTAGTAAAGCTAACGGACAAATACTGAAGTCCATTTGTGGCCTTTTATTTGACCCCCACACCATTTACAGTATCTACACAGACGATGACCGAAGATGGCAATCCCAGACATATTGTTAAACAATGACATGTTTGTTCCTCTTGTTCTTCAAAACGAGTTACCTTTTGATGGCCTGTGAAGAGCGTACAGTATAAACATGAAAATCTGCATGTGCAACAATGAGTAACTGGATTATCTAGTTCATCAGCATCCATTAGGGGTTTTTCCACACACAGGTTTTGGCTCCTGGCTTTGTGCCAGTGAGTCGGTGCTATCTTAAAGTCAGCCTACAGTACGGCTGCACGATATGACGAAAATATGCGATACAGGGCTCCAGACTAACTTTTTTTGGTAACACTTTACTTGAAGGTGTCTACATAAGAGTGACATGACACTGTCATGAACCCTAACCTGTCCTGACAAAAACCGAATGACACTTGGTGACAGAAGCGTTATGTCATAAATGTTTTATGACTTGTTTATGTTTATGACACGTTCATGACCGTGTCATGTCACTCTTATGTAGATACCTTCAAGTAAAGTGTAACCACTTTTTTTTACTAGGAGCACTGTAACCCCTTACTAAAAATAATTATAATTTATAAGTTGGCATACCTTCAAGTCGACACAATTTTTCACATTTTCCCCATTTTAACTGTATTCCTGATAAATGCTTTGTAATACATACAGATAATTACTACAATCTGTCTTATTTTAGTTTGGACACATTTTTAATTGAATGCTGCTTAACAAATGCACATTCAGAAATGTAAACAAAATGTCAATGTACTGTATTATTGCCTCTGCCTCATACAGGCTCTCCTCCCCCCCCCCCGCTTTATTTATTTATTTATTTATTTTTATTTATTTTTTTAACACTGAAATAGCAATCGTATCTAAGGTGATTAAACTTCCATGGAAAGGGGAGTACGTAACTATCTAACACCCAGTGTGTGAAATACTGGGTGATGAGGGAGCCGAAGAGAGAGGAGCTCACGACACTCACACAAGCACTGTTTGTTTTTACGAGGTAAATAGTTATTTAGCAGCCTGTATCTATTTAATTTCTTAGAAGCATTCGCCGCTCTCTGCTGACACTCTTACCTCTCTCACCCAAGTGAGAGAGCGGTACCGCGGCGTGTAGCAAATGTCGGAGCTGACCTTAGAATCAATGTAAAAATGCGAATAAATCCGTGAATGCACGGGCAATTAAGTGCTATCCCGCAGTTGTGGTGTTGAATCCTGAAAAAAAAAATCCTGTCCTTTTTGTCGACTTTGTGACGAGACCGAATACTTTAGCACAGCCGCGGTCTTTTCAACACAGCTTCGCCGACCGGAAGTGCACGCAAGCCGGGTTGAGACCGTAAACGTGTGATGAAGAGAGGAGGAGGGCAAACGTTAGGCTAAGGCTAACTCCTTATCGGCTATTACTACGCAGCATTTTCCTCGCCAATTTACGGTTTATAGCAAACAAAATGGATGAACTTCGGCTGCGGATCACCAGTCGCAAATGTATTATCGACAGTCTTCAACATCATTATCTTCACAGAAACATGGCAACAGTGCTGGGCAACAGCACGTGCAGACAATGAGTGGGACACCACGAAAGCGAGACACAAGTGTAGCTCACAGCGTTATGCAGTTGACTAATCACTCACGGACCCCCCCCCCCCCCCCCCCCCCCCCCTTCTCACACACACTGGCCAACTCTGGAAGACTCGCTACCGGCTCCTTCTTTTAACATGAAAAAAAAGTCATCAAAGTTGCCGGTCGCACATGCGCAAGTACTTGTAAAAAAAAAAAAAAACTTGCGCTATCTCAAAAAATGGTCTCAAAATGCGACATTGTGGTCGCAATCTGGATTTACTTGCGATAAATTAAAAGGTATTAAAGTGTAATCAGTTCTGCCTTTCTGCTGCTTTCAGTATTCTGCTAAAAATACATCAAATTGCTTGTTGAAACGCATGAAAGGAAATAATTTCCAAAAAGAAATTATTGAACGAACATTGAATTTATTAAGGAAAGTAAAAAACTAAAAAAAACTGAGTTACATTTTAAAGTGCAGTTTTCTACTGATATTTTCTTTTACCTAACCCAAGAAATATCTTGTCGTTCGTGATATGTCGCAGCCTTTTGCTATGTGTTTATTGCGGAAGTTGATATTGTGATGACGATTTAAAAAAAAAAAAATAATATATATATATATATATATATATATATATATATATATATATATATATATATATATATATATATATATATATATATATATATATATATATATATATAGATAGATAGTTCAGCCCTAGCCTACAAAACCTATTCTTGGTTACAAGATTGAGCTAGCAAGGCAGTTTTGTCAGTTTGTGGCCATTGCCAAGGTATGTAACACAAGTAAAGAATACCCTCTTGTGTAGTATTGCTAAGTAAAATAGAGCAGATATGTGAAAGTATAGACAAGGATGCAACCTTAACTTCAAACCACAGAAATTCAGTAGTAGGTAGAAAAGTACTGAGAGCACAGACACTTTTCTAGAAAACAGCTGTGTTTTCTGTAATATGCAAATATGTGAATGTCCTAACCAGTTCTCTGTCTGTCTGTCTGTCTCTTGGCAATCAGATGTGGCAACGTGGCGGCCATCTTGGAGCTGGATGAGCATCTACAGCGGGAGTTTATCATATTTGAGGCAGCGCCGCAAGAGACCAGAGGCATCCCCTCCAAGAAGCCAGTAGCCGACTATTTCCTGTGAAGTCTTGGAGCGAACAGCCATGACGTGTCGAAATCTCTGGCACCATTTCACAGCAGCAGCCGCCCTCCATCCCGCTGCCAGACTGTCCTGTCAGTCAGAACTCGGGGCAGTTAGACACAAACCCTGCATACAGCTACAGTTTGAAGAGCTGGATTTTTGCCGTGCTGCCCAAGGCTGACAGAGCAGTCGCTGTGAAGGGTGTAGGGGCGAGGTGGACACTGGACCCATGACTGTTGTCACTTCTCCTCTTTCTCCATTTCTTTCTCAGTCTCTGTAGAAACGACTACTCCGACTTAACCTTCACCAATCTTGTAGTATTTTTCCATGACAACATTGTCATTTAGTTTTAGAAGTATCTGAAGGGTGTTCGATCTCTTCTTTTCTTTCTTTTTTTTCTTTTTAAATATGCAGATGTAGGGAGTTTAACTATTTTATCATTTAAGGAGTTCCTTCAATGCATAGGTTCTCTGTTTTTGATTTTTATAAATGTTGCTTCCAGGATTAAATGCAAGGTGACGTATTCCCTAACCCCCTTCCCCTCCCTTTTGCTCTGTCACCGGTCATGTGCGTCACTATTTAACATAGCCAGTGCTGCTGCTCGGCACCATCACAACTAAATACCAGATATGTACTGACTGCCAACAGGAGTCACTATATTCACTTTTTTTTCTCTCTTAATTCCTTTTAATCTACAAATCTTTGTAGGTCTGTCAATTTTGATATTGTGAGAATAAAGTTTTTGTATCAATGCTGATTTCTTTTCAGGTGTCGTTTAATTAGACACGCACACTAACCATGGCTACATATTACATACAATTGTGTTTAGAATAGTAGTGTTTAAAAAAAGTGAATAATGCTCAAAATCCTTAGAATAGCTTTTAATTCCATAATATCAATGCGTTGGGAACACTGCACATTCAATTCCAAATCAAAACATGACAAATTGATCAAGTTTGTGTTATACCTTTACAGAAAGTGAAGAAAAAGGAATATTAGGCTGTTCAAAAAAATAGTATTTGCATTTTTCTTTACAAACTCAAACATTTACTGTATAAACTGAAAAATGTCTAAAGTGTTTGCTTTACTTTGAATCACTGCACTAATATTTAGTTGCATAACCATTATTTCTGAGAACTGCTTCACATCTGTGTTGCATGGAGTCGACCAACTTCTGGCGCCTGTGAACAGGTATTCCAGCCCAGGACCATTGAACTACATTCCACATTTCCTCTGCATTACTGGGTTTGGCCTCAGAAACAGCATTTTTGATGTCACCCCATACGTTTTCTATGGGATTGAGGTCTGGGGATTGGGCAGGCCACTCCATAACATCAATCTTTGCTCGCTTACTGGTGTGTTTTGGGTCATTGTCTGGTTGAAAGACCCATTTCAAAAGGCATTTCCTCTTCAGCATAAGGCAACATGACCTCTTCAAGTATTTTGATGTATTGAAACTGATCCATCCCTGGTATGTGATAAATAAGCCCAACACCACAGTATGAGAAACATCCCCATAACATGATTTTTGCACCACCATGCTTTACTGTCTTCACAGTGTGCTGTGGCTTGAATTCAGTGCATGGGGGTCGTCGGACAAACTGTCTGCGGCCCCTAGACCCAAAAAGAACAATTTTGCTCTCATCAGTCCACAGAATGTTGCCCCATTTCTCCTTTGGCCAGTCAAGGTGTCCTTTGGCAAATTTCAACCTATTCATTACATGTCTTTTTTTTTTCAGCAATGGGACTTTGCGGGGGCTTCTAGCTGATAGCTTAGCTTCACATAGCCTTCTTCTGAAGTAACAGTACTCACAGGTAACTTAAGTCTTCTTTGATTTTCCTGGAGCTGATCATTGGTTGAGCCGTTGCCATTTTGGCTATTCTTCGATCCATTCGAATGGTAGTTGCCCGTTTTTTTCCCACGTCGTTCAGGCTTTGGATGCCATTTCAAGGCATTTGAAATCATTTTGGCTGAACAGCCTATAATTTTCTGCACTTCTTTATGTTTTCCTCTCCCAATCAACTTTTTGGAACGACCCATTTTGCTGAGTATTTCAGTGTGAAATGCACTATAACCAGCATGCACAACATTTGCGTCCTTCCTTAAATATGGGCCATAACTGACACCTGTTTCTTCACAGAATCAATCACCACACTAATTGAACACAACGCTGCTATTATTTTGAACATGCCCCTTTAAATTACAGATTCAATTACACAGAATGAGCAGCATGCATGTCATGACTGTTGGGTCTGTTGGTTTTCTATGACTCTATAACACTTACTAGTAAATTATTTGCCATGTAGAAATATTACTTCTACCAAAAAAAAATTGATTTATGAGGTTAGTGATAACCTCATAAATCCGGTAGAACTGTAAAAAAACGGTAGAACTGTGTTTTTTACCGGTAAAATAACTCCTTTTTAATGGCACTTACTGGTTTGTGTCCAGGGAACTCTACAAAATGTTTAAAACACGTTTCAGAGCCATGGGCGTAAATCTGATCTAACAGTAGGGGGGGACAATAAACATAAAATTTCTGAAGAGCAATTTTTGAAGGGGACACAAATAATACAGCCACAATTATACTCGTAGAGGACATGTGTACACAAGCCACAAAAATACCTTAAAACATGACTTATTTTGAAAGTGTCCCCATATAAAAGAAATACAATACTTTTGTACACTTGTTAAATTATCTGATCATAATATAAATTAGTGAGCCACTAGTAAAGCTCATCAAATATGAATTAGGTTCATAGGTTCACCACGCGGTCATATTATAATTATAAAATGATCTTGCGTCCTCCGCATAAATATTAGGTTTGGTCTGGGACAGAGGATATATATTTAACTGTAGCAAACCTACTGACCAGCCACTTCAAACACAACTGTAGATCTTCAATATTAACCCTAATGTCAGTTCACACACAGAACGTTAGGCTTATCGCCGTGGTAACGTTAGTTGTAGTGGGTGCATTTCTATCCAACAAGCTATTAAACAAGCTCGCTAAAGTTATATTATATTACACTAACATAGCAAACTTTTTGTCATAACTAATTCATTAATTACTCAGCATCATTTCTATTTGAGAAAAGAACAACTTCATCCGATGTTTAATGTGAATAAAACAGCCTTGAACCGCCTACTTACTACATTCCTGTCACTACCGATGTGACTGTGAGTCCAGTGAAGATGGGTAACGTACAGCAGGCAGTGGACCAAACCACTGTGAGGCAAGGGAGGGGGGACTCAAAATGTTTCTAAACTTAAAAAGCATTTTTTGGGGTTTGTATCGTTTTACTACTTACACAGATATTTTAAGTATACATCATTATGTTATTTACAATACACAGCATTGTTTTAATGATATTTCTAGGGGGGGGGACGATCCTTAGAAGGAGGGGGGGTCCTGACCCCCCCCCCTGGGATTTACGCCCTTGTTCAGAGCATGTCTACAATGCATGATGTTAGTGATATGAGGACGGATAAGGTTATGGTAGGCTACATAACTGATAGACTGGGAAGAAAAACGATACCGCTCAAATAAGTTATCTGGAAATGAAAATGCATCTATAGTCGGGGCCTCAATATCATCTCCAGACGTATGTTTAACTCACCTGCGAAGTCATACAACTTCTTCATCAACGGATCGTCGACAAAAGGAAATACTTTGATGAATGTTGAGATAAAAAAAAAAGTTTATAGGCTAGTCATAGTATTAGGCTATTAGTCGTTTTATAGTAACATGGTTAATAAACCAACACAGTTTTTTTGTATTCATGCATACAGTAACAAACTGCGCTGAAATGCGCCTGATACCGACTGAATGAAACGAATGGATGGATGAGGAAATGAAAGAGCGCTGAGTCAGAGGGAGGAGACAGAGAAAAACCTGCTCCCGACCAGGTTAGGTTCACAGGCTCAGTTACCATAGTAACTGACTCTGAGGTTAACCCAGCTAACAATTTTTGGTTGCGGGAACGTTCCCTAATGGTTAGGTTTTGGTTGAAATGGAAAGTCGGTTTTACGTTCGGTTTTTTTTTTTTACCTTTATGGAACGTTGTCCTAACGTTCCCCTAACGTTGTAACCTTTAGAGAACGTTCCCCTTACGTTCTTTTTTATATTCCCCTAACCTTTAAAAAAACTTTAACAACGATGATCCCAATTTTATTATAACTTTAAACTGTCTGTGCATGAGTAGGAATGAATGAACAGGCAAACTTGATGGGATTTCAAACTTTAATATACAATATAAAAACAACAATAAACAATACAGATAAAAGGATGTACAGTGCAAAGTAATAGTGCAAATGTAACTCTGGGTTTTGTGTTTCAGACAGAGAGGTTACCCAGAGTTCCCCTCATCTCCGGGTTAACTAACTCAGAGTTTTCACTACACCTGTTTTCTGTAACGGGTACCTGCCTATATAAAGTCTATGGTCCCTGCCTATATACAGTCTATGGTCCCTGCCTATATACAGTCTATGGTCCCTGCCTATATACAGTCTATGGTCCCTGGCTATATACAGTCTATGGTCCCTGCTTATATACAGTCTATGGTCCCTGCCTATATACAGTCTATGGTCCCTGCCTATATACGGTCTATGGTCCCTGCCTATATACGGTCTATGGTCCCTGCCTATATACAGTCTATGGTCCCTGCTTATATACAGTCTATGGTCCCTGCCTATATACAGTCTATGGTCCCTGCCTATATACAGTCTAGGGTACCTGGCTATATACAGTCTATGGTCCCTGCTTATATACAGTCTATGGTCCCTGGCTATATACGGTCTATGGTCCCTGCCTATATACGGTCTATGGTCCCTGCCTATATTACAGTCTATGGTCCCTGCCTATACAGTCTATGGTCCCTGCCTATGTGACCTATGTGAAATGTCTCTTGTATCATTCTGAGTCGGAGCCAGTTGGGTTGGTAACAGCCAGTTTATTCCGCCTCTTCCTGCATTTACAATGGAAGACAACAGTGTGTGAATGCTCATCTCAAAGGACAACAGCTAGCATGCTCTGTCTGGAAAGACGGCACATGTAGGTGCTAGTTAGCATGCAGAAAAATATTTTTCGAGTGGTAAAACATGAATAAAACTGCTGGTAACTAAATACAACCGTTGCCAAATTAATTTCAGACACTTATTATAGCTAACCAAACAAACTGGGTCAACTTTTAAGTGCTTTTCAAGTAGTTAACACTATATTGTCCACAAGCATTCACAGACATGTTACCTCGTTGGAAATCCTCCGTTGCTGTGAGGAATTTCCCATAATGCTGCACTACAATTACTCGAAGCAGGTACAGCTTCTAACAGTAGATGGCGTAGTTGTGCCAATTTAGTAGAATTTAACCTGAACCCATTCAACTATGTTACACCTATATAAAGTCTATGGTCCCTGCCTATATACAGTCTATGGTCCCTGCCTATATACAGTCTATGGTCCCTGCTTATATACAGTCTATGGTACCTGCCTATATACAGTCTATGGTACCTGCCTATATACAGTCTATGGTCCCTGCCTATATAGCCTACAGTATATGGTACCTGCCTATATACAGTCTATGTTACCTGCCTATATACAGTCTATGGTCCCTGCCTATATAGCCTACAGTCTATGGTACCTGGCTATATACAGTCTATGGTCCCTGCTCTGGTCGATCCGGTTCCGTGTGTCGTCAAATCAATTCCAATGGGATTTATTGGCATGGGAAACAGATGTTATATTGTCAAAGCAAGGGTGACAAAAAAACCAAATTGCACAGTAAGTAGCCTAAAGATGTAAGGGCAGGCTCCAAAGCCGCCCACTATCACGCTACCGCTCCGTGTGACGTATGCTGTTACGTAACATCAGGGGCTGAGGTGAGGCGGAACTACTAGTTTACGACTAGCTATTTTCTTCGGCACAGCAGCTGCGGGACACTATACCAACAGGTAACGTAGACTCAACTCTGCATTATGTTTTTTCTTCATATCTTGTCATGTTCTGTTCTGTTTACACCTTTGTATACAGTCTATGGTTTGTACACAGAACAGAACATGACATAGCCTACTACTAACGGTAACGTTATAAAGTGTTAGCTAGTAGACAGTTTCTGTGAACTCCAGAGTGTATTGATTTGTTTGAGATGGACTTACCTTAACGTTAGTTAACAGTTAGGGAATACGTTGCCGACGTACGTTACACATGCCCTTCTGTTTGGTCTGCTTTTAGCATATAAGCCGTGGGTCAACAGTTGTTTGCACTGGCCCGTTTAAAACTAACTTAACTCGATCGTTCCCAGTGCTTTTTTTTATGTGTGCCGTTGTCCCTGTGCGAAACCTCCTCTATGGAATATCAGTTTATATATTTGTTTATCTTTTTCGCAGGCGTGGATCATTGAAGCCAAATACCTGAAGATTTATATAAAAACAGTAAGAACTTCTGCTAAATTCGGCGTACAGTTTTTTTTTTTTTTTTGTTAATGTGTCCTCTCCGTTGCGAAATATTGCGAAATGACTTTAGGTGCTTTCAGAAAATCCATTAACGTAAGTGGTCAGTGAATCAACCGATCGTTCAATTATTCTTTTCTTGTTTTTGGTTTTAAAATGGGTACGCCTAATAATTAACAAGAAAACCAAAGCCATAGAACAAGTCTTTGGAGCACGCAGATTCACAGTTCTGTTATTTAGTTTCTACTTCTTCTTCTACGTAGACTGTATAAAATATGGACGAATAGTCCGTGACATCACTCTCCAAGGGCCAAAATGAAGTTCACAGAAAAATACTCATGTTTTTTTCTTTTCTTCTACTCCTAAGTTTATTCTCATTCTAATGGATACATGTCATATCCATAAATGTAAATTCACAGGGAGAAAACCAATGCTTTATTGCCTTTGGCAATGAGTTAAAACAATAAATCCATTCATCACTCTTAAAAAGGAAATTAATTAAAACTGTAACACCTTGTACTGTTAAGAATTGATATTGTTGTATGTCATCTAGTGTTAAAACTGTGACATGAAAGTTTTTTTTCTGTTGTACATGTCCTGGACAAGATAGCTGTAGAGAGAAAAATCAAGGGCCCATATCTAGAAATGGGTCTACGGCTCCTGGCATGGATGGACCTCTGGATGCAGTGTTCATTCCTAGAGTTTCTCAGTAGTTTCTCAGTAGCATGAAGCCATCACGGAGCCAAAAATGACCCGAATGAAAGACGTTGCTTCCACACTGAGTGGCCCATAGAGCAGGCGCCCTAGAGACTTCCGTTGACCGAGCTGGCTGCTTACGGGTTAGCGCTCTGCTTACTTTATTCGTGTGGCTCCATTATTTGTTATTCTAGACTTTCCAAATGTTATCGGACTGTATGGATCAAATTATGATCGTTACGGTGGTTGTAACGCTCAAAATGTATCCAGTGATTTAAGGACCTCTCTTTGCCATTTAAGTCAATGGGAAATGTTTTTATTTTTGCGACAGAGGGCATCATGTGACGGGCCGTGAGTTGCAATTCCAATGTTTTGCCACTTCAATTGGCTTTAAAGTCCAGTGTACTTCATGAGCGCCCTGCTCCCAGTGGCTCTGGCCGTCACCATCTTGGCAGTGCCTGACGATGGGGCGGCAAAAACCGCAGGTCTTTCCATTCATTGTGAATGGGGGTATTGTATGGGGGTAATGGGGGTAAATCATTTCCAACGCTTGCTGGCGCAAATAATGAGGTCCGCCATCGTCTTAAGGTTAACCTTTTTTATTTTGTAAATGCATTTAATAACACCTACAAAAAGACTGACTGTGAAAGATTAACAACGAGCAGACGAGATCTAAAAACATCACTCGCACACAGCTGAGCACACGTGTGGCTTCCCAGATCCTAATTCCCCCTTCCCCTTCTCACCTGTGATTCCCTTTCTAACCTCTGATTAGCACACACACACACAAATCTAACACACACACACTACACATAATACACGCACATGTCTAAATTGGCTACAACTGATAGTATTGGAAGGAGTGCACCCAGGGTGCATTGAGCATAGATGTATAGTTTTGAGATGGTTTTACATATTTTATGTAACTTAGTGACCGGAAAATAGGCAGAATGTAATGTCAGGAGAAAGACAGGTGTGTGTGTGTGTGTGTGTGTGTGTGTGTGTGTGTGTGTGTGTGTGTGTGTGTGTGTGTGTGTGTGTGTGTGTGTGTGTGTGTGTGTGTGTGTGTGTGTGTGTGTGTGTGTGTGTGTGTGTGTGTGTGTGTGTGTGTGTGTGTGTGTGTGTGTGTGTGTGTGTGTGTGTGTGTGTGTTCTGTAGGTCTCACACTGTAAAAAAAAATAAAAATTTGTAAAAAAACCATAAAGTCTGGTAGCAAAGTTGCCAAACACTTACCGTCAAATGACAGTAAAAAACCTTACATTATTTTACAGAAAAATTCTTTTAAATACAGAAATTTCCTGTAAATATTTTCTGTATTTTTAAAGTCTAAATATTGTAGAATTAAAACAAATTCTTGTTATAAAACATTTCTAGAATGTTAAACAACTGTATAAATCTTTATCAAAACTAAGAAATATTGCAGAAATACCTTAAAATTACATACTTTAAATGAAAACTTGTTTTTATACAGTTTTCTTTGATAAATTCACAAGATTATCCAATCCATTCACAAGAACTCCCTGTCAAAGTACAGATTTCTGGATGTAAAACACACAAAAATTATATAAAATTACTTTCAAATACCCTCCTTTAGGCGTTAATTTTATGATTCCAATATCCAATCTATTTACAGTAAATTCCTGTTTTAATACAGTTTTTTTACTGTACAAAAAGATGATAATGGGATAATACCTTCTAGAAACATTGTAATAATAGTAATTACTTTATATAAACAATATTTGAGAGTATTTACAAGCAACTCTCCAATATATCTACATACTTTTACCATTAATGTATGTTGTTTACTTTATATAAACATTTTTTAGTTATTGTGTCACCCCAGGGGACTTGAAAGCCCGATTCACAATGAATATAGGTAACTCAGAGACAGTTGGCTTAAACATAAAGTGTTCCTTAATAAAGTTGCTCGGTACGAGGGTAATGGTACAAACTTTAACTTAGAATTCTTCCCATCCGGGGTCCGTCAGCCTTTAGGAAGTGTAGTCCTGGGGGGGGGGGTTTAAGCAGAGCGAGAGGTTAGTCTTTATCCCAACCAATATCCTTATTGGTCATCAACTCCTGAAGTACTGTCTCCCTCACTGTCTCCCTCTCTCTCTCTTCTCCTGCAGCCTTGTGCTGGCTCTCTTAATGCCTTCCCCCTGATTACCTGATGGGCTGCAGGTGTGACCAGTGCCATGTGCCAAGTGGCTGCAGCACTTGCACAGGTAGATAGACTCACTCTATCACCTCTCCCAGTCTGAGCCTATGTCCCCGCCCCCTGTGCCGGATGGGCTGGCTGTTTCCCCTGGGTTGCTACACACGAGCTCCAGGCAGGGGCTGAGAGTGTCCACAAACCCACATTCCTCCCTCCTGGAGAGGGCATCTGCATTCCCGTTGGCTCTTCCCGACCTGTGCACAACAGTAAAATTTAAAGTTTTGCAACTCTAAGAACCACCTTGTGATTCGTGCGTTAGTGTCTTTGGCAGTTGCCATCCATTTAAGTGGTGCATGGTCAGTTATCAGTGTGAACTTTCTGCCAATGAGGTAGTACCGCAGCTTAGTTAGGGCCCACTTAATCACCAGGCATTCTTTTTCCACTGTAGAGTAATTCCTCTCCTGTTTTTGCAACTTACGGCTAATATACATCACTGGGTGTTCCTCCCCCCCCCTCTGGCCTGGGACAGCACAGCTCCAAGCCCCGTCCACTAGGCGTCGGCATGAACCACAAACGCGTCCACAAAGTCAGGTGTATTCAGGACTAGCTCGGTGCATAGGGCCTTCTGAAGGGCGGTGAATGCCTCCACCGCCTTAACACTCCAGCGGACATGGTGCGGTGGTTCTTCCTCGTCATCTCATGTAGAGGGCTGCAATGGTAGCAAAGTGAGGGATAAAACACTGATAATAGCCCACAAGGTCCAGGAATGTTTTCACTTGCCGCTTAGTTGCTGGCTTAGGCTAGGTGGTTATGGCCTCCACCTTTCGAAGTTGGGGCCTCACACTGCCCCTCCCGATGGTGTAGCCGAGATATTCCGCCTCCTCAAGGCCCAGATGACACTTTTTGGGATTGGCTGTCAGGCCAGCATGTCGTAGAGCTCCCAGGACCTTTCCCAGGTGGCCAAGGTGGGAGGTCCAGTCAGGGCTATGGATTATTATATCATCTAGGTAGGCGGCAGCATACTCACAATGAGGGCGGAGTATCTGGTCCATCATACGTTGGAACGTAGCTGGCGCTCCATGCACTCCAAAGGGCAGCACTCTGTAGTGATACAGGCCATCTGGGGTAGAGAAGGCTGTCTTTTCCTTGGCTTCCTTGGTGAGGGGAACCTGCCAGTATCCTTTGGTAAGATCAAGAGTAGACACAAAACGGGCAGGGCCTAATCGCTCGATTAGCTCATCCACTCTAGGCATGGGGTAGGCATCAAACTTAGAGACTTCAATCAACTTTCTAAAATCATTGCAGAATCTATCAGTCCCGTCTGGCTTGGGAGTCAGAACAATTGGGCTGGACCAGACACTACGTGACTCTTCTATAACACCCATTTCCAACATCCTTCTCACCTCCTCTTTAATGGCTGCCCTCTTTGCCTCTGGAATATGGTAGGGCCGGAGCCTCACCTTCTTTCCTGGTTCGGTGATTATGTCGTGTTGGATCACATTTGTTCGGCCAGGTCGGTTAGAGAAGACATCTTTAAGCTGACTGGTCAGTTCTACCAGGTCTTGGCGGTGGACAGGGGTCAGCTGAGAGCCTAGGGGTACCTGTGAAGAGTCAGAACCTGGGACTTCAGCTGTTAGCGATGTCATAGGCACACAATCAGGGACATGCCATTTCTTAAGAAGGTTTACATGGTAAATCTGGCAGGATTTTCTTCGGCCCGGTTGTCTCACCTTGTAGTTGACCCCACCTACTTTTTCCACCACCTCATAGGGCCCATGCCACTTTGCCAAGAACTTGCACTCTGCAGTTGGTATGAGGACCAGGACAAACTCACCAGGCCGGAATTCCCGCACTTGGGCATTCCGGTTATAGACACGGGCCTGGGCTTGTTGGGCTTGCTGCATGTGCTCCCGTACTAGTGGCCATATTTTAGCCATCCTCTCTTGCATCTGATCCACATACTCTATGATGGAGCGGTGAGGTGATGGCTGTTGCTCCCAAGCCTCTTTAGCCAGATCCAGCATGCCTCTGGGTCTCCGTCCATACAGCAACTCAAACGGTGAAAACCCTGTGGAAGCTTGGGGAACTTCTCGTATGGAAAACAAGACAAAAGGAATTAGTTGGTCCCAATTTTTACCATCCACATCAATAACTCTCCTTAGCATCTGTTTGAGGGTCTTATTAAACCGCTCTACAAGGCCGTCTGTCTGTGGGTGATACACTGACGTTCTTATTTGACTCACTTTTAACAATCTGCACATCTCCTTCATTACCCGAGACATGAAGCAGCTTCCCTGGTCCGTCAAGACGTCCTCTGCAATGCCAACTCGACTGAAGAGGAGAAACAATTCTCGGGGCAACAGCTTTAGCGTTAGCAGTACGTAATGGGACCGCCTCTGGGTAGCGAGTGGCATAATCAATGATGACTAGTATATACCGATGCCCCCTACTGGACTTTGGCAGGGGACCTACTATATCCATGGCCACTCTCTGGAAAGGGGTGTCAATTATAGGTAAAGGGATCAAGGGGTTCCGATAGGCTACCTTTGGGGCTGTCTTCTGGCAATCCCTGCAGCTTTTGCAATAATCCTGGACTGCCCGTTTGACCCCTGGCCAGTATAATCTACCCAAAATTCTGTCATAGGTCTTCTCCACCCCTAAATGAGCTCCTAAAAGATGTGAGTGGGCAAGGTACAAAACTTTGGGAACATAGCATTTTGGGACTAGCAGCTGATCAACAATGAGTTCACCCCGCTTAACCACCCTATACAAGAGGCCCTTTTCACTGAAAAATATGGAAAAACAAGTTGGCTCACCCTCTCCACACGTTCCCCCTCAACGACCACTATGTTTTGTCTGGCATGTTCCAAGTTGGCGTCCTCTAACTGGGCGGTCCCAAACTGCCCTTTTTCAGCCCCTGTTAACCCTTCAGTAAGGGGAAACTCAGAAAAAAACTCAGAAATAACTTCATCTGATGAGGTCTCGTCCAGTCCCAGGTCCTCCTTTCCTAGGTCCCCTGCAGGGACCCGAGCTTCTTCAGCGGTCTCTTCTTCAGGTGAAAGGGAGGGCCCCAAGGGTGCCGCCCAGGCATGTGCAAGATTTGTTTTTCGGTTTCCCTGAGGTTTCTTCTTTGTACTACCTCTCCTGCGACCCGCGGCCCTGTGGTCCCACAAACGCCAACATATAGGGCAGTCCCGCCCTATCAACAATGGTACTGGCAACTTTTCTACCACACCAGCCTCAACCTCAAAGGTACCCCTCGTGGTCTGCACCTTGATGTGGGTTGTGGGATAATCCCGCGACTCTCCATGGATGCAGGATACTGGGATGATGTGGGCACAGTGGTCAGCTCTGGCCTTATTAGGGTCACGGAACTCCCCGAGTCTAGCAGAGCCTCCGCGTCCTGAATCTCGATCCTAACGGGCAGCGTAGGGGCTTTTAGGCCTTCATGGACCCAACAGGTGGTGAGGTAGCTGCCACAAGTGTAGTCCTGGGGAAGGGGTTTAAGCAGAGCGAGAGGTTAGTCTTTATCCCAACCAATATCCTTATTGGTCATCAACTCCTGAAGTATTGCTCCTCTGGGCCTTTGTTCCTTACTCTCTCTCTCTCTCTCTCTCTCTCTCTCTCTCTCTCTCTCTCTCTCTCTCTCTCTCTCTCTCTCTCTCTCTCTTCTCCTGCGGCCTTGTGCTGGCTCTCTTAATGCCTTCCCCCTGATTACCTGATGGGCTGCAGGTGTGACCAGTGCCATGTGCCAAGTGGCTGCAGCACTTGCACAGGTAGATAGACTCCCTCTATCACCTCTCCCAGTCTGAGCCTATGTCCCCGCCCCCTGTGCCGGATGGGCACAGGGGGTTTCCCCTGGGTTGCTACATTATAAAAAGCAAATATCCAATATATACACATAGTTTTACCACTATTGTATGGGTGTTCACTTTATATAAACATTTGACCATAATAACAAGCAACTATCCAGTATATCTACAGACTGTACCTCATTATTGTATGGGGGTTTACTTTATATAAACTGTTCTTTATAGTAATTACAAACAACTATCCAATATACATACTTTTACCATTATTGTACAGTGTTTACTTTATATGAACATAGTTTTATAGTAATTTAGAAGCAACTCTCCAATATATCTACATACCTTTACTATTAATATGAGGTTACTTTATATAAACATTGTTTTATAGTAACTTAAAAGCAACTATCTGGTATATCTATAGACTTTTCCTCATTGAAATAGGGGGTTTACTTTATATAAACATTTGACAGTAATAACAAGCAACTCTCCATTATATGTACATACATGTTTATTTTATATAAACTTCATTTGACAGTAATATCAAGCAATGCCAATATATATACAGACTTTTCTTATAAGTGCATGGGATTTACTTCATAAACATTATTTGACAGTAATTACTATTACTATCCAATATATGTTCACAACTTCCTCATTAGTAAATGGGGTTTTGAATGTACAAAAACCAAAAGGGCTATGTAAAAGTGCATTTGCATCAACTACTTTTACACGCAATAAATATATACATTTTTCTGCTGACATTTTACAACATTGTCCAATCCATTCACTGCAGATCCCTATTTGAGATGTATGAGATTTGAAGATGTATCATAACCAGAAAGTATCATAAAATGACCATTTACTGCATGCTTAACAAAGAAATGCACTATTTAAACAGTGCTATCCTTAAAGTTCACATATGAATAAACTTATGGAAGCAAAAACTGTTTGGTACATTGTATTATCAAAGGTGAACTATGGGCAATTTGGGAATTCATACATGTGTGTTAAAAATGTCATTGACCATGAACAACTCTCTCCAAAATCTAAAAACTCAAATTTGTGATGTCATCTGATATGTCTTGAGCTTTTCCAAAAACAATGAATTGAGAAAGATTTTAAAGATGACACTGAGAACACCCCGGGGGGTGTTAGGAGGTAACAGGTAGAGTTTCTGTTTCAGAACAAACAGCTAACATAGAATAAAACTCATTTGTTTGTTTTTTTAATTCTACAAAATTAGTTTCACATTTATTGTCTATGAAGCAGCTTAGTAACCTGATGACATCATAGTTTGAGTCTTACATTTCTGGTTTGTGGCTTCGCGAGAGAGTAGCTCTTAATCAAAAATATCAGAGGTGAGATTAAAGACCGTTGCACACCGGGGACGATTATTTCGCATGTCAATATATTTTTTCGAACTGTTTTTGTCCAACACATTCTCACACCCATCTCGTAAAATAGGGACGTTTGGTCAGGTGCCTTTGTCGTTCTTATTGACGCTAAAGGTCTCCTTTAGCGTTTTATGTAAACATGCTTGGTCGGGACTATTGCCGTCCCTTTAGTGCTATAAGTAAACACGCTTGGTCGGGACTATTGGCGTCCTTTTAGCGTTTTATGTAAACGCGCTTGGTCGGGACTATTGCCGTCCCTTTTGATGTAGTTATGTTAAGGAAAAGGTCGTGGGTGGGCTTACGGTTCCGTGACACACGGGAAGAACGGGACGGTTGGGTTTAGGAAAGAGTCGTGGGTGGGCGTACGGTTCTGTGACACGCGGATGGAAAGAAAAAAGCAACTATGACAAGCGTGATGCGAACCCCACTCTCCTGGGTGAAAGTCCTGTGTTTGACCCATCCACCACCCATTATTTTGCATATTGGCGTCACTTATTCGTCACGTCCCCAGTGTGTAACGATCTTAAGTCACACATGTGCAAGTCACAAGTCTTAACCTTCACTGTCTTGAACAAGTCCCAAGTCACTGTGTTTAGACTCAAGTAAGGCTGTACCAAAAAAAAGGGATATAACAATGTTACAAATCTACGTACGGTTCGTTTTTGTTTACAAGCACAGACCAGGTAAAGCAACTGTTAACACTGCAGGGGCCCGTTTCAGGAAGGAGGTTTAACAAACTCTGAGTCTAACCTTGATATCTGAGTTGATTTACCCTGAGATGGAAAACTCTGAGTTTTCGGTTTCAGGCAGCATGAATGGAGCCATGATACTACGATTCACCATGGTAACAACCACAAACAAACTAGTGGGCAGAAATACTGCACATACAGCGAGTTTGAACATGTATTTAGTTAAAAAAGCAACACAGTGGCTGCTGTAAAAGAGAGAATTTGCGTGGGAGAAAAATTGCTGCTAGAGTAAATGCGTTAGTTCCAATATAGTGTATATCATATTTAATCATAAGTATAATATTATTTGTGAAATGGTATTGAACCTATAATCTATAAAAGTCCTAGGCCAACTAATCTGCAGCACTATCATTAACATAATTATAATTCATAGTCTTTTATTTCAAAGGGTTTACAGTTTTACATAACTTACTGGTTTGTGTCCAGGGGAACACTACAAAAACGTTTAAAAATCATTTCAGAGCAAGTCACATTCTTCTGACGGCGCTTTGCTACAGTGGCTTTACTAATATGCTCCGCATCACCAATGTTGTAAAGAAAACTGCCGTTTGCAGACTGTGTAGACTGTGAAGAAAAAAGCTAACATTACGATTGGTGCATGGTTCACATTCAAGGCTAATGTTACACAAGGACAGTCTTAATGTAACATTAGCTAACGCCAGACACACTTTGATAAGGCACATAAACGGCAAATGCTAACGTTATCCCTGCTGACATTTTAAAATTGTGAAACGTATGCAAGTGTTATCTTAACTCGTGTCCAGTTGATATCTCGTGAGGAAACTGCATGTAAATAAAAAGAAAAGCATTACTTTACCTGAAAGCTGAATGTGAATCATCGGGGAAAGTCGGGACTCCTGCGTTACATTATTATCCACACTGTCTCTGCGTCGAGATGAGTTTGACGTTAGCACAGCCCCCCATGAAGTCAAACAATACCATTGGTCATGATCGTCTCTGCCTGGCATGATTCATCCAATGATTGTGCAACATTCAATTATTTGAATCTGCGCGCACTTTCTTGATATCTGAAGCACAGAGACTAAAGAGACAATTTCTGTTTACATTTCTGTTTTTTCAACCATTTTAAGTTCTTACATCGCTTCACCCCCAGATTATCAATGTTCACGTTGGTTGAACTGTTGAGCCCTAGCATCACTTCCCAGTCTTTCGCACATTGCATTTATTGCTAAATTAAAAAAAATATATAGCACTAATGTAAAGCTTTATTCATACTGTGTCCTCCCTGTCTTTATTCACCTTATATTACCTCAGCCCATGAAAAACTCTTTGTTCCCTTTGACCTGTAGAAATTGGGGAGAGGCAAAATGATTTGAGGGAGCAGTAGACTGCACAATGACCTTGCATTTTGTTGAACACTGACTCACTTTGGGGCTTAATATTAAGAGAAAACTGTTTTTAAACAAACGTATCATGCACCTTCATAAGGAAAACAACATGTATGCTACATATTCTATTTGAAGTACACCAAATACATAAAAAGGTCATGAAAAGGTCTGTCCCTATGCATTTATTAGTTTCTGACTGTGGGGAATTCGGAAAAACAGTAAAAATTTCCCCCATATTTATGAATTGCTAATTTTCATGACATTCACGGAGTCTTGCCTAAAACAGTTTGGAGCTTGTATTGGAAGACTCCAACGTTTTTAAAGTGGATTAACAGCCTTTTATTAAAGGCCTACTCCTTCAGTTTTGAAATTAAATCACAGATAATTTCTTTAAATAAGCATAATGTTGCAGATGTCCATTCTGTTTGTCGGTAGGCATAACTTTCATAGGAGGGGACACACTTTAAATGGGCAGCCGCACACAATTCAAGATTCCTTTATTGTTACATTAATTTACAGGTATAGGACACTATCAAGCAACATCTGACGTTACACGTATGGCTCTGTTGTGTCTGTTGTGTATCAACGCAGGGTTGAATTAAACTGTATGAGGGTTGGAACTAGCGGAACAAGTTAAGTTAGGTGGTCTGCAAGTTAGGCAAGCAGGTACGTATTTGAGGTACTGGTGTGCATTAAGATTGATTTTCCACCCCTTATAAAAGTGTAGCATAGCTGTGGCACAGGCAATCCATTTAACGTATTAATGTCACACCTAAATGAAACACACATTGCCCAGGGCATATGTGCCTCAATGCCTGTGTAACCACTGCAAGTATATGGATATTGTAGTGTAATTTCAGAGGCAGGGATGGTCAGATCACAGAGGTCTTGGTGAGGCATTTGAGGAACTGGACATGCATGAATATTCATTCTACCCCACATAAGAGGGAAGATCATGCTCTGAGCTGTTTGCATGACAGGAACAAACATCAAAAGCCAGAGTGGACACAATATAAGACATCACCGTAGACATCAGCAAAGTAAGCAGTCAATGGAAAAAGATGTTGGGCCATGAATCTGAAATAGGCCCATGGCCTCCACTGAAGTGAAATGAGGCAAGAACATCAGATGCCCCCTAAAATCTTAGGATGGTGAAGATGTAGGCTTACCTCTCTGTGTAGGCTACTGTATCTTCATCATGTAGGCCTATAGGGTTTTGAGCCTATGTGATGTGAACTGTGGCTGCACGATTCTTTTGTCAACTAATTCGACCAAAACATGATTTTATAGTGATGAGCATATCACAGAGGTTAGGTTAAATCTTGTCTCTTATGCATTCCTTTAACTGAAACTTTGGCTTTGTTTCCACAAATAGTTAGGTGAAAGAATGTTTATTTTTACAAAGACAGATCTAAATACAGCACCTTTGTCTGCATAGGCCCCAGTGGTGATTTGGTACACTACAGCTTCAGCAGTTTTTTAATGTTTGTATTACTGTTTGTATTACAGTAGTGTAGTTTCTAATATAATTACATTGATCCAACTATAATTGAGAACAATTGCTTGTGGGGTTGTGCTGTGGAGTTGTCGAGGCCATGCAGTGAGGGTTCATGTCAGCCTCATTTAATGCATTAAACGGGTATGGCTGGTCCTACCTGTCTCACTGCCTCTGTTAAGCCCTCTTCAAATAACTGCAAAGCTAAATACAAGTTCTACTCTATGGCTAGAATTTAGTAGACTTGCATTAAGAGATACTGGCCAGGATGAAGTTTGACAGCGATTAAAACACTAACACACAGTATGTATAAGACTACAATGAATAAGCTAAATTGGACCCTACATTATACCAATATTTACCCTCTGAAGAGTCTCTGATCCATATATTGGATAGTTAATTTTAAATATTGTCAAATATTTTTACAAAGTAAATATACATTACAGTAATGGGAGAATTTTGTAGATATTTTGAATAGTTGCTTTTAATCACTATAAAGTATTGTTTATATAAAGTAAACCTGATATATTAATGATTAAAGTATGTATATACAGTATATTAGATGGTTGCTTTTTAACACTATTATTTATTATTACTATATTGTTTATATAAAGTAAACATTTATACATTTAGGGGAAAAGCCTGTAGACATATTGAAGAGTTGCTTGTAATTACTGATAAATAATGTTTATATAAAGTAATGACTATACAATAATGGTTCTGCAAGTTATTATCACATATTGTTTTTGTACAGTAGAAAACCAGTATTAAACAGGAATTTACTGTAAATTGATTGGATAATCATGTAAAATAAATGCCAAAAGCTTTTAAGATACTATTAATGGGCTGTCAAATAGGGTCATTTTACGTTAATTTAACATGATTTTTGTGTGTTTTACATCCATAAATCTGTACTTTAACAGGGAGTTCTTGTGGATGTATTGAATAATCTTGTGAATTTACCAAAGAAAACCGTATGAAAACAGCCGTTTTCATTTAAATTATGTAATTTGAAGGTATTTTGCAATATTTTTCAGTGTTTGTACATATTTATACATTTGTTTAACATTCTAAATATGTTTTTTGATTACAATTCTTTTTAATTCTACAGTAGTTGGACTGTGAAAATACAGAAAATGTACAGTATATATCTGTATTTTAAAAATAAATCCTTTGTAGAATAACGTAAGGTCACGATTGTTTTTTTTTAACATTTCTTTACATTAAATTTAAGGTTTTACCTGTAAAAAACAGAAAGATGCCTCAATTTTACACACAGTAAAATTATAGTTATTTTTTTGTCTTTTTACATAAAATTCAATGTAATTTAACTTTCAAGACCATAAAGCAATGGAATTAGCCTGTTAAACAACTATATTATCTCATTATATCAATTTACAGACTAAAATCTTTATTTAATGTTTTTTTTTAATAAAAGTATTTTTCTGTATTTTTATGGCATTAAAACTTAATGTAGAAAAAACGGAAAAAATCTGTAAAATTATACAGTGAAATATATATATATATATATATATATATATATATATTTTTTTTTTTTTTTTTTACAGTGCATAGTATACTGGATCACTGTCTAAACTCAACAAAAAAATAATACTGTTTTAATGCATTAAACATTATTTACGTGACCTTCACTCCTACATAGGCTACATAACAGGTAGGCCTACAGTCTGTCATCACTGATTTAACCTTATTACCCTGATATCCTTTTCCAACATTTTCTTTTTCCTAATTCCTTAAAATGTTTTCAATTTAAAATATGCTCAACACATTTTCTTTGAATCTTTGTACTCATGCAAGGTAAGTGCACGCCGCAGATCAGACTGTGCATGTGCACAAAACAAAATAACCGATGAACAGAATTAGGACTTGTTTTTTTGGTTTTCGTTTCCTTGTTTGTATCAGATTACCCATTTCAAGACAATAACAAAACATGCAATCGTTGTCCTTTTTTTTTCAAATGTGGGGTTTTCTTTTACTCCTTTTCAAGTTATCAGAAAGGTGAGATTTGTTTCTTTGTATGTTCCAGGTGACAGGATGGACACCCAGAAGCAGGTTGTGGACAGGTTGCGGTCAGCGTTTCGTTCAGGCATCACAATACCGGAGCAGTTTCGTCAAACCCAGCTGACCATGCTTATGTCCATGATCCAAGATAATGAGGAACAGATTTTAAATGCACTGCACAAAGACCTCGCAAAGGTACAAGACGGTGCTCACGTGTCACACTCGCACACACTACCTCACTACTTCATACGCAAACCCAAAGGCCTTGCAGCATGACACTGATAGAGCAGTTCTGTCTAGCCCATGGGTGTCAAACTAATTTTAGTTCATAGGCCACATGCCCCTAATTTGATCTCAAGTGGGCCGGACCAGTAAACCACTCCAGAAAGATCAGAAACTTTCTCTGAAACAGAATTTCTTGTCAGCTTGATGTTGGCAAACGCAAGTTGCTTCTGCTACGAGTGCGTTCTAAGGCCATTATCGGAGAAAAAAATGATGTTACGGACCCGGGAGAGAGGGATAATAGTCTGAAAAAATAATTCATAATTTCTAAGATTTAAGTCGTAAATTTATGGAACAAGAAATCAAATATTCTCTGAGGATTAAAGTGGTAAATTTGGAATTGGAATTATTTACTTAACTGCAATGTTCACACTTTGCAAAGTCATCGAGTGGGCCTGATTGGACCCTTTGGCGGGCCGGGTCTAGCCCTATCCGTCCTGAGGATGGTGAAATTGAACATTTTATAAAGCCCCCAACAAAGGATGTTTGTCTGAAAGTAAAAGTTACTAAACATTTCCCTCAAAGTATTTTCACTCCTTTTTCAAGAACAATTCTACTTATTTAATTTATCTGACTCATTTCATAATAGAAATGAATGGTGGAAGTTAAGACTGCTAAAAAATTCAATATCTTTCTCCAGTTATGTTTTTTGTGATAAGTTCACACACAAAACATTTTGTACAAATATGAACTACCTTTTCCAACTGATTATTTCATTTGTAAGTTTTAGGCACATGGTTTCATGCACACATGCAGGGTGTTTTTAAAGCACACTAATCATTTTTGTGTCTACTACAATTCATTAAGCACAAACCTCCCATTCTTACTGTTCTTGCACCACAGCCAAAATTTGAGGCCGTTATGTCGGAGATTGATATTGCGATCAATGAGCTGCACTACGCCATCGCTAACCTCACAAGCTGGATGAAGCCAGAGTATGCCGGCACAAACCTGGTAGGTTTACCAATGCTTTATCAAAACTGGTTGTTGCGTATATTTCTGCTTATATTAAAGGGTTTAACAAGTTATACAATAATCTTTTTTTTTTTTTTTCATTTAGTGTAGAAATGTCTTAAAGTAAATGTTGCTAACCGGAAACAAAACAAGTCGCTTTGGCCATCTTACCTCATCTACGTGAGAAAAATGGAGAGAGGTTTTCACGAGTTTGATTGAACAGTTAAGGCTAGCATAAAAACTTTTCTTGTGCAATTGAGGACGTTTTTTGAAAAATTTAGCTGTTTCCACTTAGCTTTTCTGATGCGATATAAAAAAAAAAAATGGGTGAATAGAAGCTGTCATTCCATATATCCAAACTTTTAATTCTGTATATTCCTACTGTCATTCCATATATTCAAACTTTCATTCTGTATAGTCCTACTGTCATTCCATATATTTAAACTGTTGTTCTGTATATTCAGTGTCATTCCATATATTAAAACTTTCGTTGTGTATATTCCTACTGTCATTCCATATATTCACATTTCATTCCATATATATTCAGACTTTAATTCAATTTCCATGTCAATTTCCAGGCCACAAAGCTTGATGACTGTTCTGTGCGGAGGGAACCATTAGGAGTTGTGTTGATCATTGGGGCGTGGAACTATCCCCTGCAACTCCTTATCTTACCTCTGATTGGAGCCATTGCTGCAGGTATCATCCACACCCATATCACCACCAGAGTATACACTATATTGACTCAATATGTTTGTGTGACAATAAAACAACAAACAAATGGCAATGTGTAATGTTAAAGGGGTCAATCAGGTAAGGAACCCACAGAGAACAATTGCCAACTCTGCAGTACTCTTCAGCTCCATGGAGCTTTGGAGCCTCATTCGTTGGTTGATTTGGTGTTCCTGTCTGCAAACTCAACTCAACAACATTGATAGAGACCAGAGAAAGTGAAGACCAAAACAAAAGAGCTAAGGTCAGACTGGAATTCATAAGGGGGACAGAAACACACTGGGATAAAAATATTGCTCAAAAACTGACATTTGATCATTGTATAAGTTGATGAGGTGAACTTGTTAGCAATTTCCCTATTTATTTTTTTATTATTATTTTTCCCATTCTGCTTTTTGCCCCCTAGTTATCTGTCTATAGGCCTAATGAACCAGCAAATGCAGTTATGGACGTTTGCTAAGTCGCTCAAATTATCTGTGAGACTCAATGTTGTTGTCGTCTAACGTTGTATGTAACATGAAAACATTGTCTCATGCCGATGAGTAATGTTCCATTTGCAGGGTGGAAGCTTGAATAAGTCCCTGTTGCACTGGAACCAATGCTGTTTTTAAAGATTAAACATTCAACTCTAGCTCTATATTTAGGAGCTCATTTTAATGCTAATGGACTAGTTAACAATGTGACATACACAAATGTATGATCACATTTTTGTTTTGTTAAGGGACCTTAATTTGGAAAAATGTGAACAGTAATGTTTGGGGAAAGACAAATTGTGTTTTTATCCCATTTGAATTGAGCCATGAATTACACATAATGATGTTTGTCAGTTGTAGAGGGAATTATGTCTAAATGTATTAATTCCCGCGCCTTCTTACATCGGACTTAAGTTTACCAGAACACAAGGATCAATCTGACACGAAGAGTTCAGTTAAGCAAATTTACTGAGTACAACATAAAAGTTACATACAATTGTGGGTTCACAAATATGGAGGGCTATTCACTCATAATTCAAATTGAAAGTCCAAAGAGAAAACGAAGCAAGAGCAAATAAAAAATTAAATTATTTTAATTAAAAATAGTATTATTTTACTACGCTACTAGGAAAAATCATGCCATAATTAAATGTGAAATGTAAAAGCTTAAATGGAAATACTTAAATTAAAATCTCAAAAACAAAAAGAAATTATTTTATTTTAGCCTTTCCCCTTTATAATTTTCAATTTGACATTTTATCTTTTGAATTTTATGTTTTACATTTGACATTGACATTTTAAGATTCACCTTTTACATTTCGATTTAACATTAAGCCACCGCCAGCTGGCTATCACCTAAGACTGGAGCTTCCAAGTCCGACAACATATCAGAGCAAATGTGCAATTGGCCATACATTTTTGTAAAACAGCGCCTGTCTCCTTACCTTGCCCGGGGCCGGGGCACATCGCTACACGCTGTAGCGTCGATGATGCCGAATCTCTAGATGAGCCGCAGCTGATCCGCAATATTCAAGAATTTGTTTTTTTCGTCTGCTATATTTCACCACTAAATTAATTTCTGAGACTGTTTTATGCGAGAAATTAACTGTGTACAGTTTGAATATGGGCAGTTTTACAAAAATGTATGGCCAATTGCACATTTGCTCTGATATGTTGTCGGACTTGGAAGCTCCAGTCTTAAGTGACAGCCAGCTGGCGGTGGCCGGGATCGCTTGCTTACTGGTCGGCCAGTAGTCAGCTGGAAGTTGTTTCAGACCCTCCCACCAGCCGTTGGGCCACACCTTCTCATTTAAATTGACACCTGTCGCTTCTAAATAAAAGCTTAATGTTAAATCGAAATGTAAAAGGTGAATCTTAAAATATCAATGTCCAATGTAAAATGTAAAATTTAAAAGATACAATGCCAAATGTAAAATTGAAAATTATAAAGGGGAAAGGCTAAAATAAAATTATTTCTTTTTTTTCTTTTTGAGATTTTAATTTAAGTATTTCCATTTAAGCTTTTACATTTCATATTTAATTATGGCATGGTTTTTCCTAGTAGCGTAGTAGAATAATACTATTTTTAATTAAAATAATACTATTTTTAATTTGATCTTGCTTCGTTTTCTCTTTGGACTTTCAATTTGAATTATGAATGAATATTCCCTCCATACTCTTCTCTCCTCTAACTTTTATCCTAACCTCATGGGAGGGGGGACCTCTAGTTTCTAGACAGACACACAAACACACACACACACACACACACACACACACACACACACACACACACACTTCGATCACTAGTCTTCACCACCTCCTGATGGGAAATATCTGTGCTCCACCCCTTTCACACCAAGAAGGCCTAGTCATGTGATTCGTTGTAATATAAAAATATTTCTTGGTGCAGCTTTAAGTTAAAGTGGTACGTTTGCTGCTAGGTTAGACTGACTTTATCTTTTAAAATATAATGGAAAGAGACAAGTTTTTTCAAGGGTTTCATTGTATTCACAAGCTGTCTAACTCGATTCTGAAATGATAAGCCAACAAAGTCACGGAATGTGAAGCTGATAAAGGTTGTTCTGCAGCCAACTCTTCTCTATCAGATGTCAGCATCTTGGCAGGATTCTGAAAACATTCTGTTCTTGTAAGGACATTGCGACAAAACAGAACATGTCTTTACTTGATGCCATAGTGGCTAACGTCATTCATTTCCAGATTCTTCTGTCAAAGTAATTATTGAATCTTTTCAGTCGGCCAGGACTTCCTTAAAAGGTGCAGTAGGTAAAACATATAAAACTAACTTTCTGTCATATTTGCTGAAACTGACCCTATGTTCCAGCAGAACTACATGAAGCAGGTAATTAAAATAATCTGGCTCCTCTGGCACCACCTACAGCCTGTAGTGTGATTTGCAAAAATCCACTGCTCCCTGTTCAGATGCACCAATCAGGGCCAGGGGGGGTGTCTAACTGCGTATCAATCGCTGCTCATGCACACGCATTCATTCTCCCTTGTGGGGGGAGGGGCTTAGGAGACTGTTATGGGCTTTAGCGCAAAGGGGGGGGAGGGACTGAGAAGTTGTCGATGTTCACATTTTTTGGCTAAGTCCTGGATCTTCACAATCCTACCTACAGCACCTTTAAACTCTGTTCCAGTTAGACATGTAGTAGTCAAATATTACCTCGAGCATTCTTTATCAAAAAGCGAGATTAATTCAATTCAATTTTATTTATAGTATCAAATCATAACAAGAGTTATCTCAGGACACTTTACAGAGTAGGTCTAGACCACACTATAATTTACAAAGACCTAACAATTCTAGTAATTCCCCCAAGAGCAAGCATTTAGTGTGACAGTGACAAGGACAAACTTTCTTTTAGGGAGAAACCTCGGACAGACCCAGGCTCTTGGTAGGCGATGTCTGATGGTGCCGGTTGGGGGGTATCATGGCAATAATAGTCATAATAAAGATAATGGAACAAGAGCATAGCAGGACGTAGCAGGGCCACTGCAGAGCGTAGCAGGGTGTAACAGGGCATAACAGGGCATAACAGGGTGTGGAGCAGGACCACCATTAGAGGGCTAAGAGGCTAAATTTGGGCTAAAAACAGCCTTTAACCTCCTTTTTTGAAAGATGTGAAAATGTAACTTCTGTCAAGTCTATCACTGCTGTCTTTTCTGACTGAATGATGACGATGGTGTCTCCAACCAGGAAACTGTGCGGTCATCAAGCCTTCAGAGGTCAGCGCCGCCACAGAGAGTCTGATGGCAGAGCTCATCCCCAAATATTTGTCTCAGGTAAATGCAAATTTTCAGTCGTTCTGTTTTTGTGTCTTGTCCGATTAAGGCAACGCAGCTAAAAACATTTCATTAACAAAGAAGAGCTGTGTCACATATGTATTTTTAGGGACTTGGTTGTAAAGAACTGTGACCAAGGTATCTACTGTGTACTACAAGATATGTAAAAACTCTGTGTAATCGTAAAACGGTTTCTCAATTAAATTAAATTTTAGTTATACTGTCAAATCATAACAAGAGTTATCTCAGGACACTTTACAGATAGAGTAGGTCTAGACCACACTCTTATAATTTACAAAGACCCAACAATTTCAGTTTCCCACGAGCAAGCATTTGGTGCGACAATGGCGAGAAAAAGACTTCCATTTTTACAGGCAGAAACCTCAAGACACACCCAGACTCTTGGTGGGTGGCATCTGCCGCTGCTGGTTGGGACACAGAGGCAGATATACAGAAATACAGTATGATTCATAATAATTATAGCAGTTGGCATGGTGCGCCGTGGCACATAGTTACAATACAGGTATGACCTCAATATGGTTTTGACATTACTGTACTCATGTTGACAAGCTGGCGCTTGCCACAGTGTATCTGACACTTTGACTGAGATAGGACTCTTATATCGGCAGGACTGTTATGCGGTTGTTTCTGGAGGAGCAGAGGAGACCAAGGCACTTGTGCAGAATCGCTTTGACCACATCTTCTACACAGGTAAAAAAAAACAAAAAACTGCACATCACAGCATTCCCGTTGTAGACACAGTATGTGTCCTTTACACCAAAATATCACAACAAGCAATGCCAAGATCCAAAGCATCACTCTGCTTTTAAAGGTTAGTTTATGAAATTATATATTTAGGGTGTGCAAATCTGCAACATAATTACATCTATAGTCACAATTTCCATGATTTAGAAGTGTTTGTGGGACATGCTAAAATGTAGTAAAACTCTGGTGGATTTCTGAGGACTATGGTTAACTACTCCTCAGATCTCTGCAGGGTAAATCCAGACAGCTAGCTAGACTATCTGTCCAATCTGAGTTTTCTGTTGCACGACTAAAACTACTTTTGAACGTACACGTTCCACCAAAACAAGTTCCTTCCACAGGCTGTTTTGCAGCGGCACGGTTGCTCCGTGCTGTGCTTAGCGCTGCCCACGACGATGGTGATTGGTTTAAAGAAATGCCAATAAACCAGAGCACATTTTTCTCCTATCCTGGAAAGCTGTGTGGACTAGTCAGACCCTCCTCTACAGCGCTGTGGAGGAAGGTCTGGCAATGCGAGACTAGGTGTGAAGTGTATTGAATAGACCGAGGGTGTTTTCTTGCCTTTGAATGCAACTTATCTGTAAGAGTGAGGAAGACGGTGTTTAAAAAAATAAATAAATAAATTACATATACCTCTTTCCTGCCAGTGACCAGGGTCGGATCAGGGTTATCTGAGCCGTGTTCAACCCTTTTTTTGTCAATTCGCCCAACACCACTCAGTTGTGGTCACAGACTTTGGTGTACTGCTCTTTCAGTGCCTTGAATTTGCTTGTGACCTTTTTCTGTGTACAGCAGATGCCTCTCTCATTCAGTCCTGTTAGCCTTATTACGCTAATGCTCCTCACATACACATCCAGGTCATCTGCCGCTTAATTTCTTCCTCACCACGGACTGCCAGAGGCCCAGAGCTCCCACACCTCGAAATCTTGCCACATGTCCATGTTGGTCAAATAGTTTTTACCTCCTTTATATTAGCTGGATACATTGTTAAACATCATTAGCTCTTACCAGTGTATCGCCGTGTGTATTTTGTCCACAGCGATCCCACCAATCGGTCCCAAAACGGCCCAGTTGGAGAGTAAATGCCGTAAAAATATTCTTTGTAAATGTTTACAATCATTCCCCGAAAAGAACCAAGCAGGCTTGCCTTGTTGCACGATCCAAATTTTCTTCAAAACTTGCCATTTTCAGCATGGACCGACTCACCTCTTGCCCTGGGTCGCGGAGCTAAGTTAGTCAACCCTGGTTGAGCCTTTGGTGTAAAAGGGTTTACTAGTCTGGCTTTAAACTGGGTGTGTTCACTGAATAAACATATGTATTGTAATGTGATGTAAAGCTCTCTGCTTTTGATCGTTTTTATCGTTTGCTTTACACACTTCATTCAAATGTAACTAATCCAGTCAACTGGCTTCATGAGACAGTATATGATTTAATATTAAATCTCCAAATACTATGTGTACAATAATGTCAAAATAGCCATCTGATTCTAAAATAATAGGCATTTTTAGAGACAAAGGAATGTTCCACAAATATCATTGGTATTTTTTTTGTCCAGTACCGGGACTTCAGGATGCTGATGAACACTTTGGTCCATAGCAAGATATCTTGATTACTTGCAGACAGATTGTCATCGAATGTAAGGAACCACGTTCACGCTTGCGAGAGGATGAATCATTTCTGTTTTGGACACTTGACTCTTCAGCTCTGTCTTTCAGGTTCTCAGAATGTGGCCCGCAGCATCCTGCGGGCAGCCTCAGACCACCTGACCCCCGTGACGTTGGAACTGGGCGGCAAGTGTCCGTGCTTGATATACGGCCAGGTGAACATGGCCTCCGCCGCTCAGCGCTTGGTGTGGTCAAAGTATTTTAACGCCGGCCAGAGCTGTGTGGCTCCGGACTATGTGCTGTGCTCGCAGGCCACCCGGGACGCCCTGCTGCCCGCACTGCGCCAGACCCTGGAGGACTTCTACGGCAAGGACCCTCAGACCTGTCCTGACGTGTCTCGCATCATTTCACCCCGACACTGGACGCGACTGATGGACTTGCTCGGCCGGTCCAGAGGCAAGGTTGTTGTGGGAGGAGAGGGCAACCAGGAGGACAAGTACATAGGTGAGTTTACTGGGTGAAGAAGAAGACACTCTTCCTTTTATATTGCATATTTCAAATATCTTCATCTTTAGTTTTCTGTACTAACTTTGATTTTGCCTTACATTTGCACTATTTAGAATTTATTACTGTATTGTATATATTATTTATCTTTATCTTATTTGTGCATATTACTTATCTTTTTTTAAATATTTATTTGTATATGTTTCTTATCTTTTCTATTATACTTGTACTTGTCGTTATTTCACCATGGGTCGGAGAGAAACGTATTCTTAATTGCTCTGTACAGTATGTCTGGCACATATTGCAGAATTGACAATAAAGTTGACTTGACTAATGTAAAGAGCATCAGCGATTCACCAAATGAGCCCAATGACAACGTTCAAAAACTGTAGAATTCATATTTCTATGACCATTTTTTTTAAAAGCATAGCAAAGTACAAGCGTTTGGATAATGTATCTCTGTCCAAACCGACTGATGAACAAACCATAATACTGTATGTTTCTCAGAATGGGTTGGTTGGGTATAGGATAATGGTAAATGCTATAATATAGTGTGTAGAAGTAGCACAAGTAGAGAAGTCAGAAGTGACTCAGTAATGTCAGTTCTATATCAATATCCACCTTAAGTGACATTATCAACTATATTAGCCACCAGGCCACCATGTATTGCATTGCGCAAAGATGAGTTTAATGAATTAGCGTCTCCTTTTTTAAGAGGAAGATTGTGTTTCCTTTTTCAAACGTATTCTTACTTCAAGGCTTTGAAGGAAAACAGGCAGCCATTTATTTTTATTCCCCGAAAATGAGAAAACATGGAGGTTCTTTTTCTTTAAGCCCCTGCCGGGCTCCGTTGTACTATGTGCATATACAGTATGAGCCTGCTTTCCCAGTTTAAACCAGCCCATCGGGTGTGGACAAAATGTATTCATCTATTACTGTAAATTGGTCATTTATTCAACCTGGCCCCTACTCCTATGTTTTTGTGTCTAAGTGACAGATGGAAACAACAATCTTTGAAATTGGTCCGGTATTAAGCAAGATTGCTGCAATAACAAGCTACAATGTAAGTTATGGGGCAGTTGTGCACCTTCCATTTACATTCACAAAAGTGCTTGTTTTGCCACTGACAGGCTCAGATTAATATTCTAAGTGTCTGACAACATTATGTAAATTATTTCTAAGGAGGTCGGCCTTTCTATTAAAGAGTAAGATCCTTTTTTTAAACATAAAAACATCTGTGAAATTGCATTTGCTAAAGCCACCAGACATGTAAATAAACAGTAATTTTAGCATCGTAAAATACACTTCATTCAAAGTCGACAGAAACAAAATAAAACTATGATAAGCCATTTCAGGTCGTCTTTTCACTTTTCGAACCAGCACAACTCTAGTTGTGGTTGAAATAAACACATCATTTACCAATTTACATGTGAAAATATGTTTGCTCTATACATGCTAAAAGTATTGCTTTTTCAAATGGAGTCTGGTGGGTTTAGTGCTAGCGACTTCAGAGCTGTTTCTGGTTAAACAGAAAGATCTCAAAGAGGTTATAAAGACCTATCTCTGAAGGGATCCTTTCCATAATGTTTTCAGACACTTAGAATATTAATCTGAGCCTGTCAGTGTCAAAAAGAGCACTTTTGTGAAGGTAAATACAAGCTGGACAATTGCCCTATTAACTTACATTGTAGCTTGTTTCGCCGCTGCTGACTGAAGCGATCTCGCTTAATACTGGACCAATGTCAAAGATTGTTGTTCCCATCAGTCACTTAGACACAAAAACAGGAAAATAGGGTCCAGGTTGAAAAAACCCTTTAACTTAAACCTCAGATACAGTGTTCTCTAGTGGCGTTTAGTTGATTTCTACAAGACACCGCAGATAGATGGATAACTATATTTGTTTCTCCTAAATATTTGGGATCATTAAGCCCAACACTTAACCATTTCTTAATGTAGCAATGTCTTATGTCAGCTCCCACAGTGGTGGTCGACGTGGCTGAAGACGACGCTCTAATGGAGGAGGAGATCTTCGGCCCCATCCTGCCCATCATCACTGTCGAGTCCCTGCAGGAAGGCATCGACTTTGTCAACCGCCAAGAGAAGCCGCTGGCCCTGTATGTCTTCTCTGAAGAATCCTCCGTAAGAACTCACGACTCTGCAGCCTCCCACAATCATAGCTGTAGACATGTGGTCCACGTTCAGTAAAGAAAATGAGTCTGTGTTACCTTATTTAACAGAAAGGTATGCATTTTCCAGACGGTTTGGTAAACAAAAGGTTAATTTATGCTTAAGCAAATGAAAACGCCAATTAACAAAACTGGTTAAAAAAAATAATATTCATATTTAAAGACTACCGCTTAAATCACCAGGAGCCTGACTCTGGACGATAAAACTGTGATTAGTGCTCGCATTCAAGTTGTATGTTCTGGTTGTTCAACGCTTGTTTGGTAAATTGCTATTCAACACATTCGGACAGGATTTAAATTGCTATTTTTATTCTCAATTCTTGTCATTTTGGTGTGGTGTTTTTTTGGGGGGGGCGGCAAAAAATTCCTCTATGCAGGAAGAACCCTGATTGTCTTATATTTCACATCCGGTCGCCCTTCCCTCTTTGCAGATAGTAAACGCTGTGCTGGAGAAGACCAGCAGTGGAGGATTCTGCTCCAATGACGGGATCGTCCACATGACCCTGCCAACCCTGCCCTTTGGGGGTGTAGGTAGGTGTGACCCTGCTTTCCTAAGTCCCAAAGTTCCAAACATTTTTGGGATTTAGGGGCTCTGTTGGGCGCCATAACAAAATCCGGTTTTATATCTCTAAAGCCGCTTACACATGATAGGCGGCAAAACCGCTCTGCGCCGGCCGTTCCGTTGATTTCCAATGGGGAGAGCTAGCAGCAACTAGGCGCTGCGCTACCCCCTCCGCTCGGAATTGCCGCTGTGCTCAAAGTTCAAATTATTTCAACTTTGACCCAGTTGCCGCAGAAAGCGCAACCATGGCCGCAACCAATTCCAGAACGTTTCTGTGCTGCGCTTCGCCTCTTTGCTCTGCGCCCTACCTCGCGCTTTTGCCCGTGGATCATGTGTAGGTGGCTTAAAGGTCTTCACACACCGTGGGCTTTTTTGTTGTTGTAATATTTGTAATGAATTAATGATCACACGTCAAAATAAAGCGGAGGGGTTGGAGTCTCCGGAGTTGACCCCCATTACTCCACTCAGCAGCCGGGGAAAGGAGACCCGCGCGCGTCACCTCCGTCTGTTTTTTTTTTTTTTTGTTTTTTTTTTTAAAAAGATGATTTTTTTGTGCATTTCGGCCTTTAATTTGACAGGACAGCTAGGTGAGAAAGGGGAGAGAGAGAGAGAGAGGGAAGACATACAGGAAATTGTCACAGGTCGGATTTGAATCCTAGACCTCTGTGTCGAGGCATAAACCTCTCAGTATATGTGCGCCTGCTCTACCCACTGATCCAACCTGGCCACATGCATGTTTTTTTTAAAAATGTTTATGTTTATTCTAAATAACTTCTCCGTCACATTACATTATTGATATCCACTGTCAAATGTATGTTTGTTTCACATCTGCATTAGTACGCTATCACCTTAGCATCTACTACGCTCACCTGTAATCACACAACACACACATATCAGCCTCATTCACGGCTGCACTAATTCAGGATTTATATATGTGCAGGACCCCTCATAGCTGCTCACAGTGCCTGTGCCTATGTACTCACCCATACCTCATGCATACTGTCCCAGTGTTATTGAATAAGTATTTATTGTGCTAGCTATTGAAGGAGTAGAACACACATTAACATAATTAAGCGAAATAACAAAAGAGAAAGGGGAGTGTCCCTTTATATAGCCACTTTTACTATACTAAGTCGGGCGATTCTAGGATCAGACCTTTAGGGGGGCTCAGCCCCTAATGAGAATGTGACATGGATACAGTGCCTTGCAAAAGTGTTAAAATTACATCTTTACATTAAATGTCATTTAGCTGACGCTTTTTATCCAAGGCGACGTACAATTGCTATATACAGTGCCTTGCGAAAGTATTCGGCCCCCTTGAACTTTTCGACCTTTTGCCACATTTCAGGCTTCAAACAAAGATATAAAACTGTAATTTTTTTGTGAAGAATCAACAACAAGTGGGACACAATCATGAAGTGGAATGAAATTTATTGGATATTTCAAACTGTTTAAACAAATAAATTGAAAAATTGGGCATGCAAAATTATTCAGCCCCCTTAAGTTAATACTTTGTAGCGCCACCTTTTGCTGCGATTACAGCTGTAAGTCGCTTGGAGTATGTCTCTATCAGTTCTGCACATCGAGAGACTGAAACAGCTGGAGCTCAGTGAGGTTGGATGGAGAGCGTTTGTGAACAGCAGTTTTCAGTTCTTTCCACAGATTCTCGATTGGATTCAGGTCTGGACTTTGACTTGGCCATTCTAACACCTGGATATGTTTATTTGTGAACCATTCCATTGTAGATTTTGCTTTATGTTTTGGATCATTGTCTTGTTGGAAGACAAATCTCCGTCCCAGTCTCAGGTCTTTTGCAGACTCCATCAGGTTTTCTTCCAGAATGGTCCTGTATTTGGCTCCATCCATCTTCCCATCAATTTTAACCATCTTCCCTGTCCCTGCTGAAGAAAAGCAGGCCCAAACCATGATGCTGCCACCACCATGTTTGACAGTGGGGATGGTGTGTTCAGGGTGATGAGCTGTGTTGCTTTTACGCCAAACATAACGTTTTGCATTGTTGCCAAAAAGTTTGATTTTGGTTTCATCTGATCAGAGCACCTTCTTCCACGTTTGGTGTGTCTCCCAGGTGGCTTGTGGCAAACTTTAAACGACACTTTTTATGGATATCTTTAAGAAATGGCTTTCTTCTTGCCACTCTTCCATAAAGGCCAGATTTGTGCAGTATACGACTGATTGTTGTCCTATGGACAGAGTCTCCCACCTCAGCTGTAGATCTCTGCAGGTCATCCAGAGTGATCATGGGCCTCTTGGCTGCATCTCTGATCAGTCTTCTCCTTGTATGAGCTGAACGTTTAGAGGGACGGCCGGGTCTTCGTAGATTTGCAGTGGTCTGATACTCCTTCCATTTCAATATTATCGCTTGCACAGTGCTCCTTGGGATGTTTAAAGCTTGGGAAATCTTTTTGTATCCAAATCCGGCTTTAAACTTCTCCACAACAGTATCTGGGACCTGCCTGGTGTGTTCCTTGTTCTTCATGATGCTCTCTGCTCTTTAAACGGACCTCTGAGACTATCACAGAGCAGGTGCATTTATACGGAGACTTGATTACACACAGGTGGATTCTATTTTTCATCATTAGTCATTTAGGTCAACATTGGATCATTCAGAGATCCTCACTGAACTTCTGGAGAGAGTTTGCTGCACTGAAAGTAAAGGGGCTGAATAATTTTGCACGCCCAATTTTTCAGTTTTTTATCTGTTAAAACAGTTTGAAATATCCAATAAATTCCGTTCCATTTCATGATTGTGTCCCACTTGTTGTTGATTCTTCACAAAAAATTACAGTTTTATATCTTTATGTTTGAAACCTGAAATGTGGCAAAAGGTCGAAAAGTTCAAGGGGGCCGAATACTTTCGCAAGGCACTGTATATCAGAGGTTGCACAGCTCTGGAGCAACTAGGGGTTAAGCGTCTTGCTCAGGGACACGCCAGTTGATGTATCACAGTGGGAATTGAACCCAGAGCTCCCACACCAAAGGCATGTGTCATTTTCACTGCGCCATCATCACCCCATCATCTATACACACGTTGACTATTTCACCGGCAGATGAGAAGAGGGTCAACTTTATTATTAGGGTAAGGTTTTCATACAAACTGCTCTGTAGTTCTCTCTTTATTCCGCTGCATTTCAATGGAATAACGTTAAGTTCAGTCAGAGAACATCTTGAAGGAGGCCTTTTTAAAAGATGCTTTCAAAGTCATGTGTAGCCTGATTTTTTTATTTTTTTCACCGGTGTTATGGTTTTGCCCGCTCCTTCCAGGCGCCAGTGGTTGGGGCAGTTACCACGGCCGCTGGAGCTTCGAGACGTTCAGCCACCGGCGGGCCGTCATGCTGCGCGGCTGGGCTTTGGAGAGACTCAACAGCCTGCGCTACCCACCTTACAGCGAACAGAAACTGAGCTGGCTGCGCTGGACCACCTCGGCCAAGTCCAGCTGCTCTCTCATGTGATGACTGTGTGTGTGTGTGTGTGTGTGTGTGTGTGTGTGTGTGTGTGTGTGTGTGTGTGTGTGTGTGTGTGTGTGTGTGTGTGTGTGTGTGTGTGTGTGTGTGTGTGTGTGTGTGTGTGTGTGTGTGTGTGTGTGTGTGTGTGTGTGTCCAGGGCCAGGGCCAGGCCACAGACATTGCCATCCAGGCTGAGGAGATCCTGAAGCTGAAGAAACAGATCAACGTCATCTACGCCAAACACACGGGCCAGCCGCTGGAAACCATTGGTAGGTTCCAGCTCTCTGGGCCCCTATCTGGCACCCAGCGCAAAGCAAGCGTCTTTGTTAGTTTAAGACCGACGCACTTGTCAATTTTCCGTCCGGCGGCCGCGTCGTTTAAATAGCAAATGCACCTGCGTACCCGCTCAAGGGCGTGCTGGTCTTACAGGGAGGTGTGTTCAGGTGCATTCTGCATGTGTTGCTATCTTGAGGCAGCGGGAAGTGATCGTGCCATTGACCAACAAAAACCTGGTCTAAAGTCAATAGCGCAGCATTTTATTGTTATTTTAACAGCGAATTAGTAAAATGCGCCTAGGCTCATGCACAACGCGCGCACACTATGTTTGTTACACACACAGGTAAGCACAGCAGCACACACACATGCAGAAGATTACAAATAAAAATATTACGGTGCAAATCCGCCATCATAATAGCAATGCACCAAGGTTCAAACGCATCTGGCTTTTAAAGGGAATGGGAGATGACGCTCTGATTGGTTTATTGCATGTTGCGGCCAAAACACACCTATGAATTAATTAATTCCAACAACACCAAACCTAAACAGCCTTGCAGCGTTCCAGCCAATAACTGACAAGAAGGATTTGGGGGTGGAGGTTGGTGGGTTGGTGCACGGAGGAGGGAGAGGAGGGAGAGGCAAGCTAGCCTTGTTTTGTTTGAAAATACGAAATAAGAAGTGCCGTCACCCGACGGCACTGTGTGTGTGTGTGTGTGTGTGTGTGTGTGTGTGTGTGTGTGTGTGTGTGTGTGTGTGTGTGTGTGTGTGTGTGTGTGTGTGTGCGCGCAATTGGATGTATGAATGTGAATGTTCAGGAAATTCAACTGGAAATGGGATTAATCATTCTTTTTTAAACCTGTGTTTGTGTATATTACTGGATGTCTGTGCCCAGCTTGACTCTTTCTATCTGCTGAAGGAGACCTCTGTGACTCTGTACTCATCTTTCTGTCACCAGTGTATTTGGATCTTGTATCTACAGTGCTTTTAGAACATACACTTAGTGTTTTATTTATTTGGGTTGGCACATGCTATTTTATTGATAAAGCAAATTAAACTGGCTCAGGTATGTAGAAAGCCTGCTTATTTATTAACCTCTTGCACTCAGATTTTGACATGGTGAAAAGTAAGTTTGCTTTTTTAATAACTTTTGTCATTGTAAGTCTTTTGTATTGTTTTGGTTAATTGGTTTATTTTCTCTTGGTGTCTTGTCTGTGTTTTAATACTGTTTTTCATAAAATTCACCCCCTGCATATTATAATAATAATAATAATGTATAATTTATTAATCCTGCAAGGGGAAATTACAATGTTTTCACTCTGTTGTTATTACACACAATTACACACAGGCCTGAATTACACACACATGCACTAATGGAGACAAGAATGTAACAAGAATATTAGTTTCACTACTGTGTGACTATGTGGGTCATACATTCGTCAACCAAAGTGAAGTACCCTGGTAAGTAGTTAACATCATAATCCTATCTGTCATTTCTAAGGGTTTCTGAGGCTGAGATGTCAATATGTGTCAATATTTCTTTTTGTGGTAATATGAATAAATCAAATGGAATTTTAAAGGCCTTTTAAAAGCAGTCAATTCTACCACCATTCAGCTCAACAATGACTTAGCATTTTCAGGCCCCAGACACAGATGATTCAAATTGGCTGACTACGCTCTCATCAGTTTCTGCCTTTGTTTCTGATTGGTGTAATGCGGTTACGCTCTTTTTGGCAGTTGGGACCTACTTTTTACGTTTTTAAGGCTACGTTATGTTGTCAAGTGAAAGTTCATTAGATGTATAGATGCTTCAACAGCATTATAATGAGGATATTTCATTTTTCAAATATATATTCTTTTAATGACTATGATTCTGGATCAGACCTACTAAATGACTATATTAATATGGAATGTTAATATAAAATCTTGCATTGTGCATTTTACTTAAGAAAACAAGTAAAACATCTCAAATATAAGTATTACAGTATCAAACGTAAAAGGCCCTGTCCATGCAGGATACTTTAGGAAAAAGCAGTGGATGCTCTTCAGGTATCTCACCCAAATGTAAAGCGCTCGTATTAAAAACAAAATCTGGGGCGCCTGGGTAGCTCAGTCCTCGCTGCAGCGGCCGCGGGTTCAATTCTGACCTGTGGCCCTTTGCTGCATGTTATTCCCCCTCTGTCCTCTCAAATAAAGGCCTAAAATGCAGTCGGTCGATGAAGTACTCAATTCTTTTACTAAATTAAAAGTACCAATATCACGCTGTGGAAACACTGTTACAAATAAAAAGTCCTGCATTCAAATTTTTTACTTAAAAGTTCAATAATATAAAAAATATATACCTAAAGTAAAAGTACTCATTTACAAAAAAACCTGCATTTTCACTTTTTCCATAATTACATGCGACACCAGGGTGACTGCGCAGCCATTTCAGTTCCTGCGGACGGGATGATCTCAAGATGATTTTGAGACTAAACGGATCAAGAACAAGCAGTCCATGTTTTGTGAGTTGTGGACATTTTATTAAATTACAAATATGAGTATTCAAATACAGGTCGTACAGGGCATCTACACTCTTCCAGTGGCCGTCTCTGCAGCACGGAGGTACAGAACAAGATGGCTCAATAGTCTCAAGCAGGCGTCCCCTCCCCCTCCCCTGAATAAGATCATCTACCTTTTATCACGCGGTGCTTTCCCTCTGCGAGCACTAACGCCAACTCAGCTGAAACTAGGGCTGCACAATAAATCTTTTCTTAGTGTTACCTTTTATATTCAATCCAATGTTCAATTTGTTTGATAAAAGAACAAGCAATGTGTTGTATTATAGCAGAATACTGAAAGCGGCAGAAAGGCAGAACTGGGTACATTTTAACATCTGTATTCATCGCAAGTAATATCGTTATCGAGATATTCAACGTTAAGGCATATCCCATATTTTCCTCATATCGTGCAGCCCTAGCTGAAATACTACTAGTCTAGTTTTCTTCAGATGTGAGCAATGACCAACTTCAGCCATCACTTCTTTGATTTTTATTTCACCAGAATCTACATCTTAACAGTAATAAAAACAAAATAAAAAGGTGTAGCAAACATTGGGTTCACTTCAGATGACCACTGGAACATGATGCCTGTTCACGTGTGGAGACGGCACAGTGTTGCTTAGGGGGGAAAGAAAAAAAAAGACATCATGGAGGCGCCCGCCTTGTTCTTCCCAAACTGTCAGGTATCAAACCACCAGCGCTCTGTACTGTATGTGGCTTCATGGCTCAGGTTTGTATGAGGAGGGGGAGTTTGTCCCAGGGAGGGCCTGCGCAGGGGCTGCACACTCTGGCTGTTGGGGGGCGCTGGCTGCTGGCGCCGGCTCTTTCTGCACCAGCTCTGGCTCATCCTGGCCGGCCTGGGGCGGGTGGATCAGGACCTTGTCGATGATACCAAAGTCCTGCGCCTCCATGGGGCCCATGTAGCGATCCCTTTCCATCACACCCTCTATAAGGTAGGACAGAAACGAGAAGAAGAGGGCATCCATTCACTTTCACTGATCAGCTCCTCCTTGCTTTTTTTTTTGTTTTTTGTTTTTTTTGTTTAAAGAATTGTTAGGCCTTTATTTGATAAAACAGCTTAAGACAGACATCATCAACAGGGGGTCCAGGCCAGGACCCCAGGGGGGTATTGCTCAGTCACCCAATCCTACTCTTACTATTAAGAGTAGGATTGGGCATCGAGACCCGGTTCCAACTTGGAATCGTTCGATCATCGCTTCCAAATTTAAAAAGGTGCTCTAAGCGATGTCGGGTGACGGCACTTCTTATTTCGTATTTTCAAACAAAACAAGGCTAGCTCGCCTCTCCCTCCTCTCCCTCCTCCGTGCACCAACCCACCAACCTCCACCCCCAAATCCTTCTTGTCAGTTATTGGCTGGAACGCTGCAAGGCTGTTTAGGTTTGGTGTTGTTGGAATTAATTAATTCATAGGTGTGTTTTGGCCGCAACATGCAATAAACCAATCAGAGCGTCATCTCCCATTCCCTTTAAAAGCCAGATGCGTTTGTACCTTGGTGCATTGCTATTATGATGGCGGATTTGCACCGTAATATTTTTATTTGTAATCTTCTGCATGTGTGTGTGCTGCTGTGCTTACCTGTGTGTGTAACAAACATAGTGTGCGCGCGTTGTGCATGAGCCTAGGCGCATTTTACTAATTCGCTGTTAAAATAACAATAAAATGCTGCGCTATTGACTTTAGACCAGGTTTTTGTTGGTCAATGGCACGATCACTTCCCGCTGCCTCAAGATAGCAACACATGCAGAATGCACCTGAACACACCTCCCTGTAAGACCAGCACGCCCTTGAGCGGGTACGCAGGTGCATTTGCTATTTAAACGACGCGGCCGCCGGACGGAAAATTGACAAGTGCGTCGGTCTTAAACTAACAAAGACGCTTGCTTTGCGCTGGGTGCCAGATAGGGGCCCAGAGAGCTGGAACCTACCAATGGTTTCCAGCGGCTGGCCCGTGTGTTTGGCGTAGATGACGTTGATCTGTTTCTTCAGCTTCAGGATCTCCTCAGCCTGGATGGCAATGTCTGTGGCCTGGCCCTGGACACACACACACACACACACACACACACACACACACACACACACACACACACACACACACACACACACACACACACACACACACACACACACACACACACACACACACACACACACAAATATTACCGTTTCAGTAAAATGATTTCAAGATTTTTATTTGCCATTTGGGCGTACACCAATACAGTCCTGGAGTACGAGTACTACTGTAAGCCAGGAGGAGAAGGAGTAGAAGTCATTCATATATACAGGTTATAAACACTATACTAAGGGTAATGGATGTGTGACAACTGTGGGGGATTTTGCATTTGAGAATAAATATTGCAAATATTGCACAGTAGTATAGTTGTTTTTGCCATCAGTCTGACTGTGGCAGGGAAGAAACTGTTACAGAACCAGGCTTTATGTGTAGTGACACACAGTCTGCTCTGCTGTGTCTGAGTCTGTATGTGCAGTGTTTGTGTCTGAGCAGAGAGAGAGAGAGGGCTGGGTGGAGTGAGTCTCTAACGATGCTCTCTGCTCTTTTCCTGCATCACTGTTTGTATATTGTGTCCACGGAAGATCGCCTTTACAGGTTTATTATTCCCCTAGTCTATATCCACGACCTTCCACTTCCTGGATTGCTTCCGGTGCCGCGGGAAATCCGGCCGGATGTCCCTCTTTTCGGCCAGATGTCCGTTACCTTCCGCTTTCTTTGCGTTGGCATTTTAAACTTCTGTTGCACGACTAAAACAACTTTTGAACGTACACATGTTCCACCAAAACAAGTTCCTTCCCGAGGCTATTCTGCAGCGGCACCGTGGCTCCGTCCGGCGCTTAGCGACGCCCGTGACGATTGTGATTGGTTTAAAGAAATGCCAATAAACCAGAGCACGTTTTTTTCTCCCATCCCGGAACGCTGTGTGGACTAGCCAGACCAGAAGAAGGTCTGGCAAAGCGAGACTAGTATTCCCCCATTTCAGTGTAATGATCACCTTTACAGGCTTGGCAACGTTTAGACTCTGGAATCCCACCCCACCCATGCTTGATTTCAAAACAGTATTAAAAAGGACGTGGGGAGACCCCCTTACCCTGGCGCCTCCTGAAGGTTGGTGAACCATGATGCGGGCGTTGGGCAGTGAATGCCTCATGCCCGGCGTTCCGGCTGCCAGGAGCAGGCTGCCCATACTCGCTGCCTGGCCAACACACCAGGTGGAGATGGGATTAAGGATGTACTGCATGGTGTCGTAAATGGCCAGGCCTGCTGTCACCACACCGCCTTGGGGGGACAGGAATGGGAAAGAAGTGGCATGAATGTACTCATTTTAAAAGGCTCATCATAAGGCCAGATGGTTTTACTCAGGATCAAGATCTAAATTAAAAAAAAAAGAGAACTGGTATGTTATTATATTGTACTACTCAAGAAGAAACTGTTATAGAACTGGGCTTTATGTGTAGTGATACACAGTCTGCTCTGCTGTGTCTGAGTCTGTATGTGCAGCGTTTGTGTCTGAGCAGAGAGTGGGCTGGGTGGAGTGAGTCTACTGTATATCCTCGACGTTCCACTTCCAGGATTGCTCCGTTGCGACGGAAATTCCGCTGGATATTCACCCGGACGTCAGTTACCTTGCGCATTCTTTGTGTTGGTGTTCTAAACTCTGGTGGATTTCTGAGGACTGGTTAACTGCTCCTCAGATCTCTGCAGGGTAAATCCAGACAGCTAGCTAGACTATCTGTCCAATCTGAGTTTTCTGTTGCACAACTAAAACAACCTTTGAACGTACACGTTCCACCAAAACAAGTTCCTTCCTGAGGCTATTATGCAGAGGGCTCCCTGCGGAGCTTAGCACCGCCCAAGACGATTGTGATTGGTTTAAAGAAATGCCAAGGAATGTTGTGTGGACTAGCCAGACCCTCCTCCGCAGCACTGTGGAGGAGGGTCTGGCAATGCGAGACTACACTCAAAGATAATTAGGCCATAATGAAATGCTAAAAAAGGAAATTGTGATATTATGAAAGGGCAATTAGGCCTGGCTTTGTGTTTCAACGTTGCGTGTTCATTTTTGAAAACAAAATCAAGCCTCCTTCTACATTAATTATAACTGTCTAGAACATGTTATTGGTAACTTGTGGCGATACAGAGAACTGAAAAATGTAAAAGCTTAAATGTAAAAGCTGAAGTTGAAATGTGCAATGGAAAAAAGGAAAAGGAAAACATACATAGGACAACTGAAATGGAAAATGATCATTTAGATTTAAGGTTCTCTTTTTGTTTTTCCAACCTTCTTCTATTTTGATTTGTACATTTCGGACATGCATAGTAGTTTGTGCTAGTGTCCGTTTCAGGATGTTTCCAGCACTTCACTGATGTCTCACCAGGACTGTTGATGTACATGTGGATGGGCTTGTTGTTGCTTTCTGACTGTAGGAAGAGCAGCTGGGCGATAACCAGACTAGCCACAGTGTCATCGATCTGAGTGAGGAAGGGAGAAAGAGCCAGAATATAAAATCACTTTGAGAAAAAGAAATTAATAAAATAACTCTCGTTTACATTCAGGCAGACACTTACAGGACCCATTACACAAATGATTCTCTCTCTCAGGAGGCGGGAATAGATGTCATATGCTCTTTCTCCTCTCCCCTGGAAAACAACAAAAAGGCAGAATTTATTTTAACTTATAGAACACCAATAAAACAATTCTACGGAGGTTTCCAGACTCTATTTGGTTCATTTCTGTACATTAAAGCTTTAGAGCGTAACTTTTTGATAATAAAGAACGTCTGTTACATTCAAGCCATTGCAAAATCAGCTCCACACAACTCTCTCTGTATTTCTCAGTGTGACTATGTTCAGAAGATCGTGGCGCAGAAACTCAAGTGAAGATAATTACCTCTTCTGAAGAGTCCATCATATTTTTTTTTTATCCTCCGTGTCCTCCTTGGCTACTAGCAACTGCGTGGAGGAGGGGTGGGGGTGGTGCGCGATCACAGAAGGCTTGTGTCATGTGGACGCGCCGACAGTTTTGTTGTCATTACTTAGAATTCCTCATAGGGGGCTACGCGCTATAGCTTTAATGAAATGATTTAACCCTTGTGTTGTCTTCGTTTCAACCTTGAAAAAAACACTTTTTTTCTGACATTTTTTACGCCTTTTTTTCACAATTTGTTTTTGCTTTTTCCAACGTTTAAAATTTTTAAATTTTTCTTCTACACATTTTCAGCGCTTATTTCTATGTCCCATATTTTCTGATATAAAACAAAAATTAAAAACGGGTCAATGTGACCCGAGGTCAACACAAGGGTTAAACCTACTTTGGGTTGAGATTAGGTAGATTTCACTCTGACTTCTGAAGCCTTTGCACTGCAAACAGTGACTACATTTAAACTGTCCTCTTTGTTTACATGTTTGTCTCCTCATCAAGGCAATGATTTTTGGCCGCCGGTAACTGAGAAATACAGCGGTGTTGCTTCCTGTCATAGGTTAGCTATCAGTTGATTTTCATAGTGTTATGAGATTAACCGAGAGGCTGTGAATCAGTCTACATACTCGGTACACTTTGGAAGTAAATATCCATTAAATATGTCATGTCCCACTAGTATACTAATATATAAAAATATCTTATACTGTTTTTACAGGTAATGATACAATAGGCTGTCTGACATCAACCAAATAAACTTATTTTTGTGTGTTATCAACAGTACCACCACTACCAGTCATGCCCTTTTCCTAGCAGTGAGAAGCTCCTCCATGTCTTCAGTGCATTGTTTTGTGGGACAATAGTGTAGTGCAGTTTTTAATGTGCATACTGATAGTTTGAGTATACTTTTGTCATTTATTCCCCCCCCCCCCCCCCCCCTTCTCTTTTCTTTGTAAGGTGGCTCTCATTACTCATGCTAAATACACAGTCCTTCTGTTTGTTCCAAGCAAACAATAAAATGTAAAAAAAAAAAAAAAAAGAAACTCATCCCTTCCTGAATACCAGTGTTTCCCACTTTCCCTACCAAAGAACAGCACAATGCCAAAGCATTAGTGTGTGTTTTTTTTTCAAATTGTGTTTGGGCTCGTCTTGTGTGTAGATTTCTCACCAGTTTCAGGATTCAGGAACTTAAGGTCTTAAAGGGTAATTTCTTTTTTTTTTTTTTCAACCTGGACCCTATTTTCCTATGTTTTTGTGTCTAAGTGACTAATGGGAACAACAATCTTTGACATTGGTCCAATATTAAGTGTGAACGCTGTAACCAGCAGCCGCAGAGCGGGCTGCGATGTAACCCTATGGGGCAAACGTGCATCGTCAATTTAGTTGTTTTTGCCGTTGACAGGCTCAGATTATTATTCCAAGTGTCTGACAACATTATGGAAAGGATCCCTACAGAGATAGAACTTTTAAAAACCTCTTTAAAACCTTTTGTTTAACCAGAAACAGCTCTGAAGTCGCTAGTGCTAAACCCACCAGACTCCTTTTGAAAAAGAAATACTTTTAGCGTGTATAGATCCAACATATTTTCTCATGTAAATTGGTAAACTATGTGTTAATTTCAACCAAAACTAGAGTTGTGATGGTTGGAAAAGAAGTAAGACGAACAAAAACGGCTTCTCATAGTTTTATTTTGTTTCTGTCGACTTTGAATGAAGTGTATTTTCCGATGCTAAAATTGCTGTTTATTTACATGGAGTCTGGTGGCTTTAGCGAACGCAATTTCGCATATGTTGTTATGTTTAAAAAAAGGATCTTACTCTTTAACAGAAAGGTCAACCTCCTTAGAAATCCTTTCCATAATGTTGTCAGACACTTAGAATATTAATCTGAGCCTGTCAGTGGCAAAACAAGCAATTTTGTGTACGTAACTGGAAGGTGCACCACTGCCCCATAACTTACATTGTAGCTTGTTTCTCCCCCGCCGACTGCAGCGATCTCGCTTAATACTAGACCAATGTCAAAGATTGTTGTTCCCATCAGTCACTTAGACACAAAAACAGGAAAATAGGGTCCAAGTTGAAAAAAATGGTAGTTACCTTTTAATGTGAGGATGGTCTTTGGGCATATGCCTGTATAGAGAAGTCGTGCATAGTGTAGCATTAACACATATGACAACTTTGAACACAGCTCAGCACTTAAAAGTCATCTTACTCACGGTCTGCTCCACAACCATGGGTATAAGAGGACTCCTCCATACAGGACTGTGGTGGATGGACCGGCTGTGTTTCAGCGTCAAGCCTCCGATGTGCAACACTCTCTGAAAGATAGACATGCAGAACACACACAATGGTTTCTACACTTGTATTCAACAATTACTGCACACTTTTAATAAAAAAAAAAAAAAAAAAAAAAAGCAAGACAAAGGAATAAATAGAAACACACTAAAACATTTATAAACATATGGAAGCGATATACGCATAAACAAGAATACAAATAACTTAGATATAACCTAGTGTGTATTTTTGTTTCTTATCATTTTCAGGGATTTCGTAATTTGGAAAACTTAAATGTATTAGAATCTTAACTAAGCATGAATCTGCATTTATTTGGACACACCAAATCATTTCTTGAGGTTAGTCATAACAAATCTTTTTAAGTTCTGCTTTGAATAATTGTGTAAATTTTGGATCAATCTAAAATTGTGTTCATAACTTAATAGCCTTCCTCTGTTGTCTATTGACAAACCATATGTTTCTTTCCATCCAGTCAGCTGGAAACAAAGATTAATTTCAAATACATTAGTTGTTCCCCATTGGTTGTATATATGTATATTGTATATTGTAATAACGATATTAACGTATAAATGTGCCCGGCGTGGGATCAATAAAGCTTATGTCATGTCTTATGGGATGAGAAGTTGTAATACCATCTTGTAAAATAGCATATTTTGCTTATCCGATTTGCTTAGCTAGCTGTCCAATGTTTAAATGGCAAACTAATAATAAATGTGGTAGCATTTTAGCCTTTCTTTGTTGTTGTTTAACTTTAAAGCAGTCCGTCTGCAATGTCAGGTTACATCACGGATGCATTACAAGGTTACATACACTATGCAGGATCCACGAAGTTACATAACTAGACTCAGCAACATGCTCAACATGCTCTATAAAACACTGGCAAGTTAAGTGTGTTGTGTTTTTGGAAAACACTAACGTTTAACATTACACTGGGAGTTTTAGTACCGGGGACAGTGCGCACCTGACAGGGGTGATGATGCCATGAAGCAACTTTAACGTAACGTTACACGAGCTACTGACGTTCGTTAGCTGACACGCTGTAACAACAACAGTACCCGCCGGTTTTCATTTTAAACTAAGGTCCAGTGTGAGCCCCGTTGACGGGAGACTTCCCTAAAACGGCTGGTTGTACTCACTTGCAACAGCATTTTGAAGTCTTTTCTTTAGCTACCCCTCTGCGTGACCCCCAGATACACCGGAACCAATTAAACCTTCAACTTTGAGCCTCTTTCTTCTTCCCTGTAGAGTTAATAGGCGCTTGGTTTTAAAGTGTATTTCATTACCGCCCTCTACAGGACGTTGTTTTGTATTACAGTCTACTGAATACATGGCTTGTACTACTACTACACATATAATCACCCTGAAAATTCCTACCTTAGAGATATATATATATATATATATATATATATATATATATATATATATATATATATATATATATATATATATATATATATATAAATATATATATATATATAAATATATATATATATATATATATATATATATATAAATATATATATATATATATATATATATAAATATATATATATATATATATATATATAAATATATATATATATATATATATATATATATATATATATAAATATATATATATATATATATATATATAAATGTACAGTTTGAATATATTATATATTGAATGAAAGTCTGAATATATGGAATGAAAGTTTGAATATATGGAATAAAAGTCTGAATATATTGAATGAACCTTGAATATATTGAATGAAAGTCTGAATATACAGTGCCTTGCGAAAGTATTCGGCCCCCTTGAACTTTTCGACCTTTTGCCACATTTCAGGCTTCAAACATAAAGATATAAAACTGTAATTTTGTGTGAAGAATCAACAACAAGTGGGACACAATCATGAAGTGGAACGAAATTTATTGGATATTTCAAACTGTTTTAACAGAAACTGAAAAATTGGGCATGCAAAATTATTCAGCCCCCTTAAGTTAATACTTTGAAGCGCCACCTTTTGCTGCGATTACAGCTGTAAGTCGCTTGGGGTATGTCTCTATCAGTTTTGCACATCGAGAGACTGACATTTTTGCCCATTCCTCCTTGCAAAACAGCTGGAGCTCAGTGAGGTTGGATGGAGAGCGTTTGTGAACAGCAGTTTTCAGTTCTTTCCACAGATTCTCGATTGGATTCAGGTCTGGACTTTGACTTGGCCATTCTAACACCTGGATATGTTTATTTGTGAACCATTCCATTGCAGATTTTGCTTTATGTTTTGGATCATTGTCTTGTTGGAAGACAAATCTCCGTCCCAGTCTCAGGTCTTTTGCAGACTCCATCAGGTTTTCTTCCAGAATGGTCCTGTATTTGGCTCCATCCATCTTCCCATCAATTTTAACCATCGTCCCTGTCCCTGCTGAAGAAAAGCAGGCCCAAACCATGATGCTGCCACCACCATGTTTGACAGTGGGGATGGTGTGTTCAGGGTGATGAGCTGTGTTGCTTTTACGCCAAACATAACGTTTTGCATTGTTGCCAAAAAGTTAGATTTTGGTTTCATCTGACCAGAGCACCTTCTTCCACATGTTTGCTGTGTCTCCCAGGTGGCTTGTGGCAAACTTTAAACGGCACTTTTTATGGATATCTTTAAGAAATGGCTTTCTTCTTTCATTGGATCATTCAGAGATCCTCACTGAACTTCTGGAGAGAGTTTGCTGCACTGAAAGTAAAGGGGCTGAATAATTTTGCACGCCCAATTTTTCAGTTTTTTATCTGTTAAAAAAGTTTGAAATATCCAATAAATTTCGTTCCACTTCATGATTGTGTCCCACTTGTTGTTGATTCTTCACAAAAACTTACAGTTTTATATCTTTATGTTTGAAGCCTGAAATGTGGCAAAAGGTCGAAAAGTTCAAGGGGGCCGAATACTTTTGCAAGGCACTGTATATATATATATATATATATATATATATATATATATATATATATATATATATATATATATATATATATATATATATATATATATATATGTGTGTGTACAGTTTAAATATATTGAATAAAAGTGAAAGTCTGAATATATGGAATGAAAGTCTGAATATATGGAATGAAAGTCTGAATATATGGAATGAAAGTCTGAATATATGGAATGAAAGTTTGAATATATGGAATAAAAGTCTGAATATATTGAATAAACCTTGAATATATTGAATGAAAGTCTGAATATATTGAATGAACCTTGAATATATTGAATGGAAGTCTGAATATATTGAATGAACCTTGAATATATTGAATGAAAGTCTGAATATATTGAATGAACCTTGAATATATTGAATGGAAGTCTGAATATATTGAATGAACCTTGAATATATTGAATGAAAGTCTGAATATTTTGAATGAAAGTCTGAATATATTGAATGAAAGTCTGAATATATATTGAATGAATCTCTGAAAATATTCAGACTTTCATTCAGTATATTCAAGGTTCGTACAGGCCGCACGGATCGTGTACCGACAGTGTTAACTAGCGTCACGTGCAGTGCGTTTGTGTTGCCGTCTGTTTCAGAGCATCAGAGAGAAGAGCAGACATATCAGTGGCACCAGATTTCGGTAGCCAGGGTTGGCAGGAAGAAGATTTTTACAAGTAAATGTTCCAATTAATGATCCAGGCAGCACATTCTCGTCTCCCTCCTTCATTTTACAGTCCAATGGTGGCTAGAACGGCTCTGGATCAAACGTAAATATGGAATGGATTTTATCTGCGTTATTTTTTTTAACGTGTTATTTTTTCTCAGATTAATTAATTTTAATCTGAGCGTTATTTTGACAGCCCTAATATATATATATATATATATATATATATATATATATATATATATATATATATATATATATATATATAATTTCCTAGACGGCATGCCATAGTTTTTATATTATATAATATATACATATCAAATTCAGTGTATAATTATTTTGTTTGGCTGGAGTCTTAATCGTATTGTGATTCTCTCAGCCTATTGGGTCCCGGCTAGTTTCTATGGAAACTAACAAAATGTAGGCTAGTAAAAGGTTATCAGCATCTATCAACATATAAAGGAATACATGGCCTACAGTTAATTCAAAAATAATAACAAGTTAAAGGAAAAGTTATAAAGCTTTTAATTTTTTTTAGTCTCATTTTTAATTATTTGCAAGTAGCCTATACTTATTTGTTGATATTTTCAGTTTTATTTTTGTTTGATAACCTTGTAGTTTATTTTATCATTTTATATTTCATGGCTCCATAAGTTCCTTCCTGATGTACAATTTACATAAGCTATTAAACATTATGTATGGTGTGGTGAATTTGAAAGAAATGTGGACTTCTATGTTCATAAAAAACAAAACAAAGAAAAAATACCTGGCACAGACAAAACACAGCTGTATAAAAAAAAGCATACCTTTTGTCAATCAGACATAAATATATTATCATATTCCCTCCCTGCTGCTGCTTTTAAGCAACATTTGAATCACCTGGGAGTGGAAACGATTTAAAAATAAAATAACAAAATATTAGTCTAGAAATAGTATTTTTTGACTTTTAAACTTCCAGTATTTATAACACTGAGACTAAACTTGACATATTTTCTTATTTATTTGAACTGAGCAATGTTTCTTGAACTTATCATGTGAGCAACTATATATTTGGCTCAGGACTAGAAAGACAAAAGGCCTGGTTGTGCAGAAGACACAGAGAATGAATTGTGATTTATTATGATAGTTTTGGACAATGTATTTCCTGCAGTAACAAACTAGCCAACATTCTGCAGATATATCAAGCACTCAACTTCATGTTTTTACAATAACCATAATAATAATTAAACATTAGTCCATTAGTCATAGTCACAACATACTCCAATACAGATCATGATTTTATATAGAAAACATGAGTTTATAAAATATGATGCATAGTTATGTTATTGTGGGTGGGTGGGGCGAGTAAAAGTGAAGTGAATAGGCTTTTTATTTTGAAGGTTGTGACCGGAAGATGTGTTTTATTCCAGCCCAGAACCGAAACATGAATGTAACTCACTACTTGGTCACTTTCGCTGTCATTTGGACTCAGTCATGTCGAACAATAGCGCCGCCAACAGCAGTTTAGTCCTCGCCCAGAAGGCAGTGAAACAGCTTCGTCTCGAGGCCAGTGTCCGTCGGATAAAGGTAGGATAGGTGTAGCCTTCACACAACTCAACACTACCATTAAACTATACATCAAACCTCTCCTGTGCGCGTGACTCCCGCTCTGAAGCGCATCATGAGCTGCAACTAGTTCATTCCTACCCATCACTGTCAATGAATACACATTTGTAGTAGGCTATAGGCTACCGTTGCACAGTAGTCAGTATTCTATTCAATATTTTCTTGGAGTAGCCTACCTTCATCGACTGGGGTAAAACCATAGCTTTAAAGTTTAAAAAAATGTTTTTTTTAGGCTACGTCTGTTCCATTTTACACAGTTTTCCTGTGCGGTTACTACAAACTAGCTTACACTGAAAAAGTCCTATATTTTTTAAACTCTTGACTATTCGTCATTCCTATATCCTCATACTTAAGGAATACACTTTTACATTTAGGTTCATACATAAGTCATGCAAAGGCCAGAGTGTAGGCTACTTGTGGATAGCGTGCAGTGTAGAGCAGACTGTGCAGCACAGTGACCAGCTTTGTTGATTGTGCTGCTGTGTGACTGGTGTGATTGTTGGGTGGCTACTTATTTTAGAACAGAAGTCAGACTAAACGTCACGACTTACGTCACTTTCACTTAGCCTGTTTCACTTAGGCTACTGTTTACACCTGTGTGTGTGTGTGTGTGTGTGAGAGAGACTACGTTTACCGGTTTTTGCCCTTATTCCGAAAAAGACGATATTCCGACTAAGCTGTTTACATGGCTAATGAAAGTGAATATTTTTTCACTAATATTCCCGTTTACATGTAGCCGTGAAAAACAGGATTTTTTCAAAGTTTTCCACCGGTGGCGGACTAGTTGGACCGTGCGAACAGCCTCCCTCTTTCATTCCTTCAACCAGCTTCTTGAAAAGGTCGGCGTAGCGATGTTTGCGCATATCCAAAAACCTGTTGATATCCAATATTTTGATAATGTTTAAAAGTAGCTGTGTTTCTCCTTCTTATCGGGTCTGCATCCTTAGAAACTGTTGGCTGGTTGGTTTGTGTCCAGCAACCATAGCAACACACAGAGCTGACCATAAGCCTGCGGTAAAAAAAAACAAAAAACGATTGAGATTCATATTCTTTCTGAATGCGCTGTATACATGTCCAAAGAATGCCTCTAAAAACCGAATAATATCGGCATATGCCACATATGTCTTCATCGGAAAATGCTGTAGGCTACTGAATGTTTCCAAAAGTCCAAGATGATTTTGTTTCTCCATCATCTAACCAATTAATCGATTATCAAAATAGGTGGCGATTAATTTAATAGTTGACAACTAATCATTGATTCGTCTTAGCAGCTCTACATATATACATTTACATTCCTTTTACATTCTGTTTACATTCAGTTTTATTCATTTATATATATATATATATATATATATATATATATATATATATATATATATATATATATATATATATTATTAATATATTATTATTATTATCGTAATGTATTAAGACTACAAAAAGTAAGTTTGGGGTTCAATACAGAAAGTGGTATTATATTTATATACTGTGTGTAAATACATTATTAGAAAAAGGGATACTATATATATATATATATATATATATATATATATATAGTATCCCTTTTTTTAATTGGGTGATAAAGGTTGGTACTAGGGTGTACAAGAAACATTGGGTCTCTGACGGATATTCAGAGTTATTGGCCTTGAGAAAGTATTACCATAATCAGCAACATTTTTGGGGCTACTCGGGTCTACTCTGTATTATGGACAGTGTAACTGTGGCTAGCTTTAGTGCTCCTTCTGTAACCTATTGATGTGTGTGTTACAGGTCTCTCAGGCTGCTGCAGAACTGAAGACCTTCTGTTTGCAAAATGCCCACAAAGACCCTCTCCTCACCGGGGTGCCCTCCAGCGATAACCCATTTAGGCCTCCCAAGTCATGTGTCCTCCTCTGACGTGTGAGTGTAGCTCTCTTTGCTACGCTTGAATTGGTCAGATATTTTTAGTTTCTTAAATTTGTCTTTTCTGCCCCTCTGATAATTTTTCTATTGCACCTCATGCAACTGCTAAACAACGACCCTGCTGTCTTTTCGAGCACAAGACACAACTCTTGAAGCTAAATGTATTTCTTCTCTTTTCAGGGCTTTGAAGGAGTGCAAAACACTCAAACAGATGCCTAATAATGTGGATTTCTGTCATTTGCCTGCTGCCTCGGAAGATAAAGAAGCCAAGAAAACACACACACACACACACACACACACACACACACACACACACACACACACACACACACACACACACACACACACACACACACACACACACACACACAGAGGAATAATGCTGACAACTTTCAGCTGAAAACTTGAGTAAATGTATATTTTGATGTTATGCTCTTTCAGGAGGTCTATACTATGTTAGATTTACACAACAGGCCTTAATGCTAATTCTGTTTTGATAACCAACTCTGTAACCATATTTTTGACCACTTGTTCACCCCTAATTTTACAATAGAACTACACTTTCTTCACTGGTTGTTATTGTGGAGAAAAGAAATCCTGGAGTTGATGACTGAAAAGCCCTATGAAAGAGATTGGCATGGGGTACTTTCCATAAAATCATTTCTCAATGCAAATCAAACCAGCTATTAGGCTAACTGAAATAAACCATGCCAATCTCTAGGTATGGTGAAGGGGATGTGATGATGAGGGGCTATTTTAATTCCAAAGACCAAGGGAACTTTATCAGGATGCATCCTGGATCCATGAAATAACTGGCCTTTAAAATAAAAATCTGCCTGCCTCTATGGGAATTTAACATAGGGGTGTACTTACTTATGCCCCCTGTATTTTAAGGAAGAACATTTATTTATTTACGATACATTATTCATTCACAAAGAAAATTGGTGTCCTTAAAGGTTGGATTTTTCCTCATTTTTTTAATTAAGGCATTAAGATCAATTTCCAAAAGATGTTTTTTTTTTATTCCTCTTTTTAGTCAACTTTAGTATGGGTTCATAAACTTATGACTGTATTTCTATTTATGAACGTCGCCCAAAGCAGATCTAAAAAAACTTGGGTCATTTTCTCCACCTGCATTGACATTTTCTTTCAAAACAGAAAGCACAGAGAGTTCAAAAATCTAAAGGATTCTTTTTAGGCAAACATAGCCTACTCTATAAAGAAAAAGAAACATTTGGTAGGGAAAAGAGGAAGTATGGAAACCTGATAAGCTGTTGAACGTTGATGGGTAATTGCTTATCTTGTTGCTCGCAGTGTGAGCAGAAATCTCATCTCATGTGCCATATTAATCCACCATTAAAAGTTATCATGTGTTTGTTTTTGTCACCTGTCTGCAAAGCTGTATCTGGCATGAATATTTGTTTCTTTAACAAATACCAACAATATTTAACTCTACCAAACTGTAATTTCACTGCAAATTATAAAAAAAAATTCTGGTAAAATAAGATCACATGATGTTACCTTTAAGCGCTCGTTTTTTCCAAGATGTCATTATCTACTATCACTATTCTTTGAGTGAAATAAAACATGAATATGTTGTCTTACAATCACAAGCTGAAAATTGGACAGTTAGGAGTAGATACGACTGAGTAAAGTGAAATATTTTCTTTTAACAGAAAACCTAGCTTCCTGTTATATTTGAGTGCACATAATGCAATATAAAGAATCCAGCAAGTGTTTTACAATAAATACATTGTCATGGTAACATGCCTGCTAAGTGTTGACCTTTATACAGTATGTCAGGATTATTTGTTGTTTAAGATGCTGCTTAATGCAACCTATGTATATCATTATAACACATTACATTCTTAACACAATCATTTTGTCATGTTTTGGTTATTTTCTGAAGTTTTTCATCTTTCAATTATTGAAGTAATTTTACACTAACCTTAGGCCTTTACATGTACATATGGTGGATTTGGTAGGGTAATACCGGTAATAATTATTTGTGGTGGTGACAAAAGTCGTGACGTATGCCACCTGTGTTTACACAATACCCACTTTAAGCCGCCAGGCGGCGCTGTTGGATTGGCTCGTCGCCGCGTTGATGCCAACTTGCCAAGCCTGCCTCCAGTAGAGAGCAGTGCGTGGTTGGATCTGGATGTGTGCACCACCGACCTGTCTCTACTTCCTGATCGAAGATGGCGGTCTCGGTGTTTCCCGGCGTGCGGCTCCTCTCCATCGGAGACGCTAATGGAGACATACAGCGACACTCAGAGCAGCAGCCTTTGCGGCTAGAAGTCAAAAGCACCCAAGACGCTGCCCTCATCAATCTCTCCAATGGTGAGTTGACCTTTACTGCATCTTATTCGGCCTGTCTTAACTGCCAGTGCTAATGCTATGCAGTGCTAATGCTTATACAGCTAATCTGGCCATAGGTAGCTTTAGCCACCGAGATGCTAACTCGTCTTGGGAGACCACGTCGCCTCCCACTACTTATCACGAGGGAGCCCTTAAAACTATTGAGGCTCTTAAACCTCAGGCTCTCAGCTCATGCACAAGTCCACCGCTTTGTAGACCTCGACACAAATATAACGCATGCACCGTAACGTTAGCTGAGTTAGTGACATCCGTAAGCAGGGCAGCTAACGTTAAGTTGTGAGTAGTTTAATGCTAGTTAAACAAAGCCCGGGTTCAGCAGTGTTGCGCTAACGAGCTCCAGAACCTCTCGCATCTAACGTATTTTGCCGTTTACTAACGTTTATTTGGTCACATAATGAAAATAATACAAATTTAGCCTATTCCGGAGTGTTCCAAACAGACCCATGTAATGTTAATATTGCTGTTTTAGCTTGTGGATTAGCTTGTCTGGACCGGAGGGCATCACTCCTCCTGACCGACGTGCACCACGGTGCGGGAGGCTGCCACTGCTTTAGCGCTACAATTAGCCAATAGCCCGTTTCGTAACCCAATACAGCGGGTAAACACACAAACTTATAAAGTTTTTACTTTGTATGTTTTTAAAGCGGTCTTGGCGTTTTAGGTGGCGTAGCGATACCGGGCCCTCATTACTTATGCATTCATCTTTGTTCTCATTGGAACAATAGCCGGGTGCCCGCCGCCTACTTCCCTCCTGTGTGGAGGCAGCATCAGAGACGCTTCGCTCCTCCGCGGCTTTTCTTATTCAATGGGATGTCCCGCTGAAAAGAAACAGCTGCCCAGGCCTCCTCTGCTGTGATGCTCAAGTTCAAGAAAAGCCCACCGACATACATTATAGACCTTTGAGCAACTCCGCATCAAGTTTGGTTGGTACTGAGAGACCCCCACAAACCTCTTGTAGCACACATTCAAATATGAAGGGAAGGGCCCCTAGAAAAAAAAAGAAGCAATATGATACGAAAGGAAAAGGAGTGCAGAAGATGTGCTTACAAATGCAGTGTTTAAAGTCGCCGCTAAGAGTTGCATTATCCGTCATGCCATTTCTTGACTGGAAATGCATTACAAATGTGCTAAAATACTTTCAACCACATCAAAGAGTGTATGTTTAGGTATTGGACAAGATTGTTGGAAAGTGTCCATTTAGTATGCCACTAAAAAATTTGATAAGATCAACTTTTTTTAAAAAAATTTTTTTTTTTTTTTTTTTTTAGATAAGCTCAACCTTTTATTGATCTAGCAGGGAAATTGGAAATTATATTGATATTAAGATGAACTGTCTGCCTTTTAGACTAGTAGACATGTTCTCTTGTAATGGAGTTAAAATTGTTGATTGCCAAGCTGTCTTTATTAACAACATAAATATTAACATTGAAATTCCCTGTGTGCTAAATATAACTTAATTAATATCCAGCCATTCAGTTTTCATAATACAGAGTCCTATCTTTATAAACATGTAGTAGGTATAAAAACTCCATAAGTATGGCACACAACTTAGGATTTGCATTAAAGTGGATCTGATTCTAGTGAGTAATATGATTAACATTTAAAATCACCTCACTAAAACCCTTTAAAATATAGACTGCAGCTATTCCCAGAGACTGCTCAATTATGGGCAATAAAATCATAATCATAATTATTTTTGGTCAATATTGAAATCCCGATTATTTAACGTGATTACTCATTGACTTTTGGAAATAAGTTGCATTTATTGAACTTAAAAAAAAAAAGGACAAATCAACAGTGTGTCCTATCCAATCACGTTTGTGAATATTGATGACGTAGAGCAGCAGAACCAGTCATAGCATCTGTCTGTGTGACAGCTGAGCTGCGACAGTCTGTGTGGCTGAGACGGCAACTAAAAAATAATAATGAAAGGCAGTAAGGAGGACACGGCTTCGTAAAGAATAAGTGAAGTTGATCTTCTACAAACACGACAGCTGCACTAACTTATTTGGTCCAGGTTCACTGCATTGCAGAAGTGAGGGAATTGTTTTTGAATCTGTGAGTAGAAAATATCCTGCATCGTCATCAAAAGGGAAAGTCCACTGATTTTACACATATAGGTCAGTTACATTGTCCCTAGGGCTGTGGATCCTTCTAAAAATATTCAATACTTCTCCGTTTTCGATTTGAATCCCATTTCCTGCATTTCTACATACATTTAGGGACTATGGTGATACAAAATCCTGGAAATAATGAAGTTGATCATAATGATAAATTCTTCCAAAAAGATAATAAGTACTAAACTACAGGGGGGGAGTTTTAGCGTAGGGCAGCACACAGCTATAACTTTGTGAGGCTTTCATTCCAAAATGTTTTCTTCTCCAGTTTTATTTTCTTTGCTGGTATTGTTTTGAAATTAGAATCTTAAAAAGTATTTGACAGGACAAGATGACTGCAGTAATAACATTGGGCCTCGCTCACCAACCGTTTCTGACATCCAACAATGTTTTCTTATTTGGGAATTGTTCTGAAGTAAGAACTGAACTCGAGGACACACTCCAGAGAACACTCGTGAACGTTTGGGTGCCGACATGTTTGTGAGCCACACTGCTGCGCTGGGTGACATGTTCCTTCATTACCATGAACACACACACACACACACACACACACACGGATTAATCCCCAACAAATGTACTATTTCTTCCTGCTTGAGTAAAAACTACAGTGACCAGTAGGGCTGTGCTCGATTGAAGGAATTCTTAGTCGACTAACACTCATTCAATTGTATCGACTAATCGATTAGTTGATTTAATCGACAGATCTGTAAATCTGAGTTTCTCCGCCAAGAGTCATGCAAAAGCACCACTTTAATTCTTGTGTTTACCAGAGATGTGCTCGTACGTTTCTTGGGAATAAGTCATTCAGCATGAAAAAAAGCATACAACATAACTAATCGACTAAAGAAATCTTAGTTGACTAAGACCAAAACGACCGATTAGTCGACTAATCAACTAAGAGGGGGCAGCCCTAGTGACCAGCTCGTTTAGGAAATTATTTTACCTTTTTTTTTTTCAAGATATTTTTTTGGGGCATTTTAAGGCCTTTTTTGTATTGGACAGCTTAGACTTGAGGGGGGGAATGACACGCAGCAAAGGGTCGGAGTCGAACCCGCTGCCCCTGCGTCCTTTAAAAGAAACAAACGTTTCTTTTAAAGGAAACTATATACACGTGAGCAGTTTTTAAAGATCTATGTTTGTAGTAAGAACCAGTGGGCTTGAAACTGAGGGGTACGTGGGTATGGGATTGGTAGAGAAGTCTGCGATCTGTTTGGTGACAATAAGAAACGTTCAGAATGTCATGCCAGCTACATCCTTTTTTAGTTGTACGCATTCTGTCTTGCGTAGACGTATTGTAGAAATCTGTATGGATTCATATCATGAAACGGGGAAGCCTGATATCAGTATGTGTGGATTTTTTTCTTTTACAAGATATTTAAAAAAAGAAACATCTGAAGGTCTAGAAGTTGCATATTGATCTGTCAATTCCTGTTATTTTTCGAGCTCTTAAAATATCCCACCCCATAATGTGAGCAGCGGATGGAGTTAAAGAGGCTGAAGCTGCATTTTATTCTAGATCTCCCACACAGGAGTGTGTTGAATCTGAAATTGAAATGTCAGGCTAAACGTTTGCCTTGCAGCAAGAGAACCGTCTCTTTGGCTGTCGTACAAAATGCCTAAAACGACAGAGGCACATTTTTTTTTACCGCTGGTCTTCAGTGCGTCGTGTTACCGAGGCAGTCAAACGTTAAAACCCTAACCCTCATCCAATTCAAAAATGTATAAATAAAGTTTAAGCAGTTGTTGGCACACAGGTTTTTTTGTCTATAAAAATCCGGTGCCTGCATGCATGCAAGTATGTCTCATATTGTCCTAACTTTTTCTTTCCAGGAGAGGAGGCGAGTGTGTTCAAGTGTTCGGTTTCCAGGGAGACAGAGTGCAGCCGCGTGGGGAAGCAGTCATTCATCATCACACTGGGCTGCAACAGCGTCCTGCTGCAGTTCTCCTCACCTGCAGGTACACACAAACAACCCCAATACAATAAGACTGATACATGGCTGTACGTAACAACAATAATAAAGTGTATTCGTATAGCACGTATCAAAACCAGCGTTGCAAAGTGCTTTACAATGGACACACAACGCAACAATGAAATGCACAGTAATGTAAGAAAAACCAGGCAAGCGTAAGAGAAATTAACTTAAAAACAATGGATGAACACACTGCTGCTTACTCTCAAGTGCAATGTAACTCAGTTAAGTACACACATACATCTGTGCCAAGTGGGGGCATGTATAATGAAAATGAAATCAAACCCAGTCTCAATTTCACACAATTCACTGATGAGTGTGAGGAGACATGGTCACCAAAGACAAAGATTTTCTAAATATGTCAAGTAAGAACAGAAGCACTTCAGAGCTGCCCCAAATACACCAACCCCGTGCTGCAGCCTCTGTCAAGATTTTGTGGTCAACTGTATCAAAAGCTGCACCTAAGGAAGGAACATTTACCAGTATCGGCAGGTCTTTAAAATATAATTTGTCCCTTTTTTAATTAGCACAGTCTCAGTTCTGTGACGTAAGTTAAGGCGCTGACGCACCAACCGGATTATCGTCTGGCGAGGTCGGTGACTCGAGTCTGTTCGGTTTGTTCCGTGCCGTCGTCAGTCGGAGGAGCCGTCGGCTATAATTTGGGCCGATTTTGACTTGAACCATTGAATCGGCCAGTGGGCGGTCGGACTCAATGACCAGTGTGATTGGTGGAGTGCTAGCCCTTGACTAGCGAATCGGTGTACTTATGTTAAAACACTTTACCGGAAATGACGAGCGGGAAGAGCGTGACGAACGCCTCTCAAAATCCGACGGAAATCTTTCCAGCTGACCTTTGTCAATTTAAAAAAAAAACAAAAAAAAAAAACAGATTCAGCACCTGCGTGGCCTATTTCTCGCTTAAAATGTTTTCAGAATAACGTTTCGGTGAACTATTTTCGTAAAATACGAGATCATATTCCGAACAAGCCGCCATTATAGTCGGCTTTGAAATTCGGGAGAAGCCAGACCCACGTGGCGCGTTTGTCATTTCCGGTTTTCATTTTTTTGGGCGACAATACAGATTAGCGCCGCCTGCTGTTATGGAGACGTATTACGTCTCGGTCACACCCTGAAATGTACGCTTCGGTGTGTTCCGAGGCACCTTTTGGACCTCGGGGAGCCGACTGATCAGTCAGAGTGCCTTTTTCTGCTGACGGTCGGCCGTCGGGTTGGTGCGTCAGAGCCTTAAGACACCATGGTAAGACACCGTGCGTGTGTGAGCCAAAATGTGTTCCGCGAATGTAATGTCTGCTGGAAACATCATGATGCAAGGTTAAACAAAAAAACTGCCAATGAAGAAGTAACTTCCTGTGTAACCAATAATGGGAAAAATTGAAAAAAAACCCCAACCCATTAATTTAGTGATTTACAATTTAGGTATATAAATGCCTGTGTTTTTAAATCCTCCGCTCCAGCATGGCATTGGCTTTGGCTTTTAGTATATGTAAACAGTGAGCCTGTGCTTACCACACACTTGCTATACTTTCCTACATGTATGTGGATTGGAGACTATTTGTTCATGAACCGGATCAAATATACAGCGTTTGGTGGTGTTTTTTTTTTTTTTTCCCATCGTGGGATATCTCTTTGATTATTATTTGTGGTTGGTTTATGTTTGGGACAATGTGTATATTAATGTTGAGTTGATATTTATGCATTGTGATGTTGGTGGGTCATGTGGGAATGTTTGGTTTATTGTTAACGTGCCTGAATAATCCCATTAGGGAGGGATGGATGTTGTAAATGACCAGACACGAAAATAAAAGTGACTTAAATTACTCATTCACATGCAGGTTCAAGCATGAACTTCAAACACGAAACACAACTGTCGTAATACTTGTGACTGCGCTGTATTGCCGTGTAATAGTGTCCAGTGCAAAGTATGACCTGTAATTGTTCACGTTTGTGTGTTCATGTTCCGCTTCAGACTTTCAGTCCTTTTATAACCTCCTGAAGAACAGTCGTGGGCATGTCAACGAGCGCTCGGTCTTCAGCGACAGAACTGAGGACTCCTCTGCTGTACAGTACTTCCAGGTGAGAGGCTCTCAACAAAGGTGCAGACTTTAGGCTCTCTCGTGCACCCCGATGCTTTATTTTATCATTTGATGGCAAACGCAGACCAGTTGTCCCGTAATAATTAACCCCATGCTAGTCTCGCATTGGAACCGATCGAAAGGAGCCAGTTGAGGTGGTCTGGGCGCCTCCCTAGGGAGGTGTTCCAGGCACGTCCAGCTGGGAGGAGGCCTCGGGGAAGACCCAGGACTAGGTGGAGGGATTATATCTCCAACCTGGCCTGGGAACGCCTCGGGATCCCCCAGTCGGAGCTGGTTAATGTGGCTCGGGAAAGGGAAGTTCGGGGTCCCCTGCTGGAGCTGCCTCCCCCGCAACCCGACCCCGGATAAGCGGACGAAGATGGATAGTCTTCACATTGGCAGACCTTCCTCCACACGGCTGCGGAGGAGGGTCTGGCTAGTCCACATAGCATTCCGGGATGGGAGAAAAAATGTGCGCCTGTTTATTGGCATTTCTCTAAACCAATCACAATCGTCTTGGGCGCTACGGTGCCGCTGCAAAATAGACTCTGGAAGGAACTTGTTTTGGTGGAACGTGTACGTTCAAAGTAGGGCTGCACAATATATCGTTTTTTTTTTTTTTATCGCGAAAGGCTGCCACATAGACAAAAAAACAGATTTTGTTGTGTTAGTTGGAAGAAAATATCGGTAGAAAACGGCACTTTAAAATGTGACTGTCATTCTTTTAATGGTGCCTTTTTTATATTCAATATACATTCAATTTGTCCATGAAATAATGATTTTCTGTAATTGTTTTAAATACAACAAACAATTTTGTTGAATTGTATAAGAATAATGAAAGCAGCAGTAATGCACAACTGAGTACATTTTAATATCCGTATTGCGAGTAATATCGTTATTGATATTCAACAACATTATCGCATATTTTCCTCATATCGTGCAGTCCTAGTTCAAAAGTTGTTTTAGTCGTGTAACAGAAAACTCAGACTGGACAGATAGCTGTCTGGATTTACCCTGCAGAGATCTGAGGAGCCGTTAACCGTAATCCTCAGAAATCCACCGGAGTTTAGAACACCAACACAAAGAAAGAGGAAGGTAAAGGACATCCAGCTCAAAAGTAGGCCATCCGGTGGAGTTTCCTGCGGCATTGGAACTATCCCAGAAGTGGAACGCTGTGGCTATAGACTAACCCCACGCTGACTTTGTTCTTAGTTTACAGTATAGCAGCACGCACGTCCATTATTCAGTTCCAGAAGACATATCCAACTTCCAAGTCTAGCTGAAATACAATTCTGTCACAGTAACAAGATCTGCTCTTTAAATGGCATGTCCTGTGTTCTCATTTCAGGAAGGAAAATGTATACCCTGAAGGAAGACATTTATGTTGGTCTCCTAAAGATGTTCCCTGTCTGTGCATACTATTTGCCTAAAGCCAGTGTCGGTAAAGCTGCTGTCAGCAACACAAAAATAGCCCCTAGACTTTGAGCACAACGCACATACGTTGTTGTCTCACTAGTGTCTCCTTTTTTTCCCAACTTCTTTGAAACAATCACAGAGAAAGAGTGCCCTCACTAACATCATATTTACAGCCTAGATAGCCAATATAGCTAGTTAGTTGCACATGCCTGTACCCGGAAATGTCTGTCCTGGTCCTTATTCTTCACCACCACTGCCAAATGTCTTTGGTTTGAGTCACGGTTTGCTTACATTACATAGTGTCTCTGTGTCCGCCCTGACCCAGCTGTCAATCAAACAGTAGGCCGCCCACTCAGAGGCTTGGATGTGTTTTTTCTTCTTTTATTTATACAAATTACTAACAGTTACACTTGGAAATCCCATGGACCAGATTTCAATAAGTCAAATACGAGACTTTGCACAGATCATGCAAAGTCTCGTATTTGACTTATTGGAATCTGATGATATTTTTGTATGTCCTCACTGAGTCGGCTCGTACGATGTTGACGAAACGTCCTATTGAAAAAACATCGAGGTGTTCATGTTTTGTTTTTCTCTGCAGTTTTATGGCTACCTCTCCCAGCAACAGAACATGATGCAGGACTACGTTCGGACAGGGACTTACCAACGGGCTATTCTCCAGAACCACACTGACTTTAAGGATAAGGTACCCTTATACTACTGGATAGATATAGATTCATCACTTACTTGCACTTAGATTAAGAGTTAGACTCCAGCCATAATCAGTAGCTAGATATTTGAACATTTCCCTCGCCCTTGGTAAACACCTAACTGCTGTTTGTCTTTTTGTTCAAATTTTCAGACTAGGTTTAAATGTGACCAATGCCAAAGAGCAGCTAAAACCCAATTTAAATAATACAAAGCCCTAATTAGTTACCCTCTTCTAAACTCCCTCAAACAATTATTGTCCAATCAAAGTTTAGCACACGTTAAGTCTGGCTAACTAGCCTAACTACAGTGGTGACAGAGTGTTACTTCATCCAGTCCAGGGTGCAGGCTAACGCCAGCAGCTCTGTCCTGCTCAAAATCTACACTCTAGTATCCAAAGCCAACGTTGCCATCTAATCCTCATCCTAAAACCCAAACAAGTATGTAAGCTCAGCTGGCAAAAAGGGTTACAATGTTAGAATCAAATACCAGTTTCCCTACCATACTGATAATACTAGATATAACTACTATGCTCAGTCTTTTAGCACAATATCAGCTATCATGTTCATATTTAAGACTGTTTTACATATCTATAGTAAGACATTCAAACTCTAATGTTGGCTTAGTTTAGACAAAGGTGGTTGTCTTTTCATCTAAAAAAAGTTGACAGTTGCCAGCTAAAAATGAGAAGCTGCTTCTGCCTCCCTCTGTCTGATGATAATAATAAATACTGAGAATATTGATTGTAAATCTGCCGAGAACAGAAAGCTTGTCAGACGTACTGTAGCAACAGTAACTAAAGGGGATGGGGAGCTTAGCGAACAATCGGTTATCAAAAGACTCATTTTCTGTTGTTTTTTTTGAATAATTTTAATAATAATTTTAAGTCACTGTTTATTTGTCTTTTTAAGCCATCTCTTTGCTCAACATAGCCTACCTGTAATTAAGCCTGTTCTCTTTTTCTCCAGGTGGTGCTGGATGTCGGCTGTGGCTCGGGGATCCTCTCTTTCTTTGCAGCCCAGGCTGGAGCCAGGAAGGTCTACGCTGTGGAGGCCAGCACCATGGCACAGCACGCCGAGGTACACACACACACACACACACACACACACACACACACACACACACACACACACACACACACATACTGTTATTGAAAAGTACTCAGTACTGCTGCTTTCAGTATTCTGCAAAAATGCAACAAACTACTTGTTGAATTTAAAACAAATAATTTCCAGTTATTGATCAAATTGAACGTAAAAGGCCCCACTGAAAAGAGAATGAGTTACATTGTAAAGTGCGGTTTTCTACAGATATTTCCTTTCAACAATTTCCTTTCACGATGTGTTTTTTGCACCAGTTGATATCGCAATAAAGATAAAAAACAAATATATTGGGCAGCCCTAGCACGCACGCACGCACGCACACATATTAATGCCAACACCAGTTCCCTGACTGATAATGTTTTGTGTGATCTGGTTGATGGGTCGCTCTGTTCTGACCGGCCTATGGCAGGATTTCCAGTCTCAGTATAAAGGCGTGCTCTGCCTTACAGGTGCTGGTGAACAGTAACCGCTTAGGAGAGCGCGTGGTCGTCATCCCAGGGAAGGTGGAGGAGGTGACGCTGCCGGAGCAGGTTGACATCATCATCTCGGAGCCAATGGGCTACATGTTGTTCAACGAGCGCATGCTGGAGAGCTACCTGCACGCCAAGAAGTTCCTCAAACCCAATGGTGAGGAGGTTTGGGGCACAGGAGAATGGCATATGGGATAATACAGGAAATGGTAAGATAAAGGCTGCTCAAGTAAAGTAGCAGCATATACAGCAGTTTGTTTTTTTGGCGGCGATTTTCAAAATGGATATTTTTTTATTTATTTTCAGAAGTATTTTCTGTATATGCGCTACCGCTGACAGCGACCACATATTGGTTTCCAGCTAAATGGAACAAAAGCATAAAATGCAGAACATCCATGTTATGTACAGCTTTACAAATGAAATAAATGTCAGACTGACTGACTGACATGTGATGTGCATTCTTCTTAGAAAACAATTAGTTTTTGGAACTGTCGCATGATCTATTGTCTCTAGAAGTGTGTTATTCAACTTGTTGAAGAAGGAAAAGAAAATCGCAATACTATCAAATCGCAGTACTTCTAGACTCGCAATACAAATCAAATCGGCACCCATGTATCGTGAAAAAATGGGATCGGGACAAAGGCAAATCGTCCCGGCCCTAGAAACGACCCTTTTGAAAAGCAGTGCACTTCCGACAGCCGTTTTAGATATTTGAATTGTTAGCATGATGAGGCCACAGTGAGTATACACAAATATATATGAGGGCGCCATGAGGTAATGTTTCAAGATGGGTGATCCAAATCTCATTCTGTGTTGTAAATTGCCGCCAGTCCAGTCTCGTTTCTCACTGGCCGCCTCCGTGTTTGTGTTTCAGGTAAAATGTTCCCAACTATCGGCGACGTCCACCTGGCCCCCTTCACAGATGAGCAGCTCTACATGGAGCAGTTCACCAAGGCCAACTTCTGGTGAGGAGGCAAAGGAAGGGTGGTAATGGAGGGGCCGCAGTTGAATTGCATAACACCAGAAATAAGTGTTTAATATGCCGTGTTTCTCTGTGGTTGGCTAACGTCTGGCTCGTAGCTGAGCCTCAGAGAGGAGACACACCAGCCCGATAATAAGCCGTCGGACCGTCTGGCGAGGTCGGTGACTCGAGTCTGTTCAGTGTGTCCTGTGCCGTTGGCCGTCCGAGGAGCCGTCGGCCTTCATTTGGACCGACCGGACAGTCGGGACTCACCCGGAAATGGGGAGCGGATGAGCCTCTCAAAATCTGACGAAAATCTTTTAAACTGACCTTTGTCGATCTGAAATGAAGACAGATTCAGAAACTGCACGGCCTATTTCTCGCTTAAAATGTTTTCAGAAACACGTTTCGGTGAACTATTTTAGTTCAATATAAGATCGTATTCTGAGCAAGCCGCCATGACAGTCTGGCTGTGAATTTCCGGAGAAAAAAGAACCACATGACGCATTTGTCAAATCAGCTGCCGGTTTTCATTTTCTGGGAAATAATCAGACTGTTAATGGAACCAATACAGAGCAGCGCCGCCTGCTGATATGGAGACGTATTACGTTTCGCGCACGGGCAGAGCGTACGCTCAAGTCATTTTTTGGACCTCTGGGACCAGACTGATCAGTCCGACTGCCTTTTCTGCCGACGGTCGGCCCGTCTGGTTGGTGTGTCAGGGCCTTAAGGGTTCTATGAGCTGAGCGGGCTAAAAATATCTCCCAATGCCAGGCCGTATCGAAGGTCTGTCCTATTTACTGGAGCAGTGAACAACTTTTTCATTGCATAAGAAGCATGTGGGATGGGAATGATTGTTCCACGGATTAACCTGAACCCTCAGGGGTTACCAGGGAAGCAGACTTATTGTTTGAAAGAACTTCAGAAAACGCATGAAAATACGAATGAATGGTCTTCCGCATCTGTTTGGCAGTTAAGTTCAAATATCAACAATCGCTGCGCAGCATCGCTTACTGCACCTTTTACCTATGAATACCCAAAGGGAGTCAGAACACGTCTAAAATATGTATAGAAGTGTCACATTTAAGAAACGAGTACAGTCACCTGACCTAAATCAACCTGCTGGTGTTTGTGCTGTATTGTACGTTGATGTTTTTGCAGAGCTTTTTCAGCTCTTAATTTGGTGATGCAGGAAAACTGGATGAATATCATGATGATACTGCACTCACACTTTTGGCCACTATAATCGTAGTCATGTCGGTAGTTTTCAGAAAGGACTGGGGAATCGAACAAGTGTGCATAAGTAACTTTCTTGGTTTGAGTCAGGAACAAGTTACGTTCGGAGCAGCAGTTGGATGCGTTCAGTCATGTTTTATGCCTCGGCACTGGTGATAGCCGTGGCCCGAGGCTTTGTGTTTGTCCGCATCTCCGTACGGACGTCCCATTCTTCTGAACGTGACATCCCAGAAACTCCAAAAAAACAAAACATTATTCTGAGATTGTGCCAAAAAAATATGGTTTTGGTTATCATTTTGGGACCAATTAAAAGTGAAATGTGATTTTCTTCTTTTGCCCTCAGGTACCAGCCCTCCTTCCATGGTGTAGACCTGTCTGCCCTGCGGGGAGCAGCAGTGGACGAGTATTTCCGCCAGCCAATCGTGGTATGTTATCCCCCGCCCCCAGCTGCCTGCCTCTACGATGTGTAACGTTAGACAGCCGATCACCAGTATTATTAGATCTTGGTATAAGCATACTGTGTGCTGATTGGCTCACTGACGCTGAGGAGATTTACTCCTTAGGTATTGAAATTGGGTATTGAATGATGAGGCATTCTTCGATACCTGGCAATCGGTCGGAGCCTAAAAAGTATTGAATTCGGTACCCAGCCCTAGTAAGTTGTGTGAAACTGGATTTGTTGTTGTGCTTTCCTCCATAGGACACATTTGATATCCGTATTCTGATGGCCAAGTCGGTCAAGTACACAGTCAACTTCCTGGAGGCCAAAGAAGAGGATCTCTACAGGTCTGTGTGTGTGTGTGTAGTAGGTATATTAAATGTATGTCATACCCAGTGTAATTAAGGTCTCTTTCCCTGCGCTTTCTTTTGGGTTACAGGATAGAGATTCCCTTCAAGTTCCACATGATGCACTCGGGCCTGGTGCACGGCCTGGCGTTCTGGTTTGATGTGGCGTTTATCGGATCAGTGTAAGTCACTGATAGACACATGACATCTTAAGGAATGCCTTAAACAGGGTACAAAATAAGCACCATTTACGAGCCAAATGCTGCTAAAACATGCAAGTGGCTGGTAGATGTGCTTCACTCACCAGCCAAAAAAACAATGGTTATCTATTAAGTGACTGGTAAAAATGTAACATCCACTGGCCATTTGGCGGGTGGACAAAAAGTAAATTTTGAACCCTGGCCTTAAATGAGACCCACAGTTTTTCTTGACCTTCCACCGTCTCTGCGCAGGATTACAGTTTGGCTGTCCACAGCCCCCACAGAGCCTCTCACCCACTGGTACCAGGTGCGCTGTCTGCTGCAGTCTCCCCTCTTCACCAAGGCCGGGGATACGCTGTCCGGCACTGCCATGCTGGTGGCCAACAAGAGGTACGATGCTTCTAAACAGTAGTCCTCTGCGGCATGTAGATCCACCTCCTTAAGCGTGATTTATGGTTGTGCGTTGGTGTGTATGTCGTTGTCTTTAAGAGAATAGCAGGCCCGGGGTGTGTGTGTGGTAGAGAGAGTGAGAAAATGACGGCGATCTGACCACATTTTACGCAGAAACTTAAATCACGCCGTAGTAGTACATGTCAGAGGCTTTATATTGTGGTCTTTGGTCATTCAAAACATTGTCCCTGAAATCAAAGTCAAACTGCGTTCAATTTCTCCTGAAGTACTAAACTTGCAACTAGTAGGAAACTAAAAACTAAGGAGCTGCAACTGATGACTTAAGAGACTAAAGAAATGGAAAGGAGGAAAGAGACTAAAGAAATGGAAAGGAGGAAAGAGACTAAAGAAATGGAAAGGAGGAAAGAGACTAAAGAAATGGAAAGGAGGAAATGGGCACAAAGGAACCAAATTGATGAGTTTAAACAAAACAAAACATGTGCTGCTGTTTTTAAAAAGTGAATTTTCAGCAGAACGCATGCAACAGCAGCAGTAAAGATCATAGCACTAAAGGTTTCCAGCTCACTGTCTCTGTTCATTTGTATCCATGGTAACAACACTGTAGAAAGTCACAGAAAAGTGATTTCACAAGTTCCACAAGACTTTATAATCAGTCTTTTAAATCAGTCTTTTAAAAAAAACATAATAATTAAGTTATTTGCAGAGCCTCTTCATTGTTCTGTTGTAGTATTGTTTGCCCTGTGTCGTTTTTACACTTTGGGTTTTGTACGGCTTAATAAATGAGATATAATATGTTAATAAGTAGAGATGCACCGATTACAACATTCTAGGCCGATTCCAATTTTCATTGAGTTAGGCCAGCCGATACCGATTTCATTTTTTCTAACCACTTTACAGCACACACAAATTTATTTTCTATCTTTTCTTTAATAGAACATTTTGCACAGAACATAGAAAAACATTTTGAACAGATAATTGATCACTATCAAATATAACTATATAAATGACTCCTGGTGTGGGAAATTCACACACATCTAAAGGTCAATGTTAGAACCATTTCCTTCTTTTCACATCCAATATCCAACTAAAAAAATGTGATTTGGGTTTTTGGTGTGGTCCCTCCACGCCCTACTCTTTCCTTGCAGGTGTTGCATATTGCAAACTTGTTATCTTCTGCACACACGCTGAAGAATTTCCAAACAGCTGACATGTTGCAGGTTAATTCACCAGGTTCCCTACATGTGCAAGAATAGCGCCGACATGCGCTTCACACTGCGAGCGGGTACGCGCCACACACGGCGGGAAAGCTGAGAGAAAGGAAAAAGAGACCGTGCTGTCACGTGTGTGTGCATCCTTGAGAACTGTAACTCATGTAACTTATGTTGTCAGTTAATTGTAGCATTAACCGGCATTAAATCGGCATATGTCAGACTGACCTGCCGGACGCCGGTCATGGCCGAGCAAGTGAAAACCGGCCAATTCCGGTCACCGGCCGGTCTATCGGTGCATCTCTATTAACAAGTGAGCTTTAGAGGTATTGGTAGGTGGATGTTGTTACATTTGGACAGAGCCAGGCTAGCTGTTCCCCCTGTTTGACATGAAAGTGGTAGCCATCTTCTTATCTAACACTATATATAATATGGGTATTTCCCAATATATCAAACTATTCATGTCAGCCTTTTGCTGATAAAGCTTCTCACATGCATGGAAACAAACAAAAAATACAAATAAAACACAATCATAATAAGGATATGTTAACATTACGTGATTTGTTTGACAATCTGCTCTCCCTATGAACAGACAAAGCTACGACATCAGTATTGTTGCCCAGGTGGACCAGACCGGATCAAAGTCCAGCAACCTCCTGGACTTGAAGAACCCCTTTTTCAGGTGAGTTGGTCTCTTGACCCCAGTCACACACCTGGGGATCTGGGTGGCACCATTTCACCATGTGAGATGGGGAGCCCTGCCTGTCTCCCCAACATTAAACGTGTGCGTTTGCATTTTGCAGGTACACAGGCACCACCCCCAACCCCCCTCCTGGCTCACACTACACCTCCCCGTCCGAGAACATGTGGAACACGGGGGCGGCCTACAGCATGAGTCAGGGGATGGCTGTATCAGGTGACCACACATAAACACTGGTAGATGAGCGCAGTCCTCCATGTGTTTACACGGGGCGCCCACCCATCTTCAGATTTTCAAGACACGGAAAGGCTTGACACATTAAGAAGTTGGGACTATCAATTCAATTTTGGATATAAAAAAAAAAAAACGGATACCTCTTTGCACTGGTAAACAACAGTAATAAAACGGGAAGGAAGGACATTTTTGTCTAACAACTCAACAAACCTGGTACATTGGCAGAGACCTTAGAGATGCGTAGTGTCTTACAGGCCGTAGTCTCGCATTGCCAGACCTTCCTCCACAGCGCTGCAGAGGAGGGTCTGGCTAGTCCACACAGCATTCCGGGATGGGAGAAAAACGTGATCCGGTTTATTGGCGCAGCAACGGGGCCGCTGCAAAATAGCCACGGGAAGGAACTTGTTTTGGGGAAACGTTCAAAAGTAGTTTTAGTCGTGCAACAGAAAACTCAGACTCGACTCGCCTCGACTCTACTCACCTTTGGCTGTGGCTCAGGTGGTAGAGCGGCAGCCTACCAATCGGAAGGTCGGTGGTTCTATCCCTGGCCCTGCAGTCCCACGTCGAAGTGTCCTTGGGCAAGACACTGAACCCCGAATTGCTCCCGATGCTGCGCCATCAGAGCGTAAATGTGTGTGAATATGTATCTGATGAGCAGGTGCCTCGGCCACCAGTGTCTGAATGTGTGTGTGAATGGTTCCTGTACTATGTTAAGGTGCTTTGAGTAGTTGTTAAGACTAGAAAAGCGCCATATAAATACAGGCCATTTGCATTTTACTTGGTCTCGGTTTAGGTGGTCTTGACTACAACGCTGACTGCCAGTGTATTGTGATGCAGGAGGTTGCCCCCGGTTCCTCCAGCAAAACGGAGCGAACGCAGAAAATGCAGAACATCCATGTTGTACACATCAAATTGGCACCCACATATCGTGAAAGAATCGAATCGGGTCAAAAAGCACATTGTCCCAGCGCTACTGTGTATAGTGAGGATGCTGAATGTAGCGGTTTCTTTTGTAGTAAGTGTTGATTGGTTTCTTTTGTGTCTCTCCCCCCCCCCCCCCCTTTTCTCCAGGGATGCCTGCAGCTTATGACCTCAGCACAGTCATTGGCAGCGGCCCATCAGCGTCTCACAACAACCTCATCCCCCTGGGTACGAATCGCACCGACTTCTCAACATCTCATGGTACTTAATGTAGCGGGGAACCAAACAAGCAGAGCAACAGACAAAGTCTGCAGTGCAAGACGTGCATGAAAACAGCTGGTTTAAACAGAAATGTTCATGCTCTGGTCTCTAGTGAGCACTTAAGCACTTTGTGACACAGAAAAATGACAGATGAAACGATTGCTCTGCAAAATATTTCCCCAAACCAAAGGCTGAAACAACCTTTGGAGGGACAGGAGATGAGCTCTAACATGCTATGTTACAGAATCAACAATTTCACAATATCTTTGTGTAACTCAGTAGTTGATGTTTATAATGTGATAATTAAATGTTTCTACAAATAACTGTTGTATATGCTTCTTCCCTTTTTAACTTCTGATGACATTTCATGATATTAACTCTTTACTCTTCATTCATGGCTTTCTCTTCAACTCCTTTTAATGCTTACGCTTGAAAACGCGCTTCAGATCCTTTCAGGTCTCGGCCTTTGAAAAACCAAAACATTGTGTTCAGCTCTTATAACAGTGAAAACACACCGGGCCCGCGAAGCGTACATATGTGCCTGATCTGTGTGGGCCGACGCGGCCGCTCCACGCCCGGTATGAACAGACAGATTGCATAACATGGCTGCCGAAATAAAAATAGCTGCGCTACGCGACTATACGCCACCCGGTGCGTTTTCACTTTTGGTCCCACAACTTTCACTGTTCACACGCAATGTACTCCTTAATGCGTTCAGTGCTTCCACTTCAACTGACACCATCTTTCAGTTCATTGATTTGAAGTGGCACTCCTTTCCTTCAGGTCTTCCCCTTCAACTAACACTTGATCAGCTACACTTCAACTGACATTTCAAATCCCTACAGCGCTTCAGATTCTACTGAGAACGTCCCGCAGCACTTAGAATCGACACTTTGAGCTATTTCAGCACTACGACAGTGTTTCAGCTATTTCAAATGTTTCAGCTGCTTAATTTCAGCTGCTTAATTTCAGCAGCGGGCCCACTTACATGTGAAAGTGCCATGTGATCGGTTGTCTGATAACATTAACATTACAGCTTGTACTACTTTTGTGAGTAACTTGGGTGTGTCTGTGTTGTAGCTGCAAACAAGTAGCAACAGGCTAAAATGTGTTGTAGTTCTCCACATACTAACGGTGCTTTCCTCTGATTGGTCACAGTGAACACCGGAATTGTAAACCACACCCACTCCAGGATGGGCTCCATCATGAGCACAGGAATTGTCCAGGGTACGTCCATATGTCATTCATATATATATATATAATATATATATATAACACCACAGTTTTAAAGGCTACATTGCAGTAAAGTGATGTCATTTTCTGAATGTGGCAGACTGTTCTAGCTATTCTATTATTTTCCTTTACCCACCTAGTCATTATATCCACGTTATTGATGATTATTTATCAAAAATATCACTGTGTAAATATTTTGTGAACGCACCAATAGTCAACCCTACAATATTCGGTCCAAAATATTGCGTTATTTGACTGTCTCCATATCGACCAGCTCTAATGTTGAACGTGATGCGTTTGTTCCCATCCAGGAGCCACCACAGGCCAGTCGGGTCCCAGCAGCAGCGGTACTTACTATCCCGTCACCAACCAGTTCACCATGGGGGGCGCTGCCATCTCCATGGCCTCGCCTATGGTCATCCCCAGCAACACCATGCATTACGGCAGTTAAGACCAAGACCTCACACAGACCTCTTCGGCCTCCCCGCCCCCGCATGACAAGAGATCCCTCCCCACCCCCCAACCTCTCCCAGTGGAGCCCCTCAGTGTCTCCCCCCCCCCCCCCCCCCCTTTTTCAACCCTGACTGACTCATCAACTGCAGCCAAATCCAATTATACCAAAACCGGTGCTGTGCTGGCACCGCCTCCTCTTATTCGTCCCCCTCATTCTACTCTGTTCAGTCCATCACTATATGAACGGTCGAACGCTCTCACATCCGTCCAGACTCTTGTCTTGCAAACGGACGCAACCTGCCCCCCCCCCCCCCCCCCCCCCCCCGGATCCGTTGGGACTTTAACGCGTGGTCGGCTGAGATGCACAGCCGTTCTTGGGTTTCCACCCTCCTCCCTCAACATGTATCTCAATCCCTCCTCTTCCCCTCCTTTCTCGTTTTATTTTTTATAAATGTATCATAATGATCCCCCCCTCCCCCCAAAGTGTTTCTTCAAACCCTTTCTTCCCTTATGAGTCACCTCGCTGCCAGATACCAGCACCATTCCGTTCCTACGGTTCTCCACACCTCTATGACAGATCTATACTCACGCTTTTCATTTGTATAGTAGGACACTATCATCATCATCATCTTCAATACTCCTCTCTGGGCGGCCAGCTAGGCTTTGTATATCTGATCCAATCTTCAAGTCCCCACTGCACATCTCCCAAGAAGAGCAAATCGCAAGCGGACCTATATTTCCCTGCTTAGTTTTGGTTTTTAGGCAGAGGCAGATATATATCAGCAAACATGAAGCCATATACCCTAAGGAGTATGGAAAATATGCTTATTCTGTGACTTGGACAAACTGACCTTCTAGTTCTGCTCAGTACTCACTGCATGGTCCTCCTTCAAAGCAGTGGTGTTGATGCAAACGTCAGTTGTGGGAGAATGGCACACTGGTCACCTTCCACGCTCAGTGAAGAGATAAACAGGCCCTGTAATCGTCTCGTCTACTCTAGATCGTAGGTTCCAGTCCTCTCTGCTAATACCTCAGCATACACTACACTGACCGGAAGTGGGCTCCATGCTAGCATGTTAGTGTACATCACATCAATTGATAGTTGGCCTTTATGGTTACACGTTTTCTGTATTTTTAAAGCTGCATGAATTGATATTGATGCTAAAAAGCCCCATAAAAGCGGAGGGTGTTCACATTACACACTTTTACACGCATTTGATCTATTGTTTAAATACCAATATTGATTAGTCTAGCTTTAAATATGATTGTACATACCTGTAATGTGGTTAGCCTAGCCTCGCTCAAAGGCTAGACGCAAAGGAAAACTACCCCACTGTCGTTATCTAAACTTGAAATACACACCCGTCTTTAATAGGTCAAAATCAAACTCGTAGTCAGACGTTTTCAAAGCAGTGTGTTTGACTAACACCCAGCGTCTCTTCATAGTGGAGCTACTGGTTTGAACACCGTCCAAAGTGAACAAAAACCCAGCTGACACTTTTTTTTTTTAAATCTTTTTAAAGTTTTTGGAAGGTGTATTTTGTCTGATTTTCCGACAGAGCTAGACTAACGTTTTGTCTTGCCATCAGTCTTAGCACCGAGCTGTATCTCTGTACCAGACTCACTGAAATCAAATGAATGGGTCTTTTCATCTGACTGTGGGTTTGATGAACAAACAAGCGTAATTTCTTTATAATGCTGGATGGGTTAATGCTGCTACAGGTTCTAATTCTCTCACTTTTGAGGGAGGGTTATGGCCGTATTACGTACGATCACGTCTAAAGGGAAAAAAAGTGCAGGCACACCTGATAACGCCTCCTCGGTGGCTGCATCCCACTGCCAGCCTGATCTCTCCAAGAACTCTTGAGTCTCTGTAGTCGAACACGCTCAGTCTCTCCTTAAAAGCATTCTTGTTTAGGGCTGGGTACCGAATGCAATACTTTTTAGGCACTGACCAAATTTTGTCTGAAGTATCCAAAAAAATCGTTTAGGTACCGGTATCTGAAATCTTTGAACGATACCCAGCCTTATTCTTGTTGCCTGTTAAAGGACAATTCCGGCGCAAAACAAACCTAGGGGTTAATAACCGATGTGTACCCACTCTGTTGTTCTCTGGGACATGTTTTCATGCTAATCGAATGTGTTTGTAGCTTGAAACAAGCTAGAGTGGACCGTTGATTAGCTTACAACGCTAGTATTCGGGGCACAGGGAAAGTAAAAACAAATCGCTATTTATACCACTCTAAAGGCTCAAAACCACACTTCAACGGTAGCATAATGAGGGTCCCTAAATGTTAACCGAGGCATTGAGAACTTTGTAAGTGTACAGATAGTTTAGAAAGACAGTAGCTCCCAAGACGGCGGCCGCCTGTACACAAGAACGTGGCTGTCTTTATAATCTGTCTTTTTTAATAAACTGTCTGTACACTTACAAAGTTTTAGGGAAAGTACAAACATTTAGGACCCTCATTATGCTACCGTTGAAGTGTGGTGATATTTTGAGCCTTTTTAGTGGTATAAATAGCGATTTGTTTTTACTTTCCCTGTGCCCCGAATACTAGCATTGTAAGCTAATCAGCGTTCCGCGCTAGCTTGTTTCAAGTTGCAAACTCATTTGATTAGCATGAAAACATGTCCCAGAGAGCGACAGAGTGGGTACACATCTGTTATTAACCCCTAGGTTCGTTTTGCGCCAGAAATGTCCTTTTTAAGTTGTACACACAAATGCCGAAAGTAGTTGTGTGACTAATGAGGGGAGAAGAGAGAAGTTCAACACGTAAGGTGACCAATGTGACAGTCTGCCATAACCTTTGTGTCTTAGTTGAAGCTAGAACTGTAAGCCTGCTGCATCGCCCCATATTTTCATCGAACACCCAGCCGCTTCTTTTTTTTTAGCGGAGAGGACATATCGGCAGCTTCTCCCCAGCCAGTCATATGTTGAGCCAGATTGCTCCAGCAAAGGTTGGAGGAGGAAGATTCTGCGAACGTACCAGTAAGGACCTATGACCCAGGTGGCAGCCAGCTGGCTGCCGGAATGAGAGAAGCTGTGCTGGATTGGCAGCATCCTAGTTTACATCCTTGCTTTTATTTCCCCCACCCCTGATTCTCATCCCAACCTTCTTTTTTGAAACTGTGAGACTGTTGCAAAGAGACTTTGATGTCGAGGCGTGGGAGACTGGGCCAGTCCACCCCGCCTCCCTCCTCGTCTGTTCACTATGTATGATCTCCAACATATCATGCCCCCGACACCTTCGTCCCCCTTTTATCAGTCAAGGAGAGAAGGACTGACACATGTATGCATTGCTTCTAGTGTCACAACTATTGGACTCGGTTCATTTGTAATTTACGAGTTAGCAAGTTTTAAGAGAGCTGAGAAAGGGAAAAAAAATGTCTCTTTGTAGGATTAACCTTTTTTTGTTATCTTTATTTTGTTTTTTTCCTTTACAAAAAAAACGACAAACAATGAAAAAAAGAGAGCAAATTAAATGTGGTGGTGATGTTCCAAAACCATCCTGGAATCAGGTGTTGTAGTACTCCTTAATTTGTTCAGTAGACTGTGTGGAAAGACCAGATGTGGTAGCTAACCTATAGCGATCATGTCCCTTTTGTCTTTGAATCATTGCTCTGTGTAGTCAAATAGTGGCTTTCACTTTTATCATGGAAAAGTGTATAAGGAAGACTGTGTCATGTTCTATAATTTCTGTGTTAACCAACCAGTAATAATACCTGGTTCCCTGTTCACATCGACTCTTGTGCTCCACACAGCATCAATACTGCAGTGGGCTTTCACTTCAAACCTTAACCCTTCTGTTGTCTTCCCTTCAACTGTGAAAAAAACACTTTTTTTTCTGACATTTGTGACGCCTTTTTTCACAATTTGTTTTTGCTTTTTCCGACGTTTTACATTTTTAAATTTTTCTTCTATACATTTTCAGCGCTTATTTCTACGTCCCATATTATCTGATATAAAACAAAAATTTAAAACTGGTCAATGTGACCTGAAGTCAACACAAGGGTTAAACACACTGTTATGTTGTGGACTAAGTATGTCAGTGGAGTCGGGGGTTTCAGCTCAACATGTTATGGACATGACCCATATTAAAGGGCATGTTTTTTGTGTGTAAGTGACTGATAGGAACAACAATCTTTGGAATTGGTCCAGTATTAAGCGTGAACGCTGTAACCGGCAGCCACAGACCAGGCTGCAATGTAACCCTATGGGGCAAATGTGCATCGTCAGTTTGGTCCACTAAAAGTGCTTTTTTTGCCACTGAAAGGCTAAAATTATTATTCTAAGTATCTGACAACATTATGGAAAGGATATCTTCAGAGATAGACCTTTATAACCTCTTTGAGACTGTTCTGTTTAACCAGAAACATCTCTGAAGTCACTAGCGCTAAACCCACCAGACTATTTATTTAAAAAACAAAAAAAAACAATACTTTTAGCGTTTATAGAGCCAACATATTTCCACATGTAAATCGGTAAAGTATGTGTTTATTTCAAGTGAGTTGTGATGGTTGGAAAAGAGGAAAGACGACCCAAAACAGCTTTTCATAGTTTTATTTTGTTTCTGTCGACTTTGAATTAAGTGTATTTTATGATGCCGTCTGGTGGCTTTAGCGAACGAAATTTCGCGGATGTTTAAAAAAGGATCTTACTCTAACAGAAAGGTTGACCTCCTTAAGAAATTCTTTCAATAATGTTGTCAGACACTTAGAATATTAATCTGAGCCTGTCCGTGGCAAAACGAGCACTATCGTGAAGGTAAATGCAAGCTGGACAATTGCCCTTTTAACTTACATTGTAGCTGGACCAATGTGAAAGATTGTTGTTCCCGTCAGTCACTTAGACACAAAAACAGGAAAATAGGGTCCAGGTTGAAAAAAATGGTAGTCATCCTTTAACGTTTTATTGTTAGTCGCCCTATAGTGGCCTTAGTTATTGTGACATTAAGGCCGAGAAAGTCCGTTGAAGGTGGGCAGGTGGATGGGTCCAACAAACAGGACTTTCATCTAGGAGACTGGTGATCGCGTTCAGTTTGAAAATAAAATAAACAAAGTTATTTTAAATTTACGGAACAAACCGAACTACGTTACGTTCTCTGTCACATGTGTAATTGGGTCATGTCCGTATGCACAGAAGTGACTAACAAATTTAGGAAAAGATATACAAACAAACTAATTTCTGCCGGTGGAGATGGGTGGCTGATTAGTAAGTGATCTGGAATTATCTAGTTTATAAAAACGTCTGGATCAACGGAAGTACATTTCCAGGATAATTGCCTGACATCGGATGTCCATCGCCTTCTGCTCTATGTTGCTGTTCTCAAACTCTGTTTGGGACTTTAGCTTATTCACCGTATCCCTCAGAGTTGGACAAGTCCATTCATACCCTTCTCTTCTCTGTGCGTGTTGTAACTCTGTCTGGCGCAACTACCGCTAGCCTAGCTTACCACAGATCCTGGAGGTAACCGGCTCCATCTAGCCTACTGGTTCCAATTAGTGACAAAATAACGCCAACATTTTCCTATTTACATGTTGTGATTTGTATAGTCACAGCGTGTACAAATAACAAGGTCACATGAGACACAGCCATCTTCTAACCGTATACAAACTGGGAACTATATTCTCAGAAGGCGAAGCACTGCTACTTGGGCGGAGTGATTAGCGCAACACCTGAAACACACCGTTGTTACCAAGGCGGTAGGCTTCCCTTCAGAGCTCGAACCTCCTATGGCGCCATTTTGATGCTACAAAACGATCACCCGACGTTAGCATTCCATTGACTGCCATTCATTTTGACGTCACTTTGACAGCGAATAACTTTACATCTGAAGCGTTTAAAGACTGTGTTTGTCCATTGTTTATTGCTAAAGAAACACGACAATGTATAAAAGGCTACATTACCTTGTACCTCACGTTATGGCTCCGTAGCAGACGTTTTTGTAAAAATAGGCTAACGATTGTGTCATAACCACGGGACTTACTGTCGTATAGTAGAGGAATTACCGTATAGTACAGGAGAAGCTCGCAGGCAGATTCGACTTACATTAGCTGTTTAAGTTGAATTACTAATGTTAACTAGCATTTTAGTTAGCAAGAATTAGCCTGTGCCCATGTCATCTCCTTACATATACCTACGCTCTCCGTCTCTGCAAGATTGGGAATGATTGAGATTTCTCTTGGCACAGCTACCAGAAGACGTCCAACTTTCAGACAGGTTGCTCACGTCACATCTACGTCGTCTCTCTCAGTTGGAGGCTGTGCAGTAACGCTCGGCGCTCACCAGAAAAGTGCTTCTAATATCCTTCGCTGGTCTCCGTCCAGAGCAACGGGATCTGTTGGTCCATTCTTATATACAGTTGGTCTATGGTTGTTACTCTCTGCTCCTCACCACGGGGCTTCTCATGTGCAAACCACTCCGCCCAAGTAGAGTGAGAATATAGTTCCCAGTTTGTATACGGTTAGCAGATGGCTGTGTCTCATGTGACCTTGTTATTTGTACACGCGAGCAGGTACCATATAGTGGAAAAATGCCATTATTGGGAGCAGTAGGCTAGATGGAGCCGGTTACCTCCAGGATCTGTGCTAAGCTAGGCTAGCAGTGGGGGCGTCAGACAGAGTTACGACAACGCACGGAGATGAGAAGGGTATGTATGGACTTATCTAACTCTGGGGGATCCGGTGAATAAGCTAAAGTCCCAATACGTCTGTTTGTTCCTTTTAAACTGGGCCTACAATAACTTGAAGCGCAGCCTAAAGCCTGTAACATACCTTTTTTGGCCATAGAATACTAAGCTATTAAAATAATTTAACATGATTTTATAAATCATGTTTTAATGTTAAACATACATGTGACAGAGTGAATCCTTAGGATGATGATCTGTGGATGGCTACCTTACCTTACCTATGTCATCAGTGTATTTTTTTTCACTAATAGGCTGATTTATATTTGCTAATAATATGTTGGATTCATGTTGAGACATTTTAATTATTGAAAAAAACACTCAAACAATTACCAATAGTTTGGCGGCCCACCTGCAGTAACTTTGAGGACCCCCTGTTGAAGAGCTCTGTTGTAAAGATTTACAATGAATATGTTTACGGTGTTTACTCTAACTGGGACAGATTGGTGGATTTGCTGTGGATGACGTTCACACAGCGATACACTGGTAAGAGGAAATGAGGTTTAACCATGTATCCAGCTAATTTAAATAGCTCACGTTACTGTATTGTGTGAACAGTTAAAGCTATAGTGCGTAGCAGGGCCGACAATTGCTATAGGCGAACTAGGCGATTGCCTAGGGCGTCGAATGCGTTGGGGGCACCGTGTCGCCCTTAGGTGTACTTTCCAATAATAATATAATTAGAATGACAAGCGAAATAAAACATGTTTATTAAACATAATCATCCTAGGGCGCCTGCAGCCACATGTTTACTTGTCAACCTGATTATTTGATTGAATTTCCTGTGATGTTTCCAGTCTATGGGTCAGACTCAAACACACGGAGTTCTGAAGCAGACCTGTGCGTTGCTTAGTGTCCACTCTCGCTGTAAAAATAGAGACGAGAAGCGGCACAGACCACATAAGGAATTCAAAGTAATGACAATGCTGTCGTTGCATCCACATGACGCAAGCCTTCCGTGATCGTGCACCTCCCCCACCCCTCCTCCACACAGTTGCTAGTAGCCAAGGAGGACATGGAGGATTAAAAAAAACAACATGATGGACTCTTCAGAAGAGGTAATTATCTTCACTCGAGCTTCTGCACGCGAAAATCGACACAATCTTCTGAACATAGCCATACTGAGAAATACAGAGAGAGTTGTGTGGCGCTGATAGTCTTAATTAGCTTTGTATCAACTAATTTGGCAATGGCTTGACTGTAACGGTTGTTAATTATTTAAAAAAAGTTACGCACTATATCTTTGACTTAATTTAATATTGTATGTGGCGTTTTTCTTTTGCGAGTCGCAAATGTTCCACCAAAACAAGTTCCTTTCCGAGACTATTTTGCAGAGCCGCCGTCGCTGCGTCGATTGTGATTGGTTTAAAGAAATGCAAACAAACCAGAGCATTTTTTGTTCTCCTATCCCAGTAACCAGACGGCACTCCACAGCGCTGTGGAGTGCCGTCTGGCAGTGCAAGACTGATAAAAACGTTATCCCCAGACCACCGATGCACTCGCTGTGGTAGAGCGCTGAAGGCCAGATGGAAAGCTTCTGTACACCCCAGAGAAAGCTTGTCTCATCACAATGGCCTGCTGTACGCTGCACAATGATGCCACGAAACATGTCATGCGACTTCCAGATCAGATACCCCCTGTGGAGGAAATGCCAGACGACCCAGTTGGACGCGCCTAATGGAGATGGCACCATCGTTTGACTGCTTAGCTTTTGAGGTAGGCTAGCATATAGTTCTGTAAACTTGTGGGCCTGTAAACAGTGTTAGTGGAGTGCGTCACTTTAGCATATAAATGAACGTCTAATGGCCTACATTCAAGCCCTTGGCATACAAGTATACACAATGCTGGTTAAGCCTTCAGCTGCCAGGCAAAGCAATCTGCATTTGTCAGTATAGGCTACCGTAGTTGAGTGTTTAATTAAACCTTTCAAGGTTTTCAGTTATATTTAACACAGAAGTCACTGAAATTAAAATTGTGTAAATATTTTCTAATGTTGAGAGAATCTGTTCTTGAGTTTGCAAGGAGCACATCAGAGACAACTTGAGTTCAAGAGAAAATGTGGCAAGTGGTGGTTCTAAGCATGGGCATGCCACCCCACCCCCCCCCAAAATAAAAAAAGAACCACCAAAAAAGTAAGAATTTGTATATATGTATTGAAATGTGCCACATCTAAATATTGTTTGTGAGAAGAAAATGCATTATATAGCCTACTGGTTCTTACTCCACCGCACTGAAATGCATAATAAAACATAACAGTCAGTTAAGCTAACCAATATGGAAGGTCAGTCTGATCGAACAGTATTTTATCAATCGAAATATTTAACTGCAATATTTTGAAGACAATCTCATGACTGTATGAGGATAATGAAATCAAAGTGTCCTTTACTGACTTTATATCTTTAGGAAATTAAGAAGTTGATCTACATGTTCTGGAGTGTTATTGTACTTCCACTTCATTTATTTGACAGCAAAATTAAGATTTTACATAAAAACATGAGAATATAAAATACCACCAATTGTTAATAAGTAAACCCGAGGTTTCCAACCATTTGGCTTGGAAAAGCCATGTCTAGTTGGATTGGTCAAATAAATAAATATTTCACGCAAACAAATCAAAGATTAGATAACAACCTAACCGTAAATATACAATAGTAAACTAGCTCCTGGTCGAGAGCTACGACAGTAACACGCTGCTTTAACATTGATGCTTAAGTATTAACTATCTAATAATGTCATATATGATGAAACATCACATACATATTATACTGCCAAATGAGAACTTTCACTTTTGATGGTTAAAGTACATTCAGCTGATAATACTTCTGTACTTTAACATGTAAGTATTTTCACTATGGCTGCAACTAACGATTACTTTCATTGTCGATTAATCTAGTTGTTTGGTCTATAAATTGTCAGAAAATGGTGAAAAATGTCAATCAGTGTTTTCCAAAGCTCAAGATGACGTTCTCGAATATCTTGTTTTGTCCTCGACTCAAAGATATTCACTTTACTGTCACAGAGGAGTGAAGAAACTAGAAAATATTCACATTTAACAAGCTAGAATCAGAGAACTTGAAAAAAAAATGACTCAAACCGATTAATCAATTATCAAAATAGCTGGTGAATAATTTGATTAATCTTTGCAGCTCTAATTTACACATTGCAGATTAAAGCAGCTACAGCAGTACACTCTCCATCCTACAGCTCACACAGAGACACTGAGGAACCATAACCCAAACCCAGGATAGAGGGGTTCTGTGAAAGTGGTGCTGAAGGTGTGGAGAAGGATCCGTTTGTCAGAGTAGACTCTGTAGAAGGAGAGAAGGCCAGCAGGCCAGTCCACATACACTGCTACTCTGTGAGAGACTGAATGGGGAAGAGGAATGTCTGTCCTTTTGTTATTGTGACAAATCGAGTAACAGTTCACTTCAGAGCACTCCAGACTCCATGACTGCTCGTTTATTCCAAACCTGCAGCCATCGCTGTCTCCTCCCCGACGGATTCCGCCGTAAGTCACTGATATGACAGTCTCTCCGTTCCAGTTCACCTCCCAGTAACAGCGACCAGTCAGCGCTTCCCTGCAAAGCAGCTGATAGCAGTGGTCGAATCTCTGTGGATGGTCAGCGTATGGCTGCTCGTCGTCCACCCAGGTCACCTTCCTGTTATTGTCAGACAGCTTGAGGTTTCTGTTTACGGTGTTTGTGTCCAGTGTGAGTTCACAGGCATCTGATGGGGGAAAAAAAGCAACCGGTTTATTATCTAACACACCTTATAATGTATGTTGATTTAGTTTTTATATTTTAGCTATCATTTAACATTGTTGTAGGCCTAAAGTCATTCTTACATTCTAAATGTATATAACATTTCAATTAATTAAATCTATTAGATAAATATAATTTAAATCATCTATTCTTAAAGACTGGGTCATAAAATGGCAACAAACATTACCATATTAATAAATGCTCATTTAGATCTATTAGTAATTTAAAAAAAAAAAATCAAATTAAGAGCTGTTCATTTTATAAAAAACTTCATAATGACTCTTAGGATTTTTTTCAACATGAACAGGTGAAAGCAACACAGACCACACTAAATATCTATTTTTCTGCAAACACAATCTCATGCCATCATATAAACTTTAATTTTAAAATGCAAAAGTCGATAAAAAATCAACACAGTGTAGTTTTTACGTGTGAAAGTGAACACTTACTCTTCCTGACACCAGGTGTCAGCCTCTGCTCTCCACAATCATCCATCCTGGAGGAAGACACAAAGAAGCTTCCTCATCAGTTATCTTCATAAACTTGTGTGTATGTATTTCATGCACATTTAATGTTAGTGTATATACTTAATGGCTCTGACAATAATGTGAAACCTGCCTCTATTATCTTGTCTTAATAAATCAAAGTTATAATCCTTTTCCGTCCTAGTTGATTTGCCGGCACCTGTGTTTACTGGTGGTAACATTAACACTTGTTGAACAGCTACTTTGTAAGAAATACAGCAGAGACCTACATTTAAAACTGATGCAATGTCTATTTGTGTGCCATTTGTCACTGTGACTTGTTGTCTGCCCATACCTGAGTATGTCCAGTCTCCAGCAGAAAGCAGCTTCACCCCTGAGTCTCCTGGATGGTTGTAGCTCAGATCCAGCTCTCTCAGATGGGAGGGGTTGGAGCTCAGAGCTGAGGCCAGAGAGGCACAGCCTTCCTCTGTGACCTGACAGTCTACACACACACACACACACACACACACACACACACACACACACACACACACACACACACACACACACACACACACACACACACTCTTTGTTGTCTGTTGTCCATACGTTGAGCGTGTCCAATCGTCACTTTGAATGTAATGAATAAATTGTTGAATACTGACCTCAGAGTTTCCAATCTACAGTGCTGACTCTTCAGTCCAGGGGCGAACAGCTTCACTCCAGAATCCTGCAGCTTATTGTTACTTAGGTCCGGCTCTCTCAGACTGGAGGACTGCGAGCTAAGAACTGAGGCAAGAACTTCACAGCTTCTCCCTGATGCTTCACGGCCACTCAGCCTGAGGAACAATTTCAGACAGCCAAGTCATATTTTTAGAAAGTAAACTAACAGTCTTAGGTACTGCTAGTGGCGGCAATGTTCATTATACCTCAAAAATACAAAAGTGTTGGACTTAACAGACATTTTTCTATTTTAGAGCCTTACCAATAGTGTGGTTAAAACAGATTTCCTAGTGATGGCACTAGAGAAAAATTCTACGTGGTCATTAAAGGATACATCATGGATGGAAACTCAGACCATTAGTGAGGCTATAAAAAGGTGGCGAATAGTCATGATTGGCAGCTGTGATTGACTCGCGATTGGTCGTCAACTTTGTTTCCTGTTTGAGCAGCCAGGAAGTCTCTGAATTTAGTGTTAACTATATACTATAGATTGACAGATAGATAGGTTGATTGATTCTGACCTGAGAGTCTCCAGTGTACAGTGTGGACTCGCCAGTCCAATAGAAAGCCACTTCACTCCTGAATCTTGCAGCCTGTTGTTACTCAGGTCCAGCTCTCTCAGACTGGAGGACTGCAAGCTGAGAACTGAGGCCAGAGCTTCACAGCTTCTCTCTGACAGGTTACAGCCACTTAGCCTGAAGTGATATAGACAAACATTTACAGTTTCTATCATCTACAGTGTAAAAGCAGCACAATATATTTCTTATTGGTTTTTAGGTTGTTTTAACAACACATACTGCATTAAAAAAGGCAAATAATGTGATTGTGCACTCGAAAACAAACTGGGAATGATCTTATTTGTGTGTACTACGGCTGCTAAGTCAGAAAAGTGTCTAGTCAAGAAAAGTATGTAAATTAGGTGCTCAATGCAACACACCCAGAGGGCATTTATAAGAGGCCTGAGGCTACATCCCCACTAATATGTTTTACCGCGTAACTTTTGCTATTTTTACGCCTGGCGTCCACACTACTTTGTCTTTTACCGAGCCCCTAAAACGGAGACATTTAGAAACACTGCTGACCCCATTTTAGTTTGAAAACTCCAGGGTTACATTTTCGTCTGGACGGGCAGAAACGGAGACCTTTGGAAAAGATGACTCAGACACACGTTCCCTTCCTTATTGGGTCTTATTTACCATGCCTGGCGAGATACGGGAGAATTGCAGGATCACATCTTATCAGGCTTAAAGTAATGCGTTTGTATCCTGAACAGCAGCGGCCCAAACCAATCAGCGTCCAGTAAGGAGTTAATAGCAGCCACGGGTGTGGTTTAGTTGTGTGTCCATTCAAAACAACAATGGCGGACATGACAGACAGATCGTCATCATCCAATCACCTGCCAGGTATTTTTTTTGAAAGTGCCTGCCCTTTTTCAAACAGTTTCCAATGACGGCTTCTTAGATGGTTCTGTGTAACAAACAATCTGGCTAATAAGGTTAGGTCCTATAAGTCCCGACGTCTCCTTCCGTGATTTGCCACACCCTATCACGTGACTCATTTCCGGGAGGAAACGAACAACATCAGCCTTGACTACCAGTGGTTAATTGTGTGGGACTGCAGCTGTAAATTAGCCTAAGGCTAACTCTGGTGCAATGCATCAAATAGTCACGTTTATGTTTTAATTGCACATTGTCCCTTACAAATAAAATTGAAATTGAAATTCAACATGGATAATGAATTACAGCCACTTCTGACCTTGTTGTCGTTTTTCTAATGCTACTACTGCCTACATGCACAAGAGGTAAGCTATTACTCGAGCGTTTTGCGACAATTCCCATGTTGAGCAGAGTTATTGCATCGCATGCTTTTACAGACGCGTTAAGGCTCAATTGAGCCTGGATAATGCTTACGCCAATATCCCACAGACATACGTGGAATCGTGACAGGGAAATGTTTGGATTTTTTTCATACTCAAGAGCCTATGTTTACACCCTCTGATGAAAACATTTACGTCACGCGGACCCTTGCCGACCCAGACAGTATAATTTCTTTCGGCTTTAGTATGGACGAAGTTTAGTTCTGAAACGGTGCTCATGAGGATGGAGATCGTTTTCGTTTTAAAACGCCACTTAGAAAACATAAGTGTGGATGTAGCCTGAGATTGCCTTCTACTTATATACAGTATGTGTGAACAGCATTATCCCCTTTTGTATGATTCATACAATTTGATAAATGGTGGTTTGGTTTGTGATTAATGTCTTGCCCGTCTCTATTCTGGCTGGGATTTTAACCCACCTTGAGTGTGTTGGATGACACTTTGTAGAACTAGTTTGTTTGAAGCATACTGAGCCCTTAAGGATCTCTTTAAGTACAACTAGGCATATTTAGAATGGTTTGTATGTATAGTTCTCTGTGCACCTACAGAGCTTTGTTGGAGGCTTTGACCACTGGCAGCAGCCTCAGGAGACCTTCCTCTGAAGCAGAGTATTTCCTCAAGTCAAACACATCCAGGTCTTTTTCTGATGACAGTAAGAAGAAAGCCAGAGCTGACCACTGAGCCGGAGACAGTTTGTCTGTGGAGAGACTTCCTGAACTCAGGTACTGTTGGATCTCCTCCACTAGAGAATGATCATCGAGCTCGTTCAGACAGAGGAACAGGTTGATGCACCTCTCACTGATCTTCTTGATGTACTCAACTGTTTCCTTATGGGTCTCTGTGCTACTTCTTTTCTTTTTAAGCAGGCCTTGTAGGTGAGTGCGTTTTGTTTGCTGTGAAAGACCTAGGAGGAAGCGCAGGAACAAATCCAGGTGTCCATTTGGACTCTGTAAGGCCTTGTCAATGGCATACGTGTGGACCTCTGCTGTAGATGTGCGGGTGAAATATAACCACAGTCTTTTAATGGTTCCCTCTGGCTCAGGCATTACATTTTTGTTGCCATTAATGAGTGACATCTCCACATAAAGAGCAGCCAGAAACTTCTGAACACTCAGATGGACATAGCTAAACATCTTGTCCTCATCCTTCCTCCTTCCATGCTCTTCTTTAAAGATCTCTGTGAACACTCCCGAATACATCAAGGCTCTACTGACATCAATGCCACTCTCTCTTAGGTCTTTCTCATAGAAGATCAGGTGGCCTTTTTCCAGTTGATGATAGGCTAATTTTTCTAATGACTGAATGTACAGAATTGTTTGGCCACACTTCTTTTTTGTCTGATCAATCTGAAACTCCAAGAACTCTGTGTACATCTCAGTCAGGGTCTTGGGTAACTCGCTATTTCCATCTGCTCTCAACACATGGTCAAGAACTGAAGCGGTGATCCAGCAGAAGACTGGGATGTGGCACATGATGGTTAGGCTCCGTGATGTCTTGATGTGGGAGATGATTCTGCCGGCCTGCTCCTCCTCTCTGATTCTCTTCCTGAAGTACTCCTCTTTCTGTGGGTCGGACCTCTGTCACCATGTCAACTAAGTCAGAATGGATCTGATTGGCCGCTGCAGGTCGAGTGGTTATCCAGAGGCGAGCAGAAGGAAGCAGATTCTTCCTGATGAGGTTCGTCAGTAGCACATCCACTGAGTTTGGCATTGTCACATCAAAGTCGACTGCTGATGTTTCACTGGTGGAGCAGTCCAGTTGAAGACGGCTCTCATCCAGTCCATCCAAAACAAACAGAAGTTTGAATTCACTCTTGTCGTAGTTGGTGTTTCCTGAAGCCTGTAGTTTTGTAAAGATGTCATTGAGAGCCTCAGGCTTGATGTCTTTGCTCTCCCTGATACATTTGTGAATGAGCTCTGCCAAGCTAAACTCTTCTCCCTTCAGTAAATTCAGCTGGTGGAAGGTAAAAAGGAATAGAAGGTGCACATCTTGATTGGCTCTTCCTTTAGCCCAGTCCAACACAAACTTGCGCACTAGGAATGTTTTGCCAATTCCTGCAGTTCCATTAGTCAGCACTGTTCTTATGGGTCTGTATTTCCCAGAGGGAGGTTTGAATATGTCACTGGATTGAATTGGTTTCTCTGTTCCTGCTTGCTTCCCTGCCATCTCAATCTGCATCACCTCATGCTGTGTGTTGATGTGTACGTCACCCCCGACCGTAATGTACAACTTGGTGTAGATATCATCCAGAGGTTGCTCATCCTTCTTTTGTGCCCACCCTTCTTGTGCACATAAAAACTTGTCTTCCAGGTTTGATTGGAACTTTTGTTGGTAATATGTGATTGGTTGTGGTGATTCTGATACTGGCAATGTCACATCTGTATAGAACAAAGTAACATGACAAATAGTATTAGTATCGGTATCATGAAGCCATTTTCTGACTTTGGGATGATGATGAGTTACTTTTTGAAGGGAGCAAACAAAGTTAGAGAGTATTGTAAGTCTGGTGACCAAAGTGAACCATTATCAGGATAAATAGCACATTTAGAACATTTAAATCCAGTCACCCTGCAGCCTGGCTGGTTAAAAAAGGTTAATGGCACAGGCAAACAAACAAAAGAATAGGGTAGGTCAACTTCAGTTTGAATAAATCAAAAGTCAAAGCATAAGTCCAAGATCTGTTTGCTGATAGCCTCGGTATACAATGGGGGGCTATTACATTCCAAAGACTCTTTTTCCAAAGATTTAAAAAAAAAAAAAAAAAATTCTCCTCAAACTTCTGCTCTTAGTATGTACTGCATATGCTTATATACACACAAACAAACATATACATATCCCCATATACAAACATTTGTCTAGTACATGTCCACATATTTACATAGACTACTACATTTGCATGTAAATACGTCCACAATTTGTTACATACACATGTATCCATATTGATCCTAATTATGTGTTGACATGTCAAGGCACTACTGTATTGAAATGGGCTATCCATTTCCTCCAGTAATTATTACATTTGTCCATTTGTAGGTTCAGGGAAAAGTTAGTTTTTCCATATTATGTATTTCTTTTAAAATTCCAATCCATTCCCCTCTAGTTGGGGGCTCTTTAATTAGCCATTTTCTAGTTACAGTTTTTTTACTAACTGCCAACATAATTTTAATCAAGTGCCTATCACTAGAATTGATTATGTATGGGAGATTGCCAAGATATATTGTACAGAAATCATATTTAATTTCAGAGCCCATTATTAAGTTAATCTTTTCCACTATTTCAATCCAATAAGGTCGGATAGTTGGACAATCCCAGAAGATGTGGAAGTGATCCGCTTGAGTGTTACCACAGTCCCTCCAACATCTTCCCAAATTTGGCAAATCCTTCTGTTTTTGTTTTATTTTCGGTGTAATACAAAAATCTAATCATATTCCTCCATGTAAATTCCCTCCAATTACCTGAAGTTGAAGTGCTCAGCTGGGTTTTGTAAATGTTTAGCCAATCCTCTACTGAAGTTATATTCGCTTCGTTCTCCTATTTTGCTTTAATATAGAGTGTAGAGTTCCCATTATGTAGCTGTAAGCATGAATAGATTCTAGCAATCCGTTTTTTGTTGATCTTAGATTTATATGCATCAATCAATATGTGAATTAGGTCTGTATTTCAGTCTTCTGTTGTCTGAATAGTACTGTTTAAGATGGGCTCTAAACTGCAGGTATCTAAAGAAGTCTTGATTTTCTAAGTAATATTTATCTTTAAGTTTTTGGAAGCTATCCAATCCTGGATGAAATTGCATGCTAGTAAATGCTCTGTATTTGGTTCACTTCCTGTATTTGGGTTGGATGGTGTTCTCACCTAAAGTGAAACGAACTCTAGTTCACTTGAAAGCGAACCGAGACCACCATTTTCTAAGGGCGTTTTCACACCGACAGCCTTTAGTTCGGTTGAATTGAACTAGAGTTTGTTTGCCCCGCTGGTGCGGTTCGTTTGGGCAGGTCAGAACGCGGCAATCAAACTCAGGTGCGCACCAAAAGCGGAGCAAACAAGCGTACCGAGACCTGCTTGAAGAGGTGGTCTCGGTACGCTTTCAATCGAACTCTGGAGCGGTTTGTTTTTGGTGAGAACGTGATCCGTACTTGAACCGCACCAACTATATATATATATATATATATATATATATATATATATATATATATATATATATATATATAATGTATGTACTCCGCAAGTCTGAACTGTAGTCAGGTGTGTTTAGCAATCTGCGATGCAGCAGAGCAGCAAACTGTAGCAGCTCGCAGGGTTTCTATCGCAGAAACAGACTGCGGTCAAGCTTGCCGTCGGTCACTCATATCTCGTGGTCAAACCAGCTGCCGCTAAAGTTGGAGACAGACGCCGGCAGAGCAGAGCGAAGTCTCGGAGACCAGAGCAGATGTATTAACGTCTCTTGCGAAAACAATGTCTGATCATTTTAACAAAATGAGCTGGTTTGACCACTAGACCAGAACACAGGACCTTCTTCCTGTATTTACTTTCTTGCTCACGCCCCCAGACATATCCGACCAATCAGAGGGCTGGACGTTCTTGCCTGATTTGTAATAACGCAATTTGGTACGCTTGGATTTTTCCAGGTGTCAAACCAAACCAAACCAAACCGACCGAAAGCAAATCGCTCCACGTTTACTAACTCACCAACTGATTCGGACCAAAGCAAACGAACTGCAAGTGTGAAAACGCCCTAAAGGACTAGAGTTTGTTTGTTTGGTCCGCACCAGAGTTCGGATGAACTTTCACACCAGCCCAAACAAACCGGACTATCTGACCAAACGCTCAAGGGTTTCATTTTAAACGGACCAAACGTGGTAGGCGTGAAAGCAAGCAAAGTTTAAGTTTAGACTTTTCAGTTAGACTTCAAAACAGACATGAAAAAGGCTAATGAGAGAACAGCTTTATATAACAACGTTGTCAGCTGCTTTAACTAATTGAGTTTAATTTGAATTTGTACCTTTCCTTGGTAAATTCTGTGCCAGATCTCTCATGTTGAGCTTCTCTAAAACCACGTGGGCCTCTGTCAGAGCTCCAGGAAGGCCGTAGGTCCGCACCATCGCATCCACCGTTTCCCACCTTTTTGCTCTCTCCAGATGACACACTTTGATGCCATTCTGACACAGGTGCCATTTGAAGTTCTCAAAATCATCTTCTTTTAAATCCTCCAGAGTGTTAAAGAGGTCCTCTGTTGTCATTGTTCACCAATGTGACTGCTGTGGATGTAAAATGCAGTATTTAGACATCTTCACTCACAGAGAATCATTTTAATATGGATTAAATGTACTTCCTTGGCAATTAGTTCTACACACAATAACCCATAATGAGAAACCCCACTGATAATACCCACTGCTATAATTATGAGTCATATTTCTATATTTAATATAGTTAGGTATTATTGTCGTTGCGTTGCATCCCTCTACCTTAACCCCTCTCCTGTCGAGCCAGGTTCTGTTCGAGCTTTCTGCCTGTTAAAACCCATTGGTTTGTGGACTGCCGTTTTGAAGCCTCGAGTTTAGAAAGTTGGCGGTCACCATCTTGTTTTTTTCAAACCGGACGTGATGATTTTTTTGATGAGAGGGTGTAGTTGGGGATGATGATGCCGAGCCAGTGTTGTTTATGGTTGCAATGGCGCTACGCTAATTTAAATGCTAAAGAGGGAACTTGCAGATTTTCAACCCTTCTGAAGCAAGGCATCCAGTGGAGGTTTACCGACGGGTAAATACGGACCTCTGGGTACTGGCGCCATTCATCTGCATGTACCGCAGTACAGAATATCAGCAAACTTTCCCTTAAGTTACCAGCTAACACTAGCTGTAGCTAGCTAGCTTGGTTGGCAGAACGCTTAACAAGACATTTTAGGCGGCGAAATTGTTCCAATTAACTAATTATTCAATAGAGTGAAACACACAGTGAGAGGGTCAAAGTTTAAGATGAAAACACAGACAACACCCAAAAACAAGTTCAGGTCTATTTTAATATACACAGTGCCATGGTTAGCATTGCTAAGCCTCCATTATGATTGACAGGTCGGTGTGTAGCCATGCCCCCTAAAGTATCCCCTGCTTTATGGTTATTTTTAAAATAAATGGGACCATAATTTACTAAATGAACATCATGCTGTATTGAAGAAGACTTAAAACTAGCAATTGGGGGTAACCTCTAGCTCACCCAGTAGAGCGAGTCATTGGCAGCAGCCGCAGGTTTGAATTCGACCCGCGGCCTTTTGCTGCAATGTCATCCCCCCTCTCTCTCCCCTCTCCTGTCTTCAAACTCTCCTATCAATAAAGGCCATAAAAGCCCCACACATAATCTTGGTCTGCATAAAACTAGCAATTGAGACCATAAACTCATGAAAATGTTTTTTGAGGTAATAAATCAAGTTAGAAGTAGGATCATTTTCTCAGACTTCTATAGAAACGGACTTCTTTTTGCAACCAGTGGTATGCAGGTTTAAGTCCCTTCCGCATTGGCTTCATTTTTCACACCCAGAAGCACACTTTAAAACCCTTTAAACACTTTATAATAACTACACACTATGAAGCATTAGTTAAGTATCAGTAAATGCTTAATTAAGCATTTATAAAGCATTGTTCCAACATTTTTAAACATTAGTATGTAATTCATAAACACAGTAATACATGTTTTATTCTTGATTTGATAAGCTCATCTATAATGTGTTAAATGATTATATTTTCATACGTTATTAATGACGAGTCACCATTTCCAAATTAGGAATTACATAAATTACAACCCAGTTATTATGGAGCTGTTGATGGTTCACAAGACCATTGAGAAAGTGCTACTCTGTAGTTGTAGAAATAGGAAGAAGTCAAACTTAGTTTAGAAGATAAAGTAGACTTTTGTGAGTGTTGAGGTACTGCTGGCCTTTTTTAATCTCCTTTGTGTATGCTTTGTGAGGCATCGACAGGCCTCACTTTAGATTAACTCACACAAAATACTTAAGTAACAACTAGTAAAGGCTTTCTAACTACCTGAATTAGTCAAGAATGACTGTATTAATACATGTTTCTCACTTTAAATGAAGTCAGACCTGATCCTTAGCTAGTAACTGCCTAAATGAATCATAAATTGCAGTATTATTAAAACATTTATTAACCCACTCACTAACCATTAGTGCTTGTCTAAATCATATTTATAAATACATGCATGTTTAGTTAAAATAAAGTTCAGAAGTATTAGCAACAAATGTATTTAAGGTATCAAAAGTAAAAGTACATATTATGCAGAATTATCTTATTTTTTATTGGATTATTATTATGAATGCATTAGTGGTTGTGTGTGTATATGTATGTGTGTGTATATATACCAACATTAATTTCTAAAAAGAAAATAATTCAGTTTTAAAGATTTGTCTGCAATCAGTGGACATACAGTATGTGTGGCAATGAAGATGTGAATGCTGTAAACTCTTAAATTTGATGCTTATTTAAAAGAAAATACATGGTATTTTATAAAATATAATTCTACACTCATTTAGGTTTTTGGTTCTCTAATTTGCATACTGGATTCTGTGACAGAACCTTCACTATTATGATGATGTTGATGTCATAGTTAGTTCTCTGGGAGCTTCAGGTTCAGCTAGAGAATCTCTTATTTGGTATCTGGACTGCTCAGCTATACGACCCCTCTAATAAGACTTATTCGTTCACTGCGTTCAACAAACCCGTTTACTGTTGTTCTCTCGTTCCAAACTTGACTTCTCTTCAAAATGGACACCCACTTCATTCTTGAACAAGTCCAAAGAATGAGACCGTCCTCTTTCTCAGAGGAAGAGCGACACCGCTACAAAGCAGAAGTGAGTTTTAGGCTTGTGTAAATGTAAAGGTGCACTGTTTATATTTATGTAACATTGTATAATATGGTATTTCTGTGAGCTGCTTCAAACTGTGCCGTACTCGATCTGTGTTGCAGAAAATGATGCTGAGGCAGTTTCTGCTCATGAAGCAGCAGGATCAACTTCCTGATTATTTATCAGTCAGAGACATGAAGACCTGGCTGCTGACAGGAAGGAGCTTCCTGGAGGAGTGAGTCAAAGTCATTATTGATGTGATCCATATGGAAAATTACATTAGAATGATTTTACAAATGTTTTTCAAAAGTTGTAGAAATAACACACTCTTTTTGTTTTTGATAGCTTTCAGGAAATAATTGAGAGGACAGGGATTGATCATCTGTTCACAGCTGAACAGGTGAGTAAAATATAGGGGATCTTCAGACTTAAGAGCGATATTTAAATGTTAAATAGTTTAAATTGAGTCAGCAACAGTCCTGTTGAGACTAACTAAAGAGTGGTGTTGACAGGCCTGGACCAGAGCGAGACTCTTCTGTCTCAGTCAGATGGAAGAAGAGCTCCTGGAAGAGCTGGACAAAGAAAAGTGTCTTTCCCAGCTGTTCAGCAGGAAGGTCACACTGGAGGGCCTTCAGATGCTTGTCTCAGTCGTCCACCCAAAAGCAGAAAAGGATGCACAAATCTACCTTTCAGCCCTGCACAGCAAGCTGCTTGGCATCTTTGGTGGCATTCAGATCGCCAGCGGCCCGCTCTCTGCAGGGGACGCAAAACCAGCAGAGCTCTTGGAGCTGGAACAGAGTGCTGCGGCGCTGGTACCAGAGGTGGTGGACACTGCTCTTAAGTTCCTCCTGGAAGAACCAGAGCGGGAAAACAAGAGTGAAGCCGCCAGTGCTGAGATTGGCAAACTGCTGACTAACTCAGCATTTCCCTGCCTCTCTCGGTTTGGAAGACTTTCTAAAACTCTTCTGCTCTGTGTCTGCACCAAAGAAGCTCAATCCATGGTCGAAGCCATCTATAACAGGTTTGACAGGTGCTCCAAGTCCTTCAAGCTGATGGACTATGATGAAAGCTATTACAATGCTACAGAGGGCGTCATCTCTGCCATCCAGGATATGGACCATGAAATGCAGACTGATGCATCCAGACAGGCTCACTTTCAGCTGGAAGAGGGACTCGTGGAGGCAAGGGAGGCTTCTCCATGGGTTGCTCTGGATCAAGAGGTAGACTTTATACCAAAAGATGTTACGGAGGACACATACAGAAAAGAGGCAACCCTGGTTCAGGACTCTGTTGTCCAGAATATGGACAATGACGAGCAGATGGATGCATCCAGCCAGGCTCAACTTCAACTGGAAGATGGACTTCTGGAGAAGAGGAAGACTTCTCTGGACGTCTCTCCTTTGGAGGAGCTGGAAGAGGGACTCGTGGATGAGAGGGAGGCTTCTCCACGCATCGCTCTAGATGAAGAAGTTGACACTTACCCAAATGATGTGACTGAGGACACAATCAATAAAGAGGACACCCTGCTTCAGGACTATGCTGTCCAGGATATGGACCATGACGTGCAGTTTACTGCATCCAGCCAGGCTCACCTTCAGCTGGAAGAGGGACTTCTGGAGAAGGGGGAGGCTTCTCTTAAGGTCTTTTTCTTAGAGGAGCTGGAAGAGGGACTTGTGGAAGAGAGGGAGGCTTCGCCACAAGTCTCTCTTGAGGACATGACCACCATGTTAAGCCTAGCTGATGGGGACACATCTTCTGTTACACTGGAGACTATTGTGGCTGTGCACTTGGATGAGCTGGAAGAACTGCAGCAGGAGGAAGTGGAGGTATATGAGACACAGGACTTCCTGGTTCAGGACTGCAATAAAAAGAAGAATAAGGGAGTGCGTGCCTTTTTCTGTGGTTTCCGGAAGATGATGACATGTTGCTTTCGTGTTTCCACAAAGCAATAAATCACAGCACTCCCTCTGCAAAAATATTGTTAAATACATTCAATAAAAATCTATTTCAATTTTGAGTAATAATACATTCAACATGTCTCATGAATGCACATGAAAACAAGGTAAATGTTACACAAATGGACATCGGTGTCCAAAAGAATTTGATAATTTTCAACATGAATTCCAAAAACCTCAATATACGTGAAACATACAGTTGGTTTGATTCAGGTCGCATCTTTTAAAATAATGTCCTACTCAGTCAGCATTTCATTCCCTTGCTAGTCTATAGCCACGACGTTCCACTTCCGAGATTGCTCCTGTGCCGGAGGAAATTCTGCCAGATGCATGTCTATTCGCAGATATCAGTTTCCTTTCGCTTTCTTTGTGTTGGAATTTTAAACTCCGGTCAAGTTAACTGCTCCTCAGATCTCTGCAGGGTAAATCCAGACAGCTAGCTAGACTATCTGTCCAATCTGAGTTTTCTGTTGCACGACTAAAACAACTTTTGAACGTACACCTGTTTCACCAAAACAAGTTCCTTCTGAGGCTATTTTGCGTCCAAGTGTCAGCATACGTCCATGCTGACACTTCTTCTGTGGCTCTGTGGTTTAACTTTTATAAGTAAAATTAAAACTTCAACTTCAGCTCAATTTCTTTTCTCAGCACCATGTGACAGTTGCGGTAGAACAGTAGAGCAGGCCAGAACCGTGCAGAGACCTCTGAAGGAGCAGGTGCTCAAATATAAAGAACACATTACCATATGCATAAAATCTGAGTCCACAACAAGCCCCACCGATCGGCCCCAAAATGTTGGCATTTGCAGGATGGCTCACCATCTGTCGTGGCCAACGAATGTTTTTGGTGAACCGTATACAATGGAGAATTGGCCAGCTGCAAGTTTTTTGTCGGTGTCTTTATCTTGCCTGGCATAATAAGCTGCACTGTAAGTTATGGGGCACTTGTAAAGCTTGTATTAACCTTGACAAAAGTGCTTGTTTTACCACTGACAGGCTCAGATTAATATTCCAAGTGTCTATCGACATTATGGAAAGTATTTCTAAGGAGGTCAACCTTTCTGTTAAAGGATAAGATCCTTTTTTTTAACATAAAAACGTGCCAAATCCTGTTCGCTAAACCCATCAAACTCTATGTAAATAAACAGTAATTTTAGCATCGTAAAACACACTCAAAGTCAAAGTCGACAAAAACAAAATAAAACTATGAAAAGCCGTTTCAGGCCGTCTTTCCTCTTTTTCAACCATCACAACTCTAGTTTTGGTTGAAATAAACACATCGTTTACCGATTTACATGTGAAAATATGTTGGCTCTATACACGCTAAATATATTGCTTTTTTAAATGGAGTCTGGTGGGTTTAGTGCTAGCGACTTCAGAGCTGTTTCTGGTTAAACAAAGTTCTCAAAGAGGTTATAAAGACCTATCTCTGAAGGGATCCTTTCCATAATGTTGTCAGACACTTAGAATATTAATCTGAGCCTGTCAGTGGCAAAACAACACTTTTGTGAAGGTAAATATACAAGCTGGACATTTGCCCTATTTCCTTACATTGTAGTACACGTAGCTTGTTTCGCCCGCTGTCGACTGCAGCGATCTCGCTTAATACTGGACCAATTTCAAAGATTGTCGTTCCCATCAGTAACTTAGACACAAAACCATAGGAAAATAGGGTCCAGGTTGAAAAAAAAATGGTAGTTACCCTTTAAACGGAATGTTTTTTTCTGCTTGGGGTGGAAATGTTTTATTTTTTATTTTGTTTAAAATCTGCTGAACATGTCGTAGTAATTCACTCCCCAGGCGAACGGACTGGCCAGCTTACGCCACTTGAGAAAAGCCCCTGAAGGTATGAGGTTCTCAGGGAGTTGGTACCATTGGATAAAAACAGAGTATTTATTTCAGTCCAGTGAAAACTGATGCCTATTTCATCCCATATAGTTCCACCTATGAATGTTACCCAAAACAGATCCGAGAACAGCAGATTGAATAGGCTTTCTCCCCCTTTCATACTTGATTTTATATATATATATATTTATATATATATATATATTTATATATATATATATATATATATATATATATATATATATATATATATATATATATATATATATATATATATATAAAATCAAGTTACGTCTTTCAGTTTTCTAATGCTGACCATACAATGACACAACATAGCTACTGTAAATGCTTGGATGAGAAAGGTACTTTTATTTCACAGTCTATGGGAATGTCCAAAGATTAAAAATTTCTGGAAATATGTTAGAAAAATGTTTGTCAGAGATGTTTAATACCAAAGCCCCTTTAAATGCCAAACTCTTGTGTGCTTGGAATAAATCTTAAGGACTTTATACAAACATCAGCCTGTTTAAATAGCTCTTCATATTTGTTCTCTTAAATCTCTAAATCTAAATCTCTGACTCAGAAGTATAGGAGTTAGGGTGTTCACGAGGCTGATTGAAGCCTCCTCTTGTGTAGTTTGAGGGTGACAGAGAGAAACGGACAGTGGTGATAATATCACATGCTCAGCTTAGACCATTTATTCTTAATTTCCAAAAAGCCTCACGCTGACTTTTAACAGAAAAAGAAAGAACAACTGATAACCTGAGACATGGTGGTGCTGAGTGCCTCTATCACTGCTGCTGGGTGGCTGATTCTCCTGCTCTGTCATGATTTCTGATGCCTCATATCAAACGTAATCATGCTTCTGTATAGTATCAATACTTTGTCTCACTGCTTCAGAATGTCACAAAGCATTTCAAGATCAAAATAGTCGTAAAAAAAAAAAGTATCTTGAGATAACATGATTACAAATGAAAAATGATTTGCGTCATGGCTTCTGAAATGTTCTGATGTTCCCTTTACAGCTGTTCTGTCTTGTTTTTTGGCTGTAGGTAACCAATGGAATGTAACTAAGTACATTTACTCAAGTACTGAAGTACAAATTTGAGATACATGGAGTCCTTTCTTTTCATGTCACTTTCTACTTCTACTCCGCTACATTTCAGTGAGAAATATTGTACTTTTTACTCCACTATATTCATCTGACAGCTTTAGTTACTAGTTACTTTACAAATTAAGACTTTTGCACACAAAACACATTTAAGTTTATAAAATGAGGTTTTATTATAAATTAAACAAGTCCAGCTGAAATGATTAGCTGATTAAACACAGAACAGTTTTGATCATTTCCAGTTCCTAAAATGTGAGGATTTTTCAGCATTGAGTACTTTTACTTTAAATACTTTAAGTACATTTTTCTGATGATACCACTTACATACTTTTACTCAAGTAACAGTTTCAATGCAGGACTTTTACTTATAACAGAGTATTTCTACAGTGTGGAATTAGCTACTTTTACTTAAGTAAAGGATCTGAATACTTCTCCCGCCGCTGTAGGTAACCCAAATAAAGTGCCTGACATCATACTGGAAATACCATGGAGCCATGGCATGCGATGTCATCGATAACAGTGACCGTAGTCATTCAATAACGATGAGACACGGGATGAAGCACTCTTAACTTTATTAACAAAAATCCCTAAACAGCATTACAGTAGAGAATAAATAGTTCTGAAGACATAAACCTATTTCTCAATTTACAATAACTCCTAAAGGCAATCAAAGCAACTGGAGTCATTTTGTGTTTCTTACAGGCAGGAGTGGTGTCATCAGCAGGAGCCCGTCTCCAGTCTAAGTTCATTACAGTCTATGATTGAAACACATTCATAACCCTGCATTACCGTCTGGAATGGCTTCCTTCCTATAGTAGGCCAATTGATTAATAGAACATAAGTCAGTTATCAAGCACTGAGACTTAGGGGTCTTCAGTCTCTCTATGCAGCTGTGCAACAGAGCTGTTAACTTCAGCATACTAAAAATGCTAACATGCTGACAGTTTAGTAGTAGTGCTTAGTGATGTAGGTACTATGTTCATCTTAGCCGTGCATGTTCACATGCTAACATTTGCTAATTAGCATTGAACACAAAGTACAGCTTTAGCTCGTGAGAATATCATTCCCTATTTAGTCAGAAACCAAAGTATTTATGACGGAGCTTGACTGATTACATGGGAAAACATGTTCTTACACTTTCGGCAACACAATTTAAGGTAGATGCTAGATTGGTTCTGCTGTCCATGTCCACGACGTTCCACTTTCGGGATTGCTCCGGTGCCGCCGGAAAATCCGCCGGATGTCTCTCATTTGGGCCAGATGGCCGTTACCTTCCTCTTTCTTTGTGTTGGCGTTCTAAACTCTGGTGGATTTCTGAGGACTCAGAAACTCAGATCTCTGCAGGGTAAATCCAGACAGCTAGCTAGACTATCTGTCCAATCTGAGTTTTCTGTTCCACGACTAAGACTACTTTTGAACGTACACGTGTTGACAAGTTCCTTCCCGAGGCTATTTTGCAGCGGCACCGTCCGGCGCTTAGCACCGCCCAAGACGACTGTGATTGGTTCAAAGAAACGCCAATAAACCAGAGCACGTTTTTCTCCCATCCCGGAATGCTGCGTGGACTAGCCAGCCCTCCTCCGCAGCGCTGTGGAGGAAGGTCTGGCAATGCGAGACTAGGTTTAGGTATATGGTTAGGGTAAGCCAATCGGAGGCAAAATAAGGCGGGCCACAAGGCATATCCTTTTATGTCGACGCAGATCCGATCTAGCATATACCCAAATGAGATGGCAATTGGCCTGTTTTATGGAATGCATTTTGACATGTCACAGAAACAGGTCTGTGCTGTACAATGTAACAGAATTGGAAGAGCAAAGAAAAAAACTGTTCACGCATTAGTGCCTTGTACATTATATTAGCTTAAATGATCTGATATTAAATAACTTAAATGATCCGATTCTTCCATATTTGGAGCCGTTCAAACAAACTATGTAAAGTCCCGTTTTTTTTCCGTTCCTTTATGAACTAAACAATAACAATCATCAGCTTCATTTGAGCAAAAATAATCATGGCGGCAGCCCCTAGTTTTACTGTCCTCACAAATGTAAGTTTAAACAACTTTAGAGAGGGGTGCACAATTTCACAAACTGCCTTGTCATCACTTTCTTGGATAAGCACCTTTTGTTGCAAACAAATAATGAATTTATCCAATTAACAAGTACTGATGTGATGTGACAGCCTGGTGTAACTCTTTTCTCTAAGTGTTGTCCATCTGATACCTCGTAAGAAGGAATGATCGGTAGCAGTTTGTTTTATGACTATTTAGTTTAGAAGTGATGAGCAAACTCGTGTTTGAATCCTCACGGGGAATCACAGCGTTAAGGAAGCCATGCTAGACTGATAAGATGCACCACTTCCTGAAACATCACAGTAGAAATGTACAATTATTGCAGTGGACAAGTGCTAGTTCAGTAGGAATAGAACCACCTCAGGATCCATTAGACACACACACACAGCCATCCCAGCGCTTCATCACACACAGAGCATTGAACAGATGACACAATGGCAATAATCAACATTGCCTAAACCCGCCCGCCTGTCTATACATGGTTGCATCTGCATATGATTCCAAACACAACAGAGAGATCCTTCAATTCCTCTCTCCTCCTTCCTATTGGTCAGTGGGCTTTGGTGGCCATTGTTATGGGAACTGGGTGGGTTGTAGGAGCCGTTGTCGGTACGTGGACCGCTGTCTGGAAGAAGTACATCTGAAAGAAAAGAGAAAACTTGTAATACTCCGTCAAGGTTTAATGTGTACAACTGCTTAGGGGTGGCTCCGAAAATGTGAATATTCTTTCAATGGTCAGGTATTCGATTTTCAATTTTTGGATTCGAATTTTGTTTGTGTTTTTTTTTTTTTTTTTTTTAAACGTGCATGCAGGCTGAAATTTACTGTGGCGTTTTGTCGGGATTAAGCTGCTTTGCTAATTTTGCGCTAGCCGCTGGCTAATTTATGCAGCGCTACGTTGTCCATCTCAGCCAAGAATGGAGAAATGTTGAGTTACGAGAGAGCAGTCTGATGTGTGTAGAGGTCTGTATGGTTATACTGTAGCAGCCTGGCGTCGTTTTCAGGCGATTTGATAAAAAGGTAAGGCTAGTACGACCGTGCATAATGCCAATACAGCGAGGCGCTGGCTGGCTGAGCATTCGTTCACAAACACTGCGTCGGTCGTCACTCGTCAGACAGTCTGGCAAAAATGCCGCGCTTTCCGTTTGTTTTGAACGCCTGGGCAAAAAGTTGAGTAAGATTCAACTTTTGGAGAAAAGCAACCCGACGTCACCCTGCGGTTGGCAATCATGCAACGTTAACCGCCGGCTGTCAGACTCGTCAGTTGCGGCGTGCGAGTCCCGTAAAATTTAAGTAAAAAAAAGTTGTGAACACTATGAAGGTAAAAGAACTAAACAAGCACTGAACTGCCCAGGAGTTTGTGTAACAACAGGTGACTGGGTCCTGCAATGACAAAGCGGTCGCTTCGTCATATTTTATTTCCTCTTTTTCCAAAGATGCCTTTAAGTGCAGTCGGAAAAATAGGTTTCCCCCGCCGCTGCCGTGGCCACCGAAGCTTCGGATATTCGCTGTTGAAAAGCACAAAAGCCTCGAAGCTCAAAAAAATGGTATTCGGTACAGCCTGCAAAGAAAACTCCCGCACACTGTCTAACTTGCAAAAAATATATAAAATAGGCAACGTTTCGGTACAGCCTACCAACTATTACGAGGGCCAATCCAAGGAGTTCACTAACCTTGCAGCCGACAGCCAGCAGCGTGTGCAAAACCACGATGGTCGCAACTGTCGCCACCGCCATCACCTTGGTGTCCTCACGGACAACAGGCCAGAAGGTCAGGACCAGGACGGAGCCGGAGATCACCATGGCAACCAGGATCAGTGTCCAGCGCAACCACTCAAATGGAATGATCCATAGAACCTGGAGATGACAGGGTTACATGTTGTTCACTGACTACGTTTAAATGCGCATATTATTACGGTTTTTGCCCTTAAAGACAATATTCCGACTAAGCTGTTTACATGGCTAATGAAAGTGAATATTCCACTAATATTCCTGTGACCCTGACATGCACGATGGACTCACCGAGGTGGGGATATAGATGGAGAGGGAGTAGCCGTAGACACACACCGTCTCCAGGAAGGAATAGCCTCCGATCTGCCTCTCAGCCCCTTGCCGCCAGGTCAGGAAACCCCAGACGCCAATTGGCACCAGCCAGGCGTACAAGAAGATCACTACTGCAGCTATGGTCACTGTTGTTAGCAGAAAGCAGACTCAGCATGACTCGGTAAAACTGAGACAAAGTGTTTTCCGGTTGATCAGAGAGCCTATGGAGGACTGACCTCTGTGGAACTGTGGTCTGTAGTGGTACGAGGGGTTTCCCAGCTCGCTGAGGAAGGTGGACAAGTTCCCGCTGATCGCTACCGAGAACACCAGAGTCACACAGATCCAGAATGGACCTGAGAGAGAGAGAGAGAGACACACACACACACACACACACACACACACACACACACACACACACACACACACACACACACACACACACACACACACACACACACACACACACACACACACACACACACACACACACACACACACACACACACACACACACACACACACACACACACACACACACACACACGACTGACTGCTTACTTAAATTAAAGACGCTAATTGGTTTCTAATTCCATCTTGTTCAAATGTGACTATTTTCTAGTTTCTTCACTTCTCTGTGACAGTTAACTGGATATCTTTGAGTTGTGGACAAAACATTTGAACGTTTTAGGACGTCACCTTGGGCTTTACCGATCCACTTTTTTTTTTTTTTTTTTTTACCATTTTCTGACATTTTGAGATGGATTACTCCCAACAATCTCCAACGGGCATCAGAAACGTGTCAAAGAAAACACAAGCAGCCAACAGCTGACCAATCACACTTCTTGTCTCTCCACGTGGCATCTCCGTAGCTGCTGCAGACCCGGAGTGTAGTTCCATTTTTTTTTTTAGGCGATGCACGGCAACTATAAATCTAGCTTTAATAGCCCATAAACCATCTGAACAGGGGTTCTTTAAATCTAGAGAAAATGAAGAATACTAAAAGATAATGTATAATATAATACATTGAAGATCTCAATCAGCTTACCATACAGATCTGGGTTACTCCTAAGGTGGTGTTTGACAAAGTTTCTTCCAGGTAATGGCATCACTGAGCCCTTAACTCTGTCCAGAACCTGCATCACATGATCAAGCAAAAGAACAGACTACAAGTCAATGTCATGATCAAATACGTACATGTATTTCTCTGAGCTTGGTTTATCATAAAGGATCTCTTGTATCCGTTGGTCAGTAACAAATGCAGCTGTATAAAGAGTATAGTTGTAGAGAGGGGAGGGGCTCGTACCTGCACTGTGTCCACGTTGAAGAAGGACTGATAGTACTCAAAGGTCCAGAAGCCACCACTTGGTTTCTGTCCTCCTAATAGCTACACACACACACACACACACCTGTGAGCACCTGTGTCATGGTGACATTCGCAGTGTAAATCACAGGTTTAATCAGAATACGATATATCAATTAAATCAAACGATACAATATTTACTGATATCACAGTCTGCCCTGATACCATTTCGATTAGGTTCACTTCAGGGCCCCGCGACCCATACGAGACGATACATGAGATCATTTAACACAATCAGTTACATTTATTTATATAATATATATATATATATATATATACAGTGAGGAAAATAAGTATTTGAACACCCTGCTATTTTGCAGGTTCTCCCACTTGGAAATCATGGAGGGGTCTGAAATTGTCATCGTAGGTGCATGTCCACTGTGAGAGACATAATCTAAAAACAAAAATCCAGAAATCATAATGTATGATTTTTTAACTATTTATTTGTATGATACAGCTGCAAATAAGTATTTGAACACCTGAGAAAATCAATGTTAATATTTGGTACAGTAGCTTTTGTTTGCAATTACAGAGGTCAAACGTTTCCTGTAGTTTTTCACCAGGTTTGCACACACTGCAGGAGGGAGTTTGGCCCACTCCTCCACACAGATCTTCTCTAGATCAGTCAGGTTTCTGGGCTGTCGCTGAGAAACACGGAGTTTGAGCTCCCTCCAAAGATTCTCTATTGGGTTTAGGTCTGGAGACTGGCTAGGCCACGCCAGCACCTTGATATGCTTCTTACAGAGCCACTCCTTGGTTATCCGGGCTGTGTGCTTCGGGTCATTGTCATGTTGGAAGACCCAGCCTCGACCCATCTTCAATGCTCCAACTGAGGGAAGGAGGTTGTTCCCCAAAATCTCGCAATACATGGCCCCGGTCATCCTCTCCTTAATACAGTGCAGTCGCCCTGTCCCATGTGCAGAAAAACACCCCCAAAGCATGATGCTACCACCCCCATGCTTCACAGTAGGGATGGTGTTCTTGGGATGGTACTCATCATTCTTCTTCCTCCAAACACGGTTAGTGGAATTATGACCAAAAAGTTCTATTTTGGTCTCGTCTGACCACATGACTTTCTCCCATGACTCCTCTGGATCATCCAAATGGTCATTGGCAAACTTAAGACGGGCCTTGACATGTGCTGGTTTAAGCAGGGGAACCTTCCGTTCCATGCATGATTTCAAACCATGACGTCTTAGTGTATTACCAACAGTAACCTTGGAAACGGTGGTCCCAGCTCTTTTCAGGTCATTGACCAGCTCCTCCCGTGTAGTCCTGGGCTGATTTCTCACCTTTCTTAGGATCATTGAGACCCCACGAGGTGAGATCTTGCATGGAGCCCCAGTCCGAGGGAGATTGACAGTCATGTTTAGCTTCTTCCATTTTCTAATGATTGCTCCAACAGTGGACCTTTTTTCACCAAGCTGCTTGGCAATTTCCCCGTAGCCCTTTCCAGCCTTGTGGAGGTGTACAATTTTGACTCTAGTGTCTTTGGACAGCTCTTTGGTCTTGGCCCTGTTAGTAGTTGGATTCTTACTGATTGTATGGGGTGGACAGGTGTCTTTATGCAGCTAACAACCTCAAACAGGTGCATCTAATGTAGGATAATAAATGGAGTGGAGGTGGACATTTTAAAGGCAGACTAACAGGTCTTTGAGGGTCAGAATTCTAGCTGATAGACAGGTGTTCAAATACTTATTTGCAGCTGTATCATACAAATAAATAGTTAAAAAATCATACATTGTGATTTCTGGATTTTTGTTTTTAGATTATGTCTCTCACAGTGGACATGCACCTACGATGACAATTTCAGACCCCTCCATGATTTCCAAGTGGGAGAACTTACAAAATAGCAGGGTGTTCAAATACTTATTTTCCTCACTGTATATATATATATATATATTTTTTTTTAAAGCATCTAAAACATGATTTGACAGTTTCATTACTAAGCTCTTCCAGACATTTAAGTTAAAAACAAACCGCTCTTTTTAATAAAAAGAATAAAAATGGGAAAGTGGGAATTTCAAAATAAAGGCGCATCTTAAAGATGACGACAAAAAACAACGTAACATGAGACGCAGCCATCTTCTAACCGTAAACAAACCGGGAACTATATTCTCAGGCGGAAGAATATAGTACTTGGGCGGAATGATTTGCTTTGCAGCAAGCCTGTCTAAGAATATAGTTCCCGGTTTGTTTACGGTTAGAATATGGCTGTGTCTTATGTGACCTTGTTATTTGTACACGCTGTGACTCTACAAATCACAACATGTAAATAGGAAAATGTTGGAGTTATTTTGTCACTTATTCGGAGCAGTAGGCTAGTTGGAACCAGTTACCTCCAGGATCTGTGCTAGGCTAAGCTACCAGTGGAACCGTCAGACACCGCTACAACACGCACGGACACGAGAAGGGTATGTATGGACTTGTCTAACTCTGGGGGTTACAGTGAATAAGCTAAAGTCCCAATAAGTCGGCGTGTTCCTTTAAGGATTGAATCGATTTATCGATCTAGATCGATGTATCGTTACTAGGGCTGGGTACCCAATTCGATACTTTTTAGGCACCGACCGAATTGCCTCTATATCACGCATTGAGTATCAAAAAATGCCTCGTTATTCAATATCCAATTTCAATACCTAAGGAGTAAATCTCATCAGTGTCAGTCAGCCAGTCAGCATGCAGCATGCTTCTACCAAGATCTCATATGGTTTGTGATTGGTTGTCTAACGTTACACATCGTAGAGGCACGCAGGAAAAACTCTACGTTACACAGAGAGACGGGGCTCACGGAGTAGGAGCTACAAAATATATTAAAACATTTGTGCCGTAACGTGTGGTTTTGTAATTTCTTTTTTGTTCTATAAAATTGGTATCGAAAATAAAGAATCGTTTAGGAACCGTATCGAGGTCACGGTATTGGTATTGAAAACATTTGAACGATACCCCCAGCCCTAATCGTTACACCCCTAGGTACCCCAGCCCCAATCGTTACACCCCTAGGTACCCCAACCCCAATCGTTACACCCCTAGGTACCCCAGCCCCAATCGTTACACCCCTAGGTACCCCAGCCCCAATCGTTACACCCCTAAGTACCCCAGCCCCAATCGTTACACCCCTAGGTACCCCAGCCCTAATCGTTACACCCCTAGGTACCCCAGCCCCAATCGTTACACCCCTAGGTACCCCAGCCCCAATCGTTACACCCCTAGGTACCCCAGCCCTAATCGTTACACCCCTAGGTACCCCAGCCCCAATCGTTACACCCCTAGGTACCCCAGCCCCAATCGTTACACCCCTAGGTACCCCAGCCCCAATCGTTACACCCCTAGGTACCCCAGCCCCAATCGTTACACCCCTAGGTACCCCAGCCCTAATCGTTACACCCCTAGGTACCCCAGCCCCAATCGTTACACCCCTAGGTGACATACGTCAACACAGATACTTAACTCACCTCTGAACTCTCCTCCCGGCCCTCCTCATCCTCTGAGAGGTCTAGTTTCACATCCTCCCCTCCTACTGTTGCTGCTGCTGGAGTGCTGGTGTTTGAGGCAGACATACTGAGCGTGGAGGCCCCCGGGTCTGCAGACAACAGCTCTGCTGCTTCCTCAAACTCTGCACACATGCATCAACAAACACAGGCAGTTAGTAATAGTGGTGCTGCCGGGCTTGCAATACACTGGGGAAAGCTCCATCTTTGTATCCCTTGTCAGTTTGTAATTTTTTAGTGTTTGTAATTCTTTTTGACAGCATCAACATTCCGTTGGATGCACATCCAGCCTGCACAGTGGTAACAAGGCATGACAGATTAATGTTCTCATTCTGTTTATGCCAAATTCTCACTCTACCATCTGAATGTCTCAACAGAAATCGAGACTCATCAGACCAGGCAACATTTTTCCAGTCTTTAACTATCCAATTTTGGTGAGCTCGTACAAATTGTAGCCTCATTTTCCTATTTTTAGTGGAGATGAGTGGTACCCGGTGGGGTCTTACATTACGTCGCGATTGCGTGTGAATTTACGCCGTAGCGAGTAGTATGAAAGGGTGAAAATCCGCGTTGGGAGGTTGGTCGGGGTGGTGGATGGGTCAAACACAGGACTCTCACTCAAGAGACCGGGGATCGTGTCCCACGTGTCACATTTCCTTTGTGTCCTGCGTTTCACGGTTTCCTAAAGTCAACTGTCGCTTTGTTCTTTTCCTAAACCCAACCCGCGTGTCACGTTTCCTAAACCCAACCGTGGCTTTATTCTTTTCCTAAACCTAACCCGTCTGCTTTATACGGCGCTCAAAATGTGTACAGACCACTTGGCTTTAGAAAGTGGCGTGTATTTAACGTCCGCTGTATACAGTGTAGACATACATGCGGATAGCTCAAAATGCATACAGATAACACGCCACTTGGCTTAAGAAAGTGGGCGTTTGTTTACGCAAAGTCATGATGTCATGTTGTGCAGAAGATGCAGTTTACACCCAGCTGTCCTGTCCTGCAGAGATTAACTAAGTGCCACTAGAGGTCTCTGTATCTGAGGTTTACATTAAACCTACTGCAGACGCCCTAGGTGCTTCTCATTTCCCTTATGTCATGTCTCCTTGCTCCTCAGGTAAATTGATCTTGGGAAACGTTAAATCTCAAAACGGGGTGCGCCATTTTGCTACGGTTTCCGGGTTAAACATGTTTCTAAGGAACGGTGCGAAACGTGCGCAACGGGCTTAGAGGTACGTGTTCTCCCGTTTAGTGGCTGTGTCACAGGTGATACCCAATCAGCAGAGACGTGTATGTAAACTCGTATTTAAAAAGGCAGAGCGCTTGCGCGCACAACAGGGTGTTCAACGCACCCCCCATTTCAGTTGTCTCATGTCCCCTCCTCCACTATAGAAATTCTTAGAGATGACTAACACGTGATTTTGTCGACGAAGCGATTAGTTGATTTAATCGACAGATCTGTAAAAAATAAGCTTCTCCACAAACAATCATGGAAAAGCACTGCTTTAAATCCTGTTTTTACCACAGATGTGCTGATAAGTTTCTTCGGTATAAGTTATTCAGCATGAAAAACGATTTAAAAAATGACTATTGTCCCCCACTAATGCCCCTTTACTGTTAAGAGGAGCAGGATCATCATTTACTGAAGTCTTTGTCCAAAAAACACGCCCTTCTATTGTTATTCTGTTAGTGACTGCATCACCACAGTTTTACACAAGGACTTTTATTTATTTATTTATTACCGTTCACCATCTAGTTTAAATAATGGATCTGTGATAACTGGAGCTCTCGTTAACAAAGTACCATAAAATATCCTTCACCATTAACCTATATCATGGAATATATCCAATCCAAATACAGTCTGTAGTAGGGCTTTGGTTTACAAACGCATTGTAATCATTTCCATTCGGTCACACTGTCCACAATCCTCGTACACCTGGTAAAAACTATATTTTGATTTAAGATACATAAATACATCATTTTCACTTTGCCTAAAAAATAAGCCCCCAAACATTTAGCTAAAAAAACCCTTAACCATGCATCTATCAGTCTAGGAATGACAGACTGAGACATGGAAGGGAATGGAGGGAAGGACAAAGCAAAGCCGGACAGATGGAGAATTACAACAGACACTGCAGCAGAGTGGTTCATTTAAATGACAGTATTTACCTTGGAATTGTAGATCATTAGGACTAGCCATTGCTTCAGTGATCAAACAGCAACCTCATGCAAGACCTAGGAGAAGACGAACACATGTTCACATACCTGCAGGCTGCCGGGTAGACCGTACTGATTGATAGACCATCTCTTTACATATCAAACAGCAACAGCAAGCACCTATCAAGGTCTTTTACGTATACACTTCAATGTTCAGTGATCCCAAAAGTCCCCAAGACATGTTACCATTCTGCCCTTAACTTTGTACTCTGAGTAGTGACCAGCAAAGCTTAAACCAACCTGTCCTTAGCAGGATGTCCCTGGTGGTGATTAGGATGATGATGGCGTGTCAGACACAAAGCTGTGACAGCTAACACTAGCTAAGCTAACGTTAGGCTGTTCACACAAGCACTCATGTTTCTCATTTGTTTGAAGATGCGAATGTTAGCTAACTTAAGTATATGACACAGTCCATATAGGTTTTTAAAAAAAAAACTACTAGTCATACACTGCTAACGCCAGTCTTTCATAAGGAGCGCAACTGCTGTCTGTAAATGCTAGAACGTAGTTCCGGGACACGTCACCACGTAAACAATGCAGTCACGTGAACTAACTTCGCCTTCTTTTTTTAAAGGTTAGTTGATGAAAAACACACACACACACACACACACACACAGACAGATGAGGAAATGTAGCATACTGTGTAATGCACAGTTATGCGACACATTGGATGCATTTACAATTTATAAAATATATATTTCCACATATGTGTTAGTAATCTGGTTTACCGGATGTACAGTGAAAGTGTTCAAGTGACAGCAAGCGGAACGTTTGTTTTGTTTGTTTTCTGTCGGAAGATTAACAACTATTCACCTTCGGGTGCGCCATTTTGGCTCCATGTGAGCTGTCTTTTTGACAACCAGCATGTTTCTTGTGCGTGAAGGTGACCGCACGAGTGAATAAACCCGTTGAAATGGCTTCGTTGCGTGTAGCGAGGAGGATGTTCTGCGCGGCGGCAGAAACAGCAGCAGCTCCGGTCACAAGCAGCAGATGGGAAAGGCTGAAAAACAGTAAAGCGGGTGAGAAACGGAGTCAGCTAACCTTAGTTAGTGCAGCTAAGGTTACACAGGGGAAACCGCTAACGTTAGCTAGCTTTCGACATACATTAACATTAGTTTATCCTGCTTCCCAAGTCACTGGTCATATGATGTTTGTAGGAGGTAAACAAGATATTAGTATTATTGTTATAGCTTGGTGCTTCCTTTATAATGTTGCTAGTGTAGTTGTCATGGCATCTGTTTTCATACCACTTAATAACCCCAGCAGTTCATTCAACCTTTATTTAAACCTGTATGGAAGATATATTCAATCATAATTCAAATTTAAAGTACAAAGCGAGATCAAATTAAAAATATTATTATTTTACTACACTACTAGGAAGAATCATGCCATAATTAAATTTCAAAAAGAAAAACGAAACTGAAAAAGCAAAGTTGAAATGTAAAATTATAATTTGAAAATGTAAAGTGCAATGTAAAAAGTCAAATTTAAAATGCAAAGCTTAAATATAAATGCTTAAACTGAAATCTTTGAAATCTTTTATTGATTGACAGAAACTCAAAATGTGAAATGGACAAGCTTAAATAGTGTTGGGCCACGCCTCATTTGAATTGACAAGTGTCACTTCAAAATTTATTTTTTAATTTTAAATAGAAATAGAAATGGTGAATCTTAAAATGTCAAAAGGCAATAACCAAATGTAAAATTAAAAAGATAAAACTTTATATTGAAAATTGAAAATGATTAAGTGCAAAGGCTAAAATATTTTTTTTTTCTATTTGAGGTTTTAATTTAAGTATTTCTATTTAAGCTTTTCACATTTTGAGTTTCATATTTTATGTTTCTGTCACTCAATAAAAGATTTCAGTGTAAGCATTTATATTTAAGCTTTGTATTTTAAATTTGACTTTTTACATTGCACTTTACATTTTCCTATCATTTTCCATTTCAACTTAGCTTTTTCAGTTTTCCTTTTTCATTTAATTATGGCATGATTTTTCCTAATAGCGTAGTAAAATAATAATAATATTTTTAATTTGATCTCGCTTCGTTTTCTCTTTGGACTTTCAATTTGAATTATGAATAAATATATCCTCCATACATTGAGGGGCGGCCCTCACTTACAATGACATCGACTAATTACAAAAACAACAACAATACAGGTAATACTGGCTTGCATAGCTTGCTATTTGGCCAACACCAACAACTAACATTTTGGAAACCAAATTAGCAATTAGTTTCCTGTTCTTTTTTTCTCCATGAACAGTGGCTGCATCTCATAACTGGTATTTGATAGCTCTTCGGCTCGGTCCTCGGCTGAACCGGTGTTATGTCCCTACTGGTTTCCAAACCAACTGGTTTCCGTATATTGCGTTTACCTAACCGCAGCAGTTGTGGCCTGCCTCTTTCACCAGATTCGTCACACAATCACAAACATGTTGCTGGCGATTTTCGGGTCGCATTTCATATCTACTGCAGCGAATACGACTGTATAAGCGAGCACTACATCACAGCCACCTACAAAAAATAAATCAAACAAAATACAGTCATTGCAAGTTTGCGTTGAGCTGGTTTTGATCCGTCAAGAGCAAAAACACATTTTTCACGTCCACAGCTCCACGCTGCGAGCTATTCAAACACTCTGCTACCAGTAAGGTATTAATAACCACGTCAGCATCCAGGTAGCAGTTTGTTTTGGTTTGGTCTGAGACAACTGGTTACTTTCATAGACTGTATAACAGTTACTCTTAGAAAATACACTATCATATTTATCCCGATTCTTTTCTCGCGGCTATGGCTATATTACCACTACATTACAGCTCCCTACAACATAACACATATGACTAATATGACTCGGACAATACTGTCAAAATACACAATTGCTAATACTGAGCCACATGAAAAGCTAAAAGAACTTGTTACCCTGGGCTTATGCAGTGTTTTTATTTGGTCCACGAATGGTGCGCTTATTCATCCCGGAGAGAATCACGTCGCCTGAGCTCAATAATAAGCTCCTTTTAAATAATTTAACCCTTGTGTTGTCTTCCCTTCAACCTTGAAAAAAAAATCACTTTTTTTTCCTGACATTTTTGACGCCTTTTTTTCCACAATTTGTTTTTGCTTTTCCAACGTTTTAAATTTTAAAATTTTTCTTCTACACATTTTCAGTGCTTATTTCTACGTCCCATATTTTCTGATATAAAACAAAAATTTAAAACAGGTCAATGTGACCCGAGGTCAGCACAAGGGTTAAATTGCGTTGCTCGTGTTGGCGTTTGATTAGAACATCGCTTTGGACAGAATCATTCCATAGACACACATGCTTGGTTAATTCTGTGCAAAGCTCAAATAACACTGTATTACAAGCACATTTTGCAAACACAGAGGTACGTTTTACTATTCACTATATATATATATATATAGGCCTACACAAAATGAAGCTTTACTGTAAATCATTACCTCCATGCATTCAGAATTTGTGGTCAGAATATGACCACTTGTATTCAACTTTTCCTGGCTCAGTGGCTCGCTCGGCAATTGTGTATGTTTACAGTTTTATCTGAGTTAGATCGTCGCTATTTAAAGTTATTTGTTAGTCATAGGGCTGTGTAGTGTCATAGGGGGCTGTACTGTAGGCTAGTGGTCAATATAACCGTAGCCGCCAGGAAAGAAACGTGATAAATACGTTTGGGTATCCAGCATACCAGGTAACCAGTTGTTTCAGATCAACCTAAGACTAACATGTTACGTGGAGGCTGACGTAGTTAATTAATACGGGACTGGAAAGCAGGAGAACCATGAGCCTCGTAGCTCACAGCGTACAGCGGCTGTTACCGATGATACATGTTTTTGCCCTATGGAGATCGGAAATTTCTTTTTTGTATGTGGCTGTGATGTAGTGCTCACTATTCGCCGCAGTAGATCTGGGAAGGTATTTCAAACAGACATTTGTGTGACAGAGGCGGGCGCGCCCAGCATCAGAAACGAGTAGTATGAAATATGTTTATCATATCTAACCTGACACTTCTAAATGCTGTTTAATAATGAAGTAAAGCCAAAGGGTTTTGAATTGCCTTTCACACAAACAACAAAACATAACTTAAAAATTACAAATGTTATTCTAATAACATCAGACTTCAATTTTATTGATAGTATCAAATCATAACAAGAGTTATCTCGAGACACTTTACAGATAGATTAGGTCTTAGAGCACACTCTATAATTTACAAAGACCCAACAATTCCAGTAATTCCCCCAAGAGCAAGCATTTAGAAACTGCACAAGTTGCTAAAATAGTGTTTATTAGATTAGCATACATTAATATTTCCCACTTGTTCTCCCCCACCAGACAGGACTAAGGCTGCGTTCAGTCCAGAAAAAGCGATCCAGTGATTTGGCCGCAGGGTTGTTGGGTGGTGGAGCGTCACTGAAACGGCCCATTTGTGTGACGTCCTTTTGTGTTCTTTAACCCCCCCAGTGTAGCACAAGTATTATATTTCGCAGTTACTCTTTTTCCGTTTCTAGATCTCAACGCTTCCGACCGCACTTGAAGGCAGCTTCATTTCACGGAGAAAGAGAGGAGACAGATTGACGGTGCTTTGTTGTTGCAGGAAACATTCAGCTGATACCCAAACTCCTGGGCAGTTGAGTGAGTGTGTTCGGTGTTTCTTGTGGCAGTGATGTTTCCTGTTTACTGTACGGGATACTCGCACCGCCTCAAAACCGACAAGTGTGGTTACTAGTTCGCCGGTTACATGATTGGCCACCGCGTGACGTCAGATTCCGTTTCTCCAAATGTTGAGTCGGCCTCAACTTTTCACCGCCGGCCGCTGCAGTTATTTTTTCCGTCTCAGACTTGTCTGTCGGTTTTGAGGCGGTGCGAGAGTCCTGATCCGTAAACGGGAAACATCGCTGCCTCCATCGCTGCCAAACGCGAGCATGCAACTGCCCAGGAGTTTGTGGATCAGCTGACTGACAACAGTCTCTCCATCTCTTCTTTTTCTCTTTCCTCGTGAAATTAAGCTGCTTTAGGTTGGGGTCGGAAAGGTTGAGATCTATAAACAGACGGAAAATGATAATTGTGAAATATGAAGTCTACTTGTGATACACTGGGGGGGTTGAAGAACACGACAGGACGTCACGCAAATTTTTCAGTGACAGTCCCACACCGCCACTCTGCTCCGAATCCCCGGACCGACCAACGTGCTAAGTATCCTTTCCTGTGCCGCATCTTTCCCTGTAGGTTCGTGGTGTCGCGGCCTGGTCTCGGACTACAAAGAGGCATGTCGGGAGGTGGTTGTGGGCTCGTGGGAGCGACCGGTCAAAGCCTCAGTGTACGCCACTCTGCTGGGCGGGGCCTGGGCCTGTTTCTACACAAAACCCGACCGCTCGTCCTTTGACACCACCCTGCTGGAGTTTTCCAACCAGCTGGGCCTGCTGTCACCGTGGATCCGCAACGGGACATCGGACGGCCACGTGCAGAGTCTAGTGAAGCTTCGCAACGAGGGCCGGCTCCGCCACGCCAGCCTGGGTCTCCTCTCTCTGGTTTACAGCGCCGACTACGACGCAGACGCCACGCTGTACGAAGCCCAGTGCTCCAACCTGTCGGTGCCCTGGAGGGAGCTCCCTCAGCGGATTCTAGACGTGGGCTTCATTGGCCGATGGTGGGTGCTGGACTCAAAGATGAAGAACTTTGACGTGAACGAGGACGAGTTCAAGAACCTGCCGGCACACATGCAGGCGACATCGCCACCCGGCGTTCAGGAGGTGGAAAGGAGCGAGAGGCTGCACAAAGAGTCCTGGTTAGCACTGACAATGGAGGAAGAGGAGAAGGAACCTAATGCGGCGGACAGAAAGGAGGAGGGCGTCAGCGAAGAGAGACAAACGCAAGCACTGAAAGAGGAACAGACTCAAGCGTAAGTGCTGTGTGGCTATTTCACACTGCACAGCAAAAACATGCTGGATAGAGGACCGTACCAGGGTAGTTATTCTCATTTTACATGCAGCGTTGGATTCAACAAACCGCTTTTAGCTTTCATTTTCAGCCATGAACTGTCCAAACTGTTTACTGCCACCACAGACAGCCAAGGAAGGAGGAAACATCCACAGCTTTGTTCTTGTCAAAGTAAAAGTAGCCCTTCAAGATCTTTTTTTCTTTGCTATGTTTTATTTATTCCCACCTGTTTTTTGTTGTATTACAAAAAGGTAATGCAAATGATTTATACCATGTGTCAATAAATCTGTCAATCATCTGCATATGTCTTACCATTGTTTTATCTCACAACTCCAATAACATAATCATACCGACCTTCAGCTTTTCACTTTAAGGCATTTTAAGATATCGATGTGTGATGCCTATTTGTCCACTTTTTGAGGCATCCACTTTCCTTTGTGCACGAATGGACCAAACGGACGCAGGATACGCGAGGCAGCCGTCATGCGTCCCCATCGGCGTAGTTAAAAGTAAGTAGAAAAGTAGTAGTAAGCACATCTCCGGCTTTAAATGTCTGCCTCTAAAAAGACGCTTCTACTCTTTCATTTGGACGTTTACCTCCAATGTATTAAATAAACTGAACTGAAGTCCATTAGTAGCTGCAGTAGCAATGCAACAATGGCACATTGAGTGTGTTTACATGGGCATTAGTTTTTTGAGTATAATTGGGGGTTTTGAGTATCGCAGTTGTGTTTGGGGCATGTAAACATCACATATAATAGTACCTACCTACCTGGGCCCTGTTTCAGAAATGTTGTCTCCCTAGGAGAAATTTGTCTTGGGCATTCGAGAGAACACAGGTGACGGCATACAGTCTATAATGTCTTCACGCACACAAATCTTATATCTATGTACAAGCTAACTTCAGGTAACATTCAGTAACACACACATCCTCCGATGTCTCTTGGGTGGAACTACTAAACTGCTAAAAAATAACTGACATTTGAAACGTGACAAGGGGCTCCAACTAGCTACAGCTTCTTTTTTGTGTGGCGTCGCAAGCCAAAAAGGCTGAGAGCCACTGGCTGTATTTTATAAGCTGCTCATATGTTTATTTCATCTGACAAGTACAATGCTTTCCTTTTGAAATGTAGTGGGGTAGAACAGAAGTAGAAAGTAGCGTAAAATGGAACACTCAAGTAACGTACTAGATTAAATGAATTACTTTATGTGAAGTTTTTGACATATCCATACCTTTTTACACTGTTTAGTTAATCTTAGTGTGTAAGCTTGTAGTACTACAGCACATAACATGGATTCATTAGCCGTTGAGTTCGTTCCACAGATACCCTATGAGGGAATCTCAGAGACTCTGACCTCTTGGACTGACAACCAAGCCATGGGGTCAAAGGTGGCTCATGATGTCACTAATCTGACTCACTGGCAGGGGCTATCACATGTCACCTGGAGGGAGTTATAGGTCAGGGGCCAGCCTGAGCTTTTTTAGTGGTGAACTGAGTTAACTGCCACTGGATTCTAGGACTAGTGGTGTGTTAAGATGTAGCCACCAGATGGGGCTGTAATGCAGAAGAATGTATGAGCCCAGCTCCAGCAGGGTTCATTGAACTGGATGGTGTTTGAACTCCATTTTACATCCCATTAAACACTAATATATATGATGGGAGGGGCCATCAGGGGCATTAATCACAATTACCTTACACACATACAAGTGGAATGCTCTCACACGCACTACTGAAATGCCTTCATATGCACCATTTAAAAGCAAATACACTCACATACTATGCTAAAACACTCTCATATACACTACTGAAACGCTCTCATTTACACTACTGAAATGAGTGTTTCAGTAGTGTGTGTGTGAGAGCATTTCACTTGTATGTGTGTGAGGTAATTGTGAATAATTCCCCTGATGGCCCCCCCCTTATAAATATGGGACATTGAGTACATATGATCAAACAGCAATTAGCCACTATCTGATGTGAGTTTGCATGTTCTCTGTGTGTTAGCGTGGATTTTCTCCAAGTGCTCTGGCTTCCTGTCACAGTCTGAAGAGGTTAGGTTCATTGTTGACTATAATTGGCCCTTAAGTGTGAGTGTGAATGGCTGTCTGTCGCTATGTGTCTATTGGATTTTATCAGGATACAGCATAGAAAATCGGCTTAGAAATATAAGAAATATTGGATCGGATAGAACAACACATTTAATTTTGCTTAATAAAATACATCACATTCATTAATAATTTTGCTTGTTTTATTTGCAACAAATTGTGTATCCAAATACAATACACATGTTGGGCTCTTAAGGCAAAAAAATGTGGATAGTCATCATGGAAACATGAATTGGTCATGTGACAAGGGCTGGGGAGATTTTTTTCCACAGAACTGTATCAAAATAAAGTGCTCTACACTTTAGATCAAAAGAAAACCTCGCTGTACACAGTTTTCAGATAATAGGAAACAACAGAAATAAAGTGCAATACACAATTTATTTCTTACAACAACAAGTGCTCTACAGTGAGTTCAATATGTTAAAGGTCCCATGACATGCTGCTTTTTGGATGCTTTTTATAGGCCTTAGTGGTCCCCTAATACTGTATCTGAAGTCTCTTTTATATAGGCCTTAGTGGTCCCCTAATACTGTATCTGAAGTCTCTTTTTATATAGGCCTTAGTGGTCCCCTAATACTGTATCTGAAGTCTCTTTTATATAGACCTTAGTGGTCTCTTAATACTGTATCTGAAGTCTCTTTTATATAGACCTTAGTGGTCCCCTAATACTGTATCTGAAGTCTCTTTTATATAGACCTTAGTGGTCCCCTAATACTGTATCTGAAGTCTCTTTTATATAGACCTTAGTGGTCTCTTAATACTGTATCTGAAGTCTCTTTTATATAGACCTTAGTGGTCCCCTAATACTGTATCTGAAGTCTCTTATATATAGGCCTTAGTGGTCCCCTAATACTGTATCTGAAGTCTCTTTAATATAGACCTTAGTGGTCCCCTAATACTGTATCTGAAGTCTCTTTTATATAGGCCTTAGTGGTCCCCTAATACTGTATCTGAAGTCTCTTTAATATAGACCTTAGTGGTCCCCTAATACTGTATCTGAAGTCTCTTTTATATAGGCCTTAGTGGTCCCCTAATACTGTATCTGAAGTCTCTTTTATATAGGCCTTAGTGGTCCCCTAATACTGTATCTGAAGTCTCTTTTATATAGGCCTTAGTGGTCCCCTAATACTGTATCTGAAGTCTCTTTTATATAGGCCTTAGTGGTCCCCTAATACTGTATCTGAAGTCTCTTATATATAGGCCTTAGTGGTCCCCTAATACTGTATCTGAAGTCTCTTTTATATAGACCTTAGTGGTCCCCTAATACTGTATCTGAAGTCTCTTTCCCGAAATTCAGCCTTGGTGCAGAATTACAGCCACTAAAACCAGTCCCACAATGAGCTTTCCTTAGTATGTGCCATTTCTGTGTCTGTAGCTTTAAATGCTACTGAGGAGGAGAGGGGGGGGCAACGTCAGGCGCGCGGGAACCTATTTTTGACCAGGGGTGCTGAATAACAAAATAATGAATGTCTGACGATTTCCTCCACCCAGGAAATGTTTTGGATTTTGACAGCTAAATACGTCATTTTAGCGCAGTGTATGGGTGAGAGTGAGACGTTTTAGAAAAGTCCTGGGCAGCCACAAATTCCACTGTTCCACAATTATGCGACAGCACTCGCCACTCCGACTCCACTGCGCGCACCCTAACATCACGGAAGCGCACTTGACATCATTAGCCTGTTTCACAGCACACCAGAGATGTTTGGCTTGAAAAGATATGCTAATAATCAGGCTGCAATGACCTCGCCAACAATTTCTGAATACCCTAATTTGTACCTTCTCCACAGAAAATGTGATCCTACCTATGTCACAGTGGTTTCTGTTACACAAAACATGCAATGAAAAAAAACGTACTTTTTTTTTTTTATATAATTATTTTTATTATTTCCATCAAGAAGAATTACATATATCAACATACTGTGTAATTTCACACTCCAAACAAGATACATTTCCTACCGGTATCAGTATTCTTCTACTCCACATTTTTAACACACAAACCCATATTTACACAAATCCATCCACACACACACACACACACACACACACACACACACACACACACACACACACACACACACACACACACACACACACACACACACACACACACACACGGTCTCCAGCTCTGTCAGTTTTCTATACTTAAATAGTATTTCATTAGTCCTTTCCATTGTTGTAACAATGGGGCCTCGGTATCCTTCCAATACTGTAAAATTAATTTTTTATATACCAAGGAGGAGAAAAGTACCATTCATCCAATGGGGTATTTTAGCTTGTCAGTATTTTGAAAGATACTGCTCAAAACTGTGAAATCAATTTTAATTTTACAGATCTTGGTCATCCATTTTTGGATCTCTAACCAACCCATACAGACCTTCTCACATTCCCAGAAAGCATGTATTATTGTCTCCTTATGTGTGCCACATTTTACACAAACAGGAGAGATAGAGGCATCAAATGTATTTATTTTTGATTTAGTGTAGTATATCCTTGTCATGAGCTTATATTGTATGAGACGCAGATTCTCATTGGTGGTAATGGTGTTGGTTATATTCAGACAATCTTTCCAAATTATATCAGAATTATTTATTTGAAGTTCTGTATTCCAATCCTCATATATTTTTTGGAAAGAATAATTATCTGCCTGTGCTTCTATAAGGTGTTTGTACACTTTCCCTATTCATTTCTTGTTTTCGCCTGAGTTTAGAAATATCCTCTGAGTATCTGAGGGTTCTATAGTCCTATTATAGTTTAGGGATCCAGCTCTTTAACTGAAGATATCTAAAAAATTCCTTATTGGTTAAATTGAATTCTATTACCAAACAATCGTACTTACAGGCATTGCCCTCACAGGGAACGGAATTATCTTTAAAGCAACTTATTCTTTTTGCGGAATAACCAAAGTTTCAGTTAGCTGAACGTATTCCCGTATTTCAGGATAATTAGCTACCAATTGTGCCCAGTAGATGGCACTCTAACGCAACAAATGACATGAGAAACGGCTTATCATTCATTCTCATCTCAGCTGAAAAGACCGTTGAAAAGTTTCTGTCCCGAACCTCCTTCCAGGATAACTGAAGTTGCTTGGCTGACGGGGCTTTTCGAATCCTTCTGTAAAGTTAACGTTAGCTAGATGCTCTTCAGCTGCCCCAACAGAGTTTGCCTCGGTGGTGGACGAGGAAACATCAACTGTAACATCTACAGATGAAATCTTGCTAATTTTAGCCGCATTACTATGCCAGAAGAAAAAATCTTGCATCCTTTTCCGCGACATATTCTTCTCTACAACTAACATTCCAGTCAACTAGCCGCAGCCTGCTCGCTTCTCAGCGAGTAACGTCACTTGACTCACTTTCACTTTGACCTCTATAGCAGCTATAACAGTTAATTTTTAGTAGGCTATATTCAAACCTATCCATAACTCTTTTTTTGCTATTTGCCTCATTATTTGATATACAATAATGTCGGACAGCGAATTAGTAATTATTTAAAAAATAAAAATTATGAAATCCAGCTCCTGCCAGCTGTGGGTGCTGCAGCACCCACAGCTGGCAGGAGCCATGATGCCACAGTTTGCAAGCCATGATGTCTCTCTCTTTTTCTCATTCGGCGGGCCAAATTCTCTGGGCGGGCAAAGCAGAGAAAGGGGAGGTAACCTTTCCCCTTATGACATCATAAAGGGAAGATTCCAGATCGGCCCTTCTGAGCTTTCATTTTCTCAAAGGCAGAGCAGGATACCCAGGGCTCGGTTTACAGCTATTGCCATTTCTAGCAACTGGGGGACCATAGGCAGGCTCAACTCATATTAATGTTAAAATAAACTCAAAGTGAAATTTTCATGTCATCCTTTAATACTTCTAAAGTGGCCTCCAAATTTCAACAAAGTACACAGTTGCCAAGCAATGTGTGTTTAAAGTATAGGCCTATATCCATTTACTAAAGACAGTGATTGGCAGAACAGGCAAGTGACAGTACTCTAGCCCAATGGATTGGGGGGTACTGTACACTCTATCAGTTTAACTACTATTGATAAAAAGTTAAGTTAAGATATCACAGTTCATCCTGAATGGATCATGTATGCCTGTACTAAACATCATGGCAATTCATCCAGTAGTCGAAATAAAATGCCAACCTCACGGTGGACATAGAGGAGAAGTCAGAGAATCACAGCAGTCAGGATTCAGCAGGATTCATCCTCTGGGCATCCTCAAAGCCAAATAAGACTATCAGCTCCACACAATTCTCTCTGTATTTCTCAGTATGGCTATGTTCAGAACAAGACTTTGTCCGGTGACTTTCCCACGCAGAAACTCAAGTGAAAATAATTACCTCTTCTGAAGAGTCCGTCATGTTTTTTTAATCCTCCGTGTCCTCCTTTGCTACTAGCAACTGTGTGGCGGAGTGGGGGTGCGTGCGCGATTATGAAAGGCTTGTATCATGTAGTTGCAACAACAGTGTCGTTGTCATTACTTAGAATTCGTCATAGGGGAGACAGGAACTACGCACTATAACTTTAAACATAGTTGAGTTATTACCATTGGGACCAAAGTGGTGGATTGAATGGACTGACTCAGCTGGCCTATTTGTTGCTATTAAACTTATAATCATCATTTAGCATGAATGTCTTGAAATATAAACAAAACATAATACATTCTTCTCTTCATTATTCTATCATAGCTGTTTGCTTCATTGGGATTAGGGCTGCAATTGTTCAAATTTTGATCGTGATTTGGATTTCGGCTCCTGGCGACCATATCAAAAACGATTATTTTGCACATTACGTTTTGCAAGTAAACTCTTGTTCTGTCACGCACACTTGAGACGCACACTTTCGCCTCTCCCGAAGGCTAAACTCACTCAGCCAACATTTTGAATATATTTTTTTATGTTATTTATTTAAAGGGGAATTCAAAACGTTCAACGGGAAAAGTATTAAGTGGAATTTTACAGTTCAGGGTGTTTTCACTCTTCATTTGTTTCAATAAATTAAATTTTCCAAGAGTCAATGAGGAATCCTGTTAAATAATCGTGATTTCAATATTGACCAAAATAATTGTGGTTATGATTTTTTTTTCCCCCTCCATAATCGAGCAGCCCTAATTGGGACTATCCACTTCAGTTCATGTTTTAGCTTATGTGTTGCTGTGTTAACCACTGCAATTTCACCAGTAAGTGAGTGAAAATGTAAAAAAAAACAAAGCTGAATCCATGGTGTTGCTGCTTTGTCTCTATCGCCCCCCCCCCCCCCCCCCCCCCCTCTTGTGTTGCATCCTTTTAAGCTTCCTCTGTGTGCATCTCCCTCAATCTTTGCCTTGTGACCTCTATGGCACTCCCATCCATCCTGCCCCCTCCTCCACTCAGACAGCCAGTCTGTCGGCCGGAGGGGTCAGCGAGGGCGGTCACCGTCAGGTGGTGTTTGAAAAACACAAGACAAGATTGGTGAGGCGAGGGACATCACATGACCGTCCTCAGACAGTAATCTCCAACATTTGCACATGTCCGAATGCCTGTTTTTGACTTTAAGATTAGGACATACTTTATTGATCCCGAAAGGGGAAATTTGATTTTTTTTTCACTCTGTTGTTAGTTATTACATACATTACCAATTAGCAGTAGCCAAATACCTTAAAATTGTCATTTACAGAGCAATTTTTTCATGGAATAATCTCCCAAGTAACATACACTTTTATCGAAGGAAAGGCAAGTTTTTAAATAGAAACCCAAATCTCACCTTTACTTTGTTTTTTTTATCTAGAGGTAGTAATGAATGTAATGAATATTTGTTCTCCTTCTTTGTCTTTGTGAGCTAGATGTTAGCTCTAAACCCATGTGTCATGTTGTGTGATGAAATTTAGTTTTTAGATCATTTTTTTCTTGGGTTTCCTTGTCATTTTGAGAGTTTGTCATGTTTCTTTTCTTTTCCTGTGTGTGTCATGAAATGTTTTAATATGGTCCGATTTAAGGTAAAAATAGGTTAAAATAAACTTCAACTCAAACATTACGCACAGGCCCCGAAATAAAAACACACGCACAGGATCTATACGTCCACTAATGGAGAGATGTCTGAGGAGATGTCAAAGGTATCGCAACTTCCTTCCACCTAATGGTTCCGTTTCCCAGAGACAATTCTAGAGATTTGGATTGTTCACCTGGGGACGAAATCAGGGAATGTATATATACCTACTGTATATACAGTACATCTCGCTTCTTGCCACACAGACAGCTCGTGACGTGATGCCGCGGTACTCATTGCAAGCCAGTGTGTTCATTTTCTGTCTGCTGCTATCAAGCTGAGCTTTTTAGGGGTGAGCTAATGAGGGATGCTGACGTTGTCGTTCAACGCTTCCTTTACCTCGACTACACTCGCTAACCCTGAGACAGAGGTGATGGAAGAGGTGGGGTGGGGGGGTAAACCCAACAAAGAGGAAGGGGGTGGGGAAGTCTGTCTGGCCACAATGTTGACCTCGTTGACCACAGCAGGACCAGGCATGTATGCACACACACACACACACACACTGAGCGACCTAATCAATATGTAACTAAGGAAGGAGGGAGGGCGAGGTAGGGAATGGGGGATAAATTGCAAAAGATGGAGGGGGGGATGAGGAATGGTGCGAGTGGAAATACAGGTAAAGATGGCAGTGTTTGGGTGGTGTTGATGGATGCTAACCACACGAAATATGCTTTCATAACTATCGATGAATTGGATGAGTCCCAGATTATGGTAACGGAATAGTTACAGCAGCTTCAAACAGAATGATCGGCCTGGAGTGAAGAATACACACGCTGTTTTATGTGAAACAAAGCAAGCATGACCATGTGAAACTGGCTTTTCAAAACATTTAAAGAAATGTTGGTCCATTTTCTGTTTTTCCATTTTTCGTTAATTATACAGGAAAAATTTTAAAGTAACAATAAGTTACAATATAAACGGGCCTGACTCAGTTTAAAATCTGGTTTGCAGCAGGTTCCTGTTCTGCAGAAACAAAACATTGAACATAGTTACGGCACATGAGGACAGAGACATTTGTACAGGACATTAGCATGGCTAGGCAGATGCAAACACATAAAACAACAATACAAACAAGACTTGGACAATACATGAACAATCAATGTATGTAAGTGTAACTGTTGAGAAGGATGCCTTTTTGAAATATGTGATGGATGGTAGTGTTCTGATGTGATGAGGAATGTCATTCCAAATTTTGGTGTATGTATAAAAAAAGGATTTCTGACCATAGTTGTTTTTGTATGGGGGGACTGGAATGAATGCCTGTGAAACTGACCTAGTGAGGCGTACTGGTCTCATATTGTGTGTCGGGAGAAGTGCAGCAAGTATTGGCAAAGTGCTATTTTGAATCTGAAAATAACATTTTCCAAGTGGTGCTCAACTGATCTTTACGATTTGTTTTAGGCAACACTGTTCCCAGATACATTCAGGCTTTCCTTCCAATTAACCCTTGTGTTGTCTTCGTTTTAACCTTGAAAAAAGCAATTTTTTCGGACATTTGTGACGCCTTTTTTCACAATTAGTTTTTGCTTTTTCCAACGTTTTAAATTTGTAAATTTTTCTTCTACACATTTTCAGCGCTTATTTCTACGTCCAATATTTTCTGATATAAAACAAAAATTTAAAACGGGCCAATGTGACCCGAAGTCAACGCCAATTAAGAGAACATTACCCCGAAGTACATGAATTTCACATATTTATCTGAAGTGATACACCCTTTCAGATGCAGATGTGCTTTGCAAGATGTCACATGAAAACAAACATTTTCACATGTGATACTTTCACCTACAGACACCCCCCCACACCCCCCTACTCACCCACACACACACACACACACACACACATCTTGACAGATGCTATTTGTAAAATCAGGTGGAGAAAAAAAAACGTGTGCACAGGGTAAAACAAATATCGTTCAGGTGCTCTGTACATTCTACATAAGATAATCATGTTTTTCATTCTGTTGTTGGTTTTCTTGCTTAACACACACAACAGGCATCAATGTGGAGAGATGTCAGAACAGCACACTGAGCAGTTACGGGTTTGATGCCTTGCTCAATGGCACCTCATCGTGGTCGGTCCGGGACTTGAACCGGCAACACTGCGGTTCCCAAGCCAAGGCCCTGGGGACTCATCTATTGCTGCCTCAAGATAAGCTCAAAGACGATGTGTCATTTTTCAAATATTTCATATGATCTAACATCACCCACATATTTCTTGCACATGTAGAAACTGAACCACATTTCACATGTGATAAATTCTCGTGACACAGGCAGATGAAAGATACGTCAGCTATCACATATAAAATGTAAGACATAACAAGTGATATATTTAGTTTTAATATCACACGTGAAACAAAAGTTCCCAAAGATATAATATACTCACAATGTGTATATATTATAACTTACAATAACTTTGAATGCACCATGTGGCAGTGTAAAGCGGCAGACACGCTTTACACTGTTTAGCTGTCAGCATTCTAACCGTGTGCAGCTACTTGCTAACGGTAGGCTAACGTTACCTGCTGCCAATAGTAAGTTATAATGTTAACTAGCGTCACATACAGCGATGGTTGTGTGTTCTCTAATGTCTAATGTGCACCAGAGTGCAGCGCAGGCATTTAAGTAGCACCGAAATCTGCGTTGCTATTCGGCCTGGTAGATAACGTTACCGGTCATACGGTCATTTAGGCCAGTGGTTCCCAACCTTTTTTCCTCGGTGCCCCCCCTACTCATGTCTAAGAAAAGCTGAGCCCCCCTACCCCGAAACCAAAGTTGAGGTAACTCTCGAGATAGAGCCTTACTTTCTTTTTTGATACAGAGGAGTTATCAGCACTTTTACGTTTCTCCGCCATGTTTCATTCATAAAATAGTGATGCCGTGGCGGCAGGAAAAATGAGGATGATAGCAGCTAGCAGCTAGCAGCTAGCAGCTGACCTGATGACAGCAAGGGCCACAGGTTAAGAGGTCCCGGAGGTTTGGCCTGCTATGTAGCCTGTCTACAATTTTAAGCAAGAATAAAAATATATAGTTTTCATACAGACTTTTGTATACATTATATATTCTAGTGTATTATCATAATTGACACTGCACGAGTCCAAGTTGAGTCACGAGTCCCAAGAATAGCGACTCGAGTCGTACTTGAGTCCGAGTCCAGGACTCGAGTACTCCATCACTGATTCACATCATACATGCACATGTGACATCCATCAGGTATTCCACATATTACATTTAACACAGCATTCTTAAACATCCACTTCACATATATCACATTTTTAAACACACTCCACATGTGACAATTCCACATGTAGGCAAATGTGGCTTATCAAATGGGAAACATCATTTCACATGTATACACTTGCATGACATACAGTCATGTGAAAAAATTAGGACACCCATGCTAAAGTTGACTAAAAAGAGGAATACAAAAATCATCTTTTGGAAATTGATCTTAATGCCTTAATTAAAAATTTAGGAAAAATCTAACCTTTAAGGACACCAATTTTGTTTTTGAATGAATAATGTATCGTAAATAAATAAATGCTCTTCCTTAAAATACAGGGGGCATAAGTAAGTACACCCCTATGTTAAATTCCCATAGAGGCAGGCAGATTTTTATTTTTAAAGGCCAGTTATTTCATGGATCCAGGATGCATCCTGATAAAGTTCCCTTGGTCTTTGGAATTAAAATAGCCCCACATCATCACATCCCCTTCACCATACCTAGAGATTGGCATGGTTTTATGTCAGTTAGCGATGTGATGTATATGAAGAACATTTATTTATTCACGAAACATTATTCATTCACAAACAAAATTGGTGTCCTTAAAGATTGGATTTTTCCTCATTTTTTTAATTAAGGCATTATGATTTTTGTATTCCTCTTTTTAGTCAACTTTAGCATGGGTGTCCTAATTTTTTCACATGACTGTAGGCACTTTTATTTTTACATGTGAGTTTTAGATCATCCAAATCTAAAATGTACAAATCACATGTGAAAACATCGAATTCAAATGTATGGCGTGATTCACATTCCACATGTGATAAATCCACTAGCATGCACTCAAGATGATTTCATTTGATACTGGCAGATGTGATTTTCAGACATTTCACATACAATATAATGTAAAACGGCATTTCAACGTGTAATAAACCCACTTATTTCAGATATTTTACAGGATAAACCTTAGAAATAGAATGAGTAGTAGTAGGGCATTCCCATTAAAATCAACATGGCAGGATGGACAGAGTGGCGGCCATTTTTACGTGTTGCCATTGGCCACATGAATACACCTAGACAGATATTCATAGATTTTCAGATATGTCACATATCAAATGTAAGACATCACATGTAATTCTACATGTTAAAACACATTTCACATGACATGAAATACACATATTGGTACATGTGGGTTTGGGACAGTTTACATGTGAAATATTTTACGGAAAATGTGAATTTGTACATGTAAATATTATGAACTGTAGTAGTTTGTACACTTTGGGACACTAAACAATAAGGAAAGAAGAATTCATACAGGACTGGGTGTGACCATAACCCTAGTCTGGATCCACGGCAGAACATTTTCAGGATAATTGCCTGACATCCCACGCGGGGCTCACGAACCGGATGTCCCTCACCTTCTGCGCTCTGTGTGTTGCCGTTCACAAACTAAACCTCTTCGCTTCAGGAAACAACAACAAACTTTGAGCCGGCAAGCTACACGCTGAAAATGGCAACTTTTGAAGAACATTTGCATCGTTCAACAAGGCAGGCCTGCTTGGTTCTTTCGGGGAATGATTGTAAAGATTTACAAAGAATATGTTTACAGCATTTACTCTCCAACTGGGACATTTTTTGCCAGATCTTACTCCACAGCACAGTGGAGATAGATCTCGCAATGCAAGACTAGCCTAACCCTAACAGCATACTAAGAATATTATAATAAATACAAGCAGACAGGATGTGCAGCTGCATCAAAAGGGTTAACTGTCTGGGTCCAGGAGAGTGAGAAATGTGCACATTTGTGTGAGTGTGTGTGGGGGGTGTCAGTGAGTGCAGCTCTATAATGTCAGTCAGTCTTGGAGTGTGAACATGTTTGAAGGCAGAGCGAGGGAGGAGGAGATAGCGAAGGAGGGCAAAGCGAGAGGAGTGGAGGAGGGGTGTGTGGTAGACAGAGAGAGGGAGGGAGTGGGGAGAGAGCAAGAGAGGGGGAGGAGAGACAAGCACAGTGTGCACAATATTCATTCAAACTGACAGAGTGTGTCCTGGCTTGCACTTCCCATTGCTCCTCAGTCTCTCTCTCTCTCTCTCTCTCTCCCCCCCTCCCTCCCCCCCCCCCCCCCTCTCTCTCTCTCTCTCTCTCTCTCTCTCTCTCTCTCTCTCTCTCTCTCTCTCTCTCTCTCTCTCGCCAGACAGTCTGCGGTTTACATCAGCAGTAGGAAGAAGACACCGGAGAGCCACGAGAGAGGAAGAAAGAAAGGGAAAGAGTGTGATTAAACGGAAGACAAGGAGGAGCAGGAGGAAGAGAAACAAGGAGAAGGAAGGAAGTAAGGAAGTAAGGAAGAGTAGGGATTTGGGGGAAGAGGAAATGAGTGAAATATGAGAACAGAGGATGAAAGAGAAAGAGAGAGAGAGAGAGAGAGAGAGAGAGAGAGAGAGAGAGAGAGAGAGAGAGAGAGAGAGAGAGAGAGTGTGGTGGCTTGGTCTTTCAACGGGAGGGGTAAAGAATGAGCTTTAGAGATAGCGGAATGCAGAGAAGAAAAAAAGGAAAGAAGACACTAATGCTCCTGCAGAAGAGGATGTTGGTAAGTCAGTTTGCACCTTTTATTTCCTACATTTGGTCCAGGTTGATTGTTGTGCATGGAGCAGGGCTCTGATCCCAGAGCAGCCCTGACATCTACTTTCCATTGTCACCCCGTGGGAGAGGCTGCTTGCTGGCAGACATGAATGCGATGTGACAGTGTGTCAGCGGATGTTTGCCGACACTGATGTGCATGCATGATGCAACGGCAAGGAGGGACGCCCAGAGAGGCAGGGGAAGAGTTGAGCATGGAAGTGGATGTAGTAAAGGACACCAAGGCTGCATGCTGACATAGCAGTGAGTGCATTCACACAATGGGGATTATCATTCATGATTTCTCATGTGATTGGCTGTTTGAATATGTGAAGGATGTGCATGTTTTGTTTATTTATTTATCTTTTTTTTACAAGTGTGCATTTGTTATATGGTAACCTGCATAGTTATGAATGTTGCATGTGCTCTGTGTGTTGTATGCATGTTGCATGTGCTCTGTGTGTGTGTGTGTGTGTGTGTGTGTGTGTGTGTGTGTGTGAGGGGGGGGAGGGGGCTGTTTGGCTGTCCCAGTGAAAGTGAATGACAATAAGATTAAAGTATTGATCCAGTCTGGGCCAGGTAGCGAGATGCAGACATTGGTCACACACCCAGCAGCAAGGGGGAAGAGGGAGGGGGTTGGGGGGGGGGGGGTCATGCTTTGTGCATTCAGAACTCCCATTGAAAAATTCACTTTTTAAAGAAAAACACAGGAATTCTGTCTGTAAACACAGACAGACAGACAGACAAACACACACACACACACACACACACACACACACACACACACACACACACACACACACACACACACACACACACACACACACACTAATATCTATAGGCTATACATGAATAATTTTAGCCTTAAAAGAAGCAAACCTCTGATTCAGAACTACTACTGTAAAAATCTACGTTTAAGAAACAGAGTCACTAAAACACACACACACACACACACACACACACACTGGCTCACTCAGGTCACTTGAAAACACACTCTCTCTCACTCACACACAAACCAGCAGTTTCCCGGTGCCTCCCTTGAACTCATTCACCGGGGGGTCACAGGTTCAAGTCCCAAGTTGGGGGAGGGGGCTTGAGCGAGTGGGAGAGTGAGTGAAGGCGGGAGGGAAGGAGGGAGGACCGCCACTCACTCACTTACTCGCCCCCCACCCACGCTATGTCTCTGCATCTCCCTTCACCCTCCCCCTTCTTATTTATCTCACAGTCACAATCTGTCTTCTTATTCAGACACACATGCATTCACACGCAATGCAGGCACACACACACACACACACACACACACACACACACACACACACACACACACACACACACAAACACACACAAACACACACACACAAAGTAGTGCAAATTCAATAGATGCGACCCTGACATAACACAACACCGTACCACTGTGTGTGTGTGTGTGTGTGTCTGTGTGTGTCTGTGTGGTATGTCTAACTCTGTGCTTCATGGTGTGTGCGGATGTCAGCAGTGTTAAAGTCTTATATTGGCTGCTGTTACCTGAGCCATGGCTGTTGAGACACCACTGTCTGTGTGGTCGCAATTAACATATTTACCTGTCTCTATCTGTGTGTGTGTGTGTGTGTGTGTGTGTGTGTGTGTGTGTGTGTCTAGGTCTATGTGTGATGATAAATATCCACGTATGTTTCCATAAATTAAAGCACAGCCATGCAGGTGAAAGGATCCATCTCTTGTTTGGGAAAACATTGTTTGTGTGTGTGTTGTCATCACCATGTCAATGCGATGTAGTTATGTGAGCAGCCACAGGCTGGGGGGAGCTGAATACAAACAGACACACACACACACACACACACACACACACACAGTAGTGTAGGGCAAATGTGTCAGATTTTTACCGGCAGCAGCACTATTTTTGGCTTTTCCCCACGTGCCCTTGAGCAAGACACTCAACCACCTGCCTGCACAAATTAGTGTTAGCTGTTAGAATTCAAAATGTTCAGCAGTTCAGATCTTCACTGAAAAATACTTGGATTTGAGTAGTTTTTTTCGTAGAAGTAGCTGGCAGGTTTTAAAGTTAACAGTGTCCACTGGAAGTGAGGACAGCATAAATTATGCTTCCACTAATAGAAAAAGTAAAGACAAATAAAGAGAAAAGGCCAAGGAGTTCTGATTATGTTGCTCCAGGGTATTTAATCAGTAGAGGTATTGAGTTTTCCTCATTTTGTTTTCATTAGTAATGCCTAATAAAGTCAAACATTTCTAAAATAATAATGTGTAGCTACTGTGAATAGGAGTGGGTAAAAAAACAACAACTTAGTCACAATAAAACTATAGGCACACACACACACACACACACACACACACACACACACACACACACACACACACACACACACACACACACACACACACACACACACACACACACAGCATCTCTTTCATAGGAAACAAGAGTAGCTAACCTTTGACCTTTACCATTCAGCCTGTCTGGGAATACCATGCCTGGAATCGATCAACACTTCCCTCGCCCAGACAGCCCCCCCCCACCTTCAACCACCCACCCGCCTTTTTATTCTCTCCACTCACCATTGACTCTCCTCCCTCCTTCCCTCACACCCACCTCTCACCCCCCCTCCTCCATCATCACACAATCAACCCACCAGCAGTTATGCTTATGAGCCTATCGCAGTGTTCAGGTTTTACTGTATGAATATGGAGGTAAAACAATATTTACTAGAAGGGCACTCTGAGAGCGCAGACCTCCACCAAGGCCAATAGTCCAGTCTATGTCTATGACATGCAAATGTTTAACTGCAACCATTATATATGTCTGGATATATCCACAACAATATTAGAACCAGCAGTCAGGACCACTATTAAACTTATTGCATAATGCACAATTTGAGGGTGACGCTGTGTAATGGTAATAGGAATACAACGTGATAATCAATCACACAAAATGTTCAATTTGTGTACCTTGCCTGTAATCCGACGCGTCAACATTTAATGGGTTCTGGGTCTACCCTTCCACCAACGTTGAAAATAGTCCAGTAGTACTTCTGTAATCCTGCTGCCGGACAAGGAAACAAACACACACACACACACACACACACACACACACACACACACACACACACACACACACACACACACACACACACACACACAACAAAAAACATAACCTCTTTGGCGGACATAATAGAAATGTTTTTTTTGAAAGGCACCAAAGGAAACAAATAAGGTAATCATTTTCATCCTATCAGGATTACACTTTGTTATTAGCATTCTTAGCATTAGCTAAGGTTTTAATAAAAATCTCCAAATATTACATTCAAAATTAGAACATTTGAATGAAGTCAGTTAATCTACCCTTATAATAACACACACACACACACACACACACACACACACACACACACGCACACACACAATGTGATAATAACAACTATCATTTAGATGTTAGATATATTTAATTCCATTAGCACTCATATATACTCTGTTATTTCTGGTATTTCTAGTTCCTTTGTATGTGTTGAGCAGTAATTATATATACTGTATATTTTATTGGTTTCTTCCTGTTGTGACCTTAATATCTGTCATTTCTTTGGCACTGTGTTTCAGTTGCAGCTTTATGTGGAGCCCTGTTCTTCCATGCTGTCAGCTGTTTAGTGCAGGTAAGTCCTTCTAACCTATAATCACGTAGTCTCGCATTGCCAGACCTTCCTTCACAGCGCTGCGGTGGAAGCTCTGGCTAGTCCACACAGCAATCCGGGATGCTGATTCCGCTTGATGTCCCTCTTTTCGGCTGGATGTCCGTTACCTTCCGCCTTTCTTTGTGTTGTAATTCTAAACTCTGGTGGATTTCTGAGGACTCTGGTTAACTGCTCCTCAGATCTCTGCAGGGTAAATCCAGACAGCTAGCTAGACTATCTGTCCAATCTGAGTTTTCTGTTGCACGACTAAAACAACTTTTGAAAGTACACGTTCCACCAAAACAAGCTCCTTCCCGAAGCCAATTTTGCAGCGGCACTGCGGCTCCGTCCGGCGCTTAGCGCCGCCCAAGACGATTGTGATTGGTTTAAAGATTGGTATACCAATAAACCAGAGGCCGTTTTTCTCCCATCCCGGAATGCTGTGTGGACTAGGCAGACCCTCCTCCGCAGCGCTGTGGAGGAAGGTCTGGCACTGCGAGACTATTGTGAGACAAACAGACACCATCACAGTCAAAGTCCTCAATCCAGTCCAGCGATTAGACTGAGGTTTCCCAGCAGTACATGTCCCCTCTGAGATGAAGTACAGTGGTGTTCTTATTCTGTTTAGTGTCTATACATTTTAGATACAAATACCTCAAGTATTACATTATGATGCACTATAAGGAAATATTTATAAAAAATTATCTAAAAGACAAACCTGTTCCAAGCCCAAAAAGAATGATATTGGTTTCATCCATGATGATTGATGACTCAATTTCAGAATCATAATAGCATAAGTCACAGTGTATAAAAAACATCCCTAATGATATGGGAGGAATTGCAACAACAAAAATGCAAAAATATAATTGCATTGCATGTTTTCAGAAAAGTGGCTACAAATGTCACTATTCTCCACAGTAACAACTACAGGTATCACCTACTCCATAAATAAAGAAAGATGTACCTGTAACTGGTCTCAGTAGGTTTGCTGTCCACTACATCACTGGTTAAAATGTGTGCGTGCACCTGCGGAGCTCTTGTCTCTTTGTGTTTAGCGCCCCCCTGGTTCCGCCCTGTCATGGCTGTCCACTCCTTGTAACGCTGGAGGACTGGAGGCTGTTTGTTAGCTCGCTGTCAGCCGGAGTTCTTCAAGAGTTGGGGAACATTCAACGCTGTCGGTGAGTTTGTGACTCAGAGAAACCATCGAGTGTTGAGTGTACCCTTACACTTGAGCTCACATCAGTCTAAAACACACACACACACACACACACACACACACACACACACACACACACACACACACACACACACACACACACACACACACACAGTGCCATGGGTGCATGACCTGCCAGACACAGGCGTAACTAATAACCTAATAACATTAACAATGGCTGCATTTCATTGAGATGCTCCAGTTCAAGGCCTGCTATTGAAAACAATGGCATACCCGCTCTGCTTACTCACTCTTACGCTTGTCCTACTTAATGCGGGGAAAATAAAGCTTATTAAAGCAAGCACTCTGATATTAAGAATGTATATGACATGAGCATAGGTGTAATTTACAGGGGGGGATGTAAATTACGCCCCACCCTCAATATTCAAAACTGGCCAGTGCAACCTACCCTAAAAACCTATTATAATTCTCTATCCATAAATAAAGACATTTGCAACATACATTGATGCAGAAAAGGCACAAATTGTTGCAGAAAAATTCCCCAGAATGCAGAAAATGAAGATTGATGAGCATAGAGTCATCAAGTTCAAACTGTTAGCAGTTACACAAGCTAAGTTGAGCTTTGTCATTATAACGAGAAAACATTTTTATAACGAGAAAGCGTTCCCCATTGCGATGAGAGAATATTTCCCCTTGTTTGATGAGTTCGAAGTGTTAGCGCCATCCTGTTGCAGGAATGATTGTGGCAGCTCTGTCTCTCCGTACAACATGTACAGTATTGTTGTTGTTATTGTGACATGTTATCAGAAATGAAAATTGTGCTTTATATATATATATATATATATTTTTATTTTTTTATTTTTATTTTAACATTCAACTCAAGACATCTTAACATTGCAACCCCTTAAGGAAGCTATATTAGTGACAAATAACTGCTAAAATGACTTCATGTTGTACCCATCACAACAGTTATTAGCTCACATTGTAACATTTATCTTAAAATATAGGCAATCATCTATGATTACTTCCCACATGCAATATAGACCTCCATAGGCGTAGATTTGGGGGGGGGGGGATATTTAAAAGACTTAAAAGACAACCCACTCCAAAGACGTAAAAATAACCGTTCAGGGGACTCAAAACATGTACGGGAAACAAGAACTGTGTCTACTTGTGCTACAATGTTTACGCAACAAATTGTTGCGTAAACATTCACCAAAATGCAGTAAAATGAAGTGTTTGACACTCCAACTTTTCTGGGGTTCCCATATGTGTCCCTGATGTGTCCCACCCAACGTTGAAACAAAACCTACGCCCTTGTAGACCTCCACCAGCGCAGGTTTCCGGTTCACATTCATCGCTGTCGGTGGGTTGGTGATAATGTCAACTCGCCGTCCGGTGAATGACAGCCGTGTCCATGCATGGCCACCTTTCCTGAAAGCGCTGCCCGGATCATCTGCATCAGCTGTTTGCAACTGCCCAGTTGATGGGTTGTCTAGGAAATAAAGTGTGTTTTTCTTTTAGTTAGGAAATGTATTGTCAAAGAGCTTGAGACAAAAATAAAGACTTTGGAACATGTCAAAATTGTCATGTATTTTGTGTTATGTCGCAACTACTCTACGCCTACCTGTACGGGAATTTTGTGCACCAAAAAGTGGTGGACCAATTTAAAATTGGTAATTTCAATATTGAACATGATGGAAAAAAAAACATTGTTTTGTGTCTTGCTGCTTTAAAAAGAGAATCGGACCAGTGCTCAGACATGCGGTGAAAAATGTCAAAAATGAAGGCAGGAGAGAAAAACAAGAGTAAAAGCTAAGAGATAATAAGTGATACAAAGAGACAGTGGAGGAGGGAGAGAGTTATGGTTTGCTGGAGCAAAAAAAAAAAAAAAAAGAGATTGGAGATGACATAAGGCAACAGGACTCCAAGTTGCCTTCAGGCTCTGTAACAAGGTCACTGATCTAGCTGCCTTTACACACTGCATGCAAAGCCACTCTTTAGCAACAGAGAAAGAACCGCCCTCTGCCGTGGACCCAATCCCAAGAGTATTCATAGTCCTGGTTAATTGGTACTAAGCTGTAACAATGTGTGTATAAACTGTGAAGTCCAGTTAGTGATCATCGTTAACATACAACTAATACAAACAGTACATCTGTTTATATTTTCATAAAAGTATTACTCTATTCTTATATCCTCTCTCACTTTGCTGCTTGCTTGTTGTGATTATATTAGATGTTAGCAGCTAGTTGCACCTGCTGCGTATAAGTTAAAACCGTAATTATCATGTAAATCTTAGTCTGTAATCAACGACTTTTCATTACAGGGATTGCTCAGGTGGATTTCAGGAAATAAAAGAAGTCGTCAACATAGACTAATTAATTCCTGATAATGGACACCTCGTCTGCGTTAACCCTTACATGTTGAGCATAGAAAGCATTTAGTAAAGCATTGCTCTAATAATGTCATAAATCACACAGCTTATGGATGTTGCAGTATTTATCATGAAAATGCTCAACTGTTCATTAAAGGCATTGAGGCATATTCACTGTCACAAAGCAATGGCATAATGGAGTCTTTCTTTAATCCACAGAAGATAGAAAATTGATTCATGACAGACTGAATTTAGACAAGCAGTTGAGGGGCCCTGCAGTCCCATGTCAAAGTGTCCTCGGGCAAGATGCTGAATCCCAAATTGCTCCTGATGCTGTGCAATCGGAATGTGAATGTTTATCTGATGAGCAGGTGCCTCTGCCACCAGTGTCTGAATGAGACATGCAGGGGCTCAAGTGAAGGGCAAATAACTATTTATTAACAAAATGTCACAAATCTGACTTCATTACCAATTTATTTTAATTCCCTCACACTCACGCAATTGTTTAATAGCTACTCAACAGATCTCTCAAAAATAATCAGTTCATAGAGAGACCATGGTCTTCTTTAGTATTCACTGGGTTTAATCACAATGCCACAATGTGCATGTTTTCTATGCTACTAGTTTCAATTATATAACTAGAATAACTGACAGCACCAAGGAGAGGGACATAGTTTCACTAAGAATTTGTTTAATTAGCAAATGGCAATAAATCATTTTAATTATTTTTGTGTTATTAATACTTAACACTTATTAATAAATAACGCTTAAAAATCAACATGAATATTCACACTAACCCGAAAGGGCTATTGCTGCTATTTTGTAAATTTTTTCATGTAGTGAAAATAAAACTTCCAAAATACACATTTAGATGTTTGTTTTAGACCTTTACCCTCCATCTGTTTGCATCTGTAGATTGCTTCTAAATGAACCAAACAAGCTAATGTTCATATTTAAAGGTCCAATGTGTAGGAATTTCTCCCATCTAGCGTTGAGATCATATATCACAATCAACTCCCTCGCGCCACGCAGTTCAAAGTACGTATTACATCTACGGTAGCCTTCACGCTTCAAAAAGCCGGTCTCTTGCTCTTTTCGAAATCCTTTTTCTTTTTCTGGGGAAAGAAGAAGACTCCTGTTCCTGAAATTTGGATTTTGAATACGAGTGGTCCTCCATGTTTCCTTCTTCAAACTTGCCGGGGTTGGGAAGCTACGATACCCGTTAGCAGTGTTAGCAGCACCTGTGAGTTTATCATATGACATGAGTTAGCCCCTAATTTGCATATCAATGTGGCGATTGTGACCTTATTAGACCCAAATTGTACTGTATTCACCTTTTGTGTCTCCATTAAGTACAGTAGGCTACATTAGTTTGTATGGCCATGCTGCCTTAGCTAAACCTTAGCTAACTGTTTACATTAGCTAGTACATCATGCATGTTAGCAAGACACAAGTTAGCTATATTTGTTGTTTTTGTTGTCTTTTGGGTAATTAGCTGTAAACTTGAGGCAGCCTATTGGTAGCCTATTCTTTTGGTTCATCATCACCACTCACCTCCACACAAGCCAAGAAAAACACAGTTGGGGTAGTATGGAGCTAGAACAGTGACAGTAACCTGTGGTATTGAAAATAAAAATTATAATAAAAAAGTTATAATGTCACAATGCCCTCTTTGTCCCTCCCCTCAAGCCCCTCCTCTCTACGCCAAAACGGTGACAGAAAGTTGAAACTGAAAACCAGTGACATTGTCAAAATCCTAACAGCGTAAAAAAAAAATGTAGATTGAAATTGAAAAACCCATCATAATGCAACAAAAAAAGTCAAATTGAATTAATATAATAAGATTGTGAGATTATAACTTTTTGATGTTTGTGTTTTATATTTCAGTTCAACATTTTTCAGTGCCAATATTTGTTTTTTCAATGCCAATTTTTATTTCCAATACCACAGGTTACTGTCACTGTTCTAGCTCCATAGGGTAGGAGCTGCTCCTGCCTGCCTGCGTGTCTGACAATGTGCCAATGCTGCGAGGCAACGCGGAGGGAAGGAGAGAGAGGGAGATGGAGGAGGAGGGAGGGAGATGGAGGGGGAGGGAGGGAGATGGAGGGGGAGGGAGGGAGGGCATCAGAACTCAACAAAGTCTCATCTCCCGACCTGATATTTCGATTTTTTTTATTCAATAAATATATTTGTTTGACAGGAAATCTGTGTGGAAACAGTAATATACAGTATCTCACAAAAGTGAGTACACCCCTCACACTTTAGTAAATATTTCATTATATATTTTAATGGGACAACAAGCGTACAGCTTGTATAACAGTGTAAATGTGCTGTCCCCTCAAAATAACTCAACACACAGCCATTAATGTCTAAACCGCTGGCAACAAAAGTGAGTACACACTATGATGAAGGGTATGTGATGATGTGGGGCTATTTTAATTCCAAAGACCAAGGGAACTTTATCAGGATGCATCCTGGATCCATGAAATAACTGGCCTTTAAAAATCTAAATCTGCCTGCCTCTATGGGAATTTAACATAGGGGTGTACTCACTTTTGTTGCCAGCGGTTTAGACATTAATGGCTGTGTGTTGAGTTATTTTGAGGGGACAGCACATTTACACTGTTAAACAAGCTGTACACTTAATACTTTACATTGTAGCAAAGTGTAATTTCTTCAGTGTTGTCCCATTAAAAGATATAATGAAATATGTACTAAAATGTGAGGGGTGTACTCACTTTTGTGAGATACTGTGTATATATATATATATATATATATATATATATATTCATTTATAAAAAATTTAAAAAAAGGGCTCTTTTTCTCGAGGAAGTAAAAGGGCAGGTGCTCAAGCCCCGTCTGATGTCCATGTGTGCACCGTCCTGGTTCCTGTACTGTGAGTAGCCGTTAAGACTAGAAAAGCGCTCTATATATATATATATATATATATATATATATATATATATATATATATATATATATATATATATATATATATAATATATATATATATACACAGTCCATTTACATGTAAGTTAGAAGAAAGTCTCTTATCGGACCCAGGATTGAATCATCCTATGTATATTTATCAAATAAAGCAACATTAATTGATCAATCTTTGAATTTCTCTTTTAATGTAATCTTTTAATTCATCATCAACGGTATGTCATTTTTTAGAGTCTTTGGGGGGCAGACAGATTGATAAATCATCCCTTTATTAGGTACATCAAGCAATAACCAGTGGTTGAATATATATTCAAGGGCGTAACTTTGGGTTACACCCTATCAACATCTAGGGAGGTCTCTTGACATGCATGCCTCCAGAAAGGCGACAAAAATGTTGAAACAATTGTCCAAGGGGGGAACCTCAGACAGATACACATAGGCAGAGAGAGAGAGAGAGAGAGAGAGAGAGAGAGAGAGAGAGAGAGAGAGAGAGAGAGAGAGAGAGAGATACATAATACCAAAGAATAGCATTGGGGGTCAGGTTTAAGCTTTAGTCACTTCCTGTAGGAGGCAGATGGTTGGGATTTTGACCTTTGCCCCCACCAGGACCTCACTAGCTTGCAAAGCCTGTTATCTGCAGGACATCTGTAGCCGCTGACATCACTTTGGACAGGAAAGAGACAGACAGAGGCCACTGCGGGGAGATCTGTGATGGTGATGGCGCTGGGGGAAAAGAAGAAAGGTAGCCTCGGGATAAAATGGTATTACAGCATCTATATCAGTTGAAGTTTTGGTACAGCATTCATTAATGTGCCAGAATGGACTGCAGGAATAGCGGGGATAAGGATAGGGAGCGTTTGTTAGACAGAAACAGCATGTTAAAGAACAGAATTGATCCATAACATCCTGAGCAGGAACAAATCCAGATTCCCAAACACAGGTAGTAATGGTAATTAAACAACAGGAGTGAGGTAAGGAAATAAAAAGAAAGTTTATATAGCAAGCCGATACCGATTCCAATTCCTTAACTTACGTATCGGCGATACCGATCCGATACCAGTGTGTCATATATTTTGTTATATTGCAACAGCTGTATACTACTAACCCTTTATGGATTCGACATTATTTCTATCTTTGTTGTTAAACTCTTTGTGAAACATGAACAAACACAAACAATACATGCTATAAAACTGTATTTTATTATCTAGTTTGACGGTTAGTCTTAACGGAAAAATAACAAAGAAACTTCTTTAACGTAGATTTTCTTCAGAGATAAATTACGTGGTATCAGATCGGTGCATTAACTCCAGTACTTGCCGATACCGATAGCAGCAGGAATCGGAGTCTTTCCGATACTGGTATCGGTACCCGAACATCTAGTAATTTCTTGTCAAAAGAGAAATCAGCTGATGATTTCCCGGCCAGTGAAACTAGGAGAAGCCATGGCACACAGAGAAAACATATGTTTTCAGCCTTCGGAAATATCAACAGAGGTTGCGTCCCGAATATAGGCCTACAGTGAAAAGTTTATTCCAAAGAAGGCAAGCTTGTATAAGGAGTAAGGCTGTGTTCACACTTGCCGTATTTTTTGACAAAAAAAAGTTGACCAGAGCGCTTTTGTAGTGAAAATAAAAGCTGGCAGTGTTTTGATTCAAAAAAGCAGCCGAGAGCGTCTGATGTTGCTATAACTCTACTGCTACAGTATCCTAGAGCGATATGTGGAGCAGTGCTAACGTTACATAAAACGAAACGAGTTCCCTGTACAGGGAGCAACCGGTCATACCGTATAACTCGTTGTGCTCCGACTCCTTAAAACCTTATAGCCTTGGTAGTTTTTTCCCTAACTAACTCTACTGTAATTTCAGCTCCTCTGGTTTGTTTGGCTCCATTTTGTTCGTCTTCTCCCTGTCAGTGTAGCTCGTAATCGCTAGGCATGTAGCTCACGGTTTTCTGACACGTCACAATACTGTTCATGGGAAATGTAGAATTCGTACCACAAGCAGTGTTGTCAGATAAAGATTACGTTTCCAAGGCAAAGACACACAAAACCGCCCACATTTAAAATAAAATTAATCCACAGCAATCAGTAGATCCCCAAAAAGGGTCACGATGTATCCAGCAAGGCCTATATGAGCGTCACATTCACCAGCCAGCTCCAAACAGGTGAACGAGGCCTCTCCACTTCGCCGTTTAAACAAAGTGGAATAAACGTATAAAAGTCCAAATCTACACAAAACCTGCAATCAATTATTAAGCTGACATCACATGTATATACATGGCATTTAGGAAACCTTTATTGCAACGTTGGCACGGCAAGATGTCCAGACTAGTGCAACAGTAATTTTCTTTTTTTGCGTCCTGCTGCTCCCATCGTCAGCCAGGTAATATTTTTTTTACTAAAGCAGTATATGAAATCTGATGTATTACATACCACCATTTAGTTGTTTTGTGTTATTTAAGATATTTATAAAATATCTGGTCATGCCAGACATAATTATTCCACTCATTTTTTAAACAATGCAATTACCTGTTTCAGCCACCAGGGGGCCCCCAGCAAACTCATGGGTCAGACAGACCCATCTGGTAGCGAATGAGGGCCGAGACTAAGCTACATGGAAAAATATGCACCAAACAAGCCACTTTGAAATTTTTCTGTTTTCATAAATACAAACGTTGGGTGACCCCTCCACCCCTCCCCCAGACTAAAAAATATTGGGTGCCCCTCCCCTCAACAAAGAATAAAAAGACATGACCCTCCCTTATTTTCCTCCGGTGGTCCATTCCATAAATATCGAACGGTCCCTTAACAACCGTAACTAGGCGCGGGAGGTCTGTCAAGCTTTCGAGCGAGGGAAACATGCTGAAGCGTTGTGACTGGATTGTGCAAATCTGATACCCGGTATCCTAAAAGTTTGGACGGGGTGGTGGAAAACCAAAGGGGAGAAATGCTGGGCGTGGATCAAGCAGTGTGGGAGGCCCCATTCACAACTAAATGTCGACAGGATTAACAAAAAGGCAAGAACACGCTAATGTTAGCTAGCTAGCTAACTCAGCACAGCATTGACTGGGAATAATGACGGTTCTTTGTTCATAATGCATATATTTGAACGTAAAATAAGATGATTAAAGGCAAGACGGAGGCTCACTGACATACTTTAAAATATATTTCAGCATTTTGTTAATCGCTAAAAATATAAGCGGGAGAATGTTACCATTGCAAAGTGGTCAGGCTAATGTCTTGTGTTTATTCCACAAGATTTATGGATAAGCGGTTTGATTTATAATTATTAGATTATTTTCTAATTTCACTTACCCTGCTGTGCATGAACATAGCTGTTCCTCAATTTATGTGTTTCCCATTTGAATGGTCAGCGTATGAGGCGGCTCATATTATGGCATGACCCATAGGCTTTAGCTTCAATTTTGATGAAATTATTCTCTAATCGGTTGCATGTTATGTCATGGATATATCCCTCGAATGTATACTGCAGTCCCTTTTGTCTTGCTCTCTCAGATATTTCACCACCATCAGCCATGATGGCACAGGTGCCTTAAATAAACTCAGCTAATGAGGGGGGTTTGGTCTGTGGGGGGAGCTAATTGGATAGTAGCGAGGTGTTCAAGAGCAGACAGTGCAGGGCTGAATACCTAAAGTTCTGCAAACATGCAAACCCCATTACGCTAGCTTAGCATTGATTACTGTAAGAAGGGGGAAACCGTTAGCCTGGCTACGCCAACGTTAAAACTAACCTACTCCCGCTAAACCTTACAGTTTTGCACCACAAAGGATCGAAGAATAGTTTTCTTTGAGATGACGAACCATATGTCCTGGATTTTTTTGTATGGTCTGAAATATCAATTTTTTAAACCACAATTTTAATTAGAGCAATATCAAAGTTATACTCAGCTGAGTTGAAGAAGGAGGTTGCTTCAACAATGGAGATTCTCGGTAAAGTGCTAAACCCAAAACCCAATAGGCATGTTCCAAAAAGTGGAGAAAAGGAACATCTCAAGTTACCAAGTTAAGGAGGACAACATACTATCATTTCACTTATGTATTTAGGCTCACATCAAAATAGATAGATAGATAGATAGATAGATAGATACATACATACATACATACATACATACATAGATAGATTTTTAGTGATCCCAAAAAAATGGGAAATTCCAGTGTTAAAGCAACAAAATATCAGACACACAGCACACATACAGAATATACATGAAATAATAGGATACAATATACATGAAATTATAATAAGATACAATATAAAAACAAATAATTTAAAATATATACAAGTTGGGAATTAAAATGTACAACTGTACAACTAGTATTGATAAAGTATATCATAAAGTATACTTATAGAGTATAGTATAGATCAACCTATTGTGCAAGGTGCACTTAGTGCAGTTGTGATGTATATGAGTCGTATCTCACACTCAGTGATGAGGTGTTAAAAAGTTGAATTGCCTGTGGTAGGAATGATTTCTTGTAGCGGTCTGTGCGACATCGAAGCTGTTGCAGCCCCTTAGAGAAGGTGCTCCTCTGTTGGACCAGTGTGGGGTGGAGAGGGTGGTCAGGGTTATTCATGATAGTTTGTTCAGTGACCTCTTCTCCACCACAGCTTCAAATGTCTCCTGTTTGCAGCCAATAACGGAGCCAGCCTTCCTGATCAGTTTGTTCAGTCTGTTTGTGTCGCTGGCTCCGATGCTGCTGCCCCAGCAGATGGCGGAGGGGAACAGAGCGCTGGCCACAACAGACTGGTAGAACATCTCCAACATTCTGCTGCACACGTTGAAGGATCTCAGCTTCCTCAGAAAATAGAGTCTGCTCATCCCCTTCTTGTAAACAGCAGTGCTGTTGATTTTTGAAAATAAATTAACAGTGACACGTTTCGGCACAAAACCTTCAGAGCAAAAAAACAGTCTGAAGTCTCGGAACTTGAGATGTGCTACATTTTGTTCACTTTTTAAACTCAGTTGCTATTTAGTACTATTTAGTATTTAGTAAGTGGGTGCAGTAAAACTCTACATGAGGGCAGGGCTTTAAATTTACACCCGCCAACCCGGAAACTTCTGGTAAAAAATTAACTTTGGCGGGTAATATTTTAAAGTTGCTAGCCAATTTGACCGGTGATGAATGAAGCAAAGCGTCTGTTTGAATCGTCCGGCTGCAGAAACGATGCGACAAGTCAGTGTTTCCAGATTGGTCTGTTTTCTGCCAAGAAATGTGGGCGGTTTTGTGTGTCTTTGCCTTGGAAACGTAATCTTTATCTGACAACACTGCTTGTGGTACTAATTCTACATTTCCCATGAACAGTATTGTGACGTGTCAGAAAACCGTGAGCTACATGCCTAGCGATTACGAGCTACACTGACAGGGAGAAGACGAACAAAATGGAGCCAAACAAACCAGAGGAGCTGAAATTACAGTAGAGTTAGTTAGGGAAAAAACTACCAAGGCTATAAGGTTTTAAGGAGTCGGAGCACAACGAGTTATACGGTATGACCGGTTGCTCCCTGTACAGGGAACTCGTTTCGTTTTATGTAACGTTAGCACTGCTCCACATATCGCTCTAGGATACTGTAGCAGTAGAGTTATAGCAACATCAGACGCTCTCGGCTGCTTTTTTGAATCAAAACGCTGCCAGCTTTTATTTTCACTACAAAAGCGCTCTGGTCAACTTTTTTTTGTCAAAAAATACGGCAAGTGTGAACACAGCCTTACTCCTTATACAAGCTTGCCTTCTTTGGAATAAACTTTTCACTGTAGGCCTATATTCGGGACGCAACCTCTGTTGAGATTTCCGAAGGCTGAAAACATATGTTTTCTCTGTGTGCCATGGCTTCTCCTAGTTTCACTGGCCGGGAAATCATCAGCTGATTTCTCTTTTGACAAGAAATTACTAGATGTTCGGGTACCGATACCAGTATCGGAAAGACTCCGATTCCTGCTGCTATCGGTATCGGCAAGTACTGGAGTTAATGCACCGATCTGATACCACGTAATTTATCTCTGAAGAAAATCTACGTTAAAGAAGTTTCTTTATGTTATTTTTCCGTTAAGACTAACCGTCAAACTAGATAATAAAATACAGTTTTATAGCATGTATTGTTTGTGTTTGTTCATGTTTCACAAAGAGTTTAACAACAAAGATAGAAATAATGTCGAATCCATACAGGGTTAGTAGTATACAGCTGTTGCAATATAACAAAATATATGACACACTGGTATCGGATCGGTATCGCCGATACGTAAGTTAAGGAATTGGAATCGGTATCGGCTTGCTATATAAACTTTCTTTTTATTTCCTTACCTCACTCCTGTTGTTTAATTACCATTACTACCTGTGTTTGGGAATCTGGATTTGTTCGTGCTCAGGATGTTATGGATCAATTCTGTTCTTTAACATGCTGTTTCTGTCTAACAAACGCTCCCTATCCTTATCCCCGCTATTCCTGCAGTCCATTCTGGCACATTAATGAATGCTGTACCAAAACTTCAACTGATATAGATGCTGTAATACCATTTTATCCCGAGGCTACCTTTCTTCTTTTCCCCCAGCGCCATCACCATCACAGATCTCCCCGCAGTGGCCTCTGTCTGTCTCTTTCCTGTCCAAAGTGATGTCAGCGGCTACAGATGTCCTGCAGATAACAGGCTTTGCAAGCTAGTGAGGTCCTGGTGGGGGCAAAGGTCAAAATCCCAACCATCTGCCTCCTACAGGAAGTGACTAAAGCTTAAACCTGACCCCCAATGCTATTCTTTGGTATTATGTGGGTATCACGGTATAATGGCGGACTCAAATGCATGATTCAGACAGGGAATCACAGGTAAGTTTTTTATTGTTCGAAGAACAATGCAGGCGAAGGTACAAAAAGTGACAGGCAAAATCGTGGTCAAAAAACGAAGCAATAGTCAAAAAAACACTGGGAATACAAACACGAGGAATAACGCTGGAGAGAGTGACTTACGTACAACTACTATCTGGCAGAGGTAAGTGGGAACTGGTGAGTATTTATGCATGGGGCTTGGGGAAGCTGAAAACAAACAGGTGAAACAAATTAGGGGCGGGGATTGTAATCATACAGGCGGGAAAGCAGACAAAGAGAGGAAGGACAAGAGACCTGAAATGAGAGTAGATGATAATATCAAAATAAAACAGGAAGTGCAAACAAATCAACAAAACACAAAATAAAAGCAGGAGCTGAACATGACACTGGGTATTAGTTAAGGTAGAATTAAAGCATATATTGGGGTGAAAGTCTCCAGGTGGTGTTGGATAGTTAGATTCTGGTGGTGGTTACTCTGCACCTTGCCACACTAGGCTAACACACCCTAACTCCTTAAACCTGACTGATCCTTACTCACCTCTCACTTGGAAAGATGGCAGATCAGCATAATTCCCAAAATGTGGGAATCATTCCTTCAAAGCATGTATTTATGGAATTCGAAACTTTCTCTCTTGGTCCTGAATGGGTGGTGATGGCGCAGTGGATGTGACACGTGCTTTTTGGGTGGGAGATCTGGGTTCAATTCCCACTGCGATACGTCCACCAATGTTTCCCTGAGCAAGACACTTGACCCATAGTTGCTCCAGAGGCGTGTGGCCTGACATATGTAGCAATTGTAAGTCACTTTGGATAAAAGTGTCAGCTAAATAATATGTAATGCTCAGTTGGAGAAGGGAAAAAGAAACTGTGGCACTATGCAAGCTGCCTGGGATTTTGTTTACAGGACAAATATAGGAAACATTTAGCTGTTTTTTAGTTTGTATGTGTGTTTTAGAGCAGTCAGTGGGTTTCTATTAGCCAACTTTATAATCAGCGTAATGGTATCTTAGCATTACATTCAATCCAGAACAATCTTAACACACATTTATTAGATTAAAATCATAATTCAAAACATGTGTAATTGCTATTCTGCTATTTCAAATAGAATGTGACTGTATCTGTCAGGTTTTCTGGCAATGGGAATTATGCAGGAGAAACTCTTTACTGATACAAGCCAAAACATGGGGAACATAGACCTCTAGTGTTTAATTTATGTTACTACATTCACAGCATCAGAATCAGAATGTTTTATTGATCCCTTCAGGGAAATTATTTAGTTGCCATTGCTCAGTCAAATTCAAGGTAAAATAAGAGAACGACAAGAGTAAGTGTATAAAGTAACATAGCTACAGTATTAAATGGATTGTACAAATTCTATTGTAGTGCAGTGTCAACATAAATACAGTACGAACATAAATAAGTACAGTGTGGATATAAGTTGCAGCAGTGAATAACACATTGCACCAAGTAATTATTGTACATAATTGTCCAAGAATATTGAGATGTGTGGAGATACGTAATGTGATACCAGTTTTGACACTTAAGCTTGTAACACTCAAAGGGAGGAGTTATAAAGTTGGAATGCCACAGGCAGGAACGACCTCCTGTGGCGCTCACTGGTGCATCGTGGGTGTCTGAGTCTGTCGGTGAAGATGCTCCTTAGACTGAGCAGTGTGGAGTGGGAGGGAGGAGTTGTCCAGGATGGAGTGTATTTTGGACAGCATCCTCCTCTCTGACAGCGTCTTTAAGGAGTCCAGCTCCACCCCAACAACAACACCGGCCTTGTGTTTGTTGAGTCTGTTGGTGTCTGCCACTCTTATGGCTTTTTTCCATTACGTGGTACCTGCTCGACTTGACTCTACTCGCCTTTTTTTGGTTTTCCATTTTGAAAAAAAGTCCCTGGTACCTGCTAACGGGTACTTTCTTTAGTATCACCTCCGCCGAGTTTCGAAGTGAGCTGAGGCGATACCAAAAGGTGATGTGAAAACCTGCAGACTTCTGATTGGTCGGAGAGAATCGTCACTAATCACTGCGTCATCATTGCTAGCGACAGACGAGGGTGTCCTGAACAAACCGGCCATTTTTAAATAGTTTAGCCAGTGGTGTTTTTTTTTTTGTTTTTTTTTTTTGCTGCCTCCAGCTTCTTTTCCAGCTTCTGTGTCTTCTGGCTGTGGTAACAACCACATGCTGAGAATAAAAAAGAACACACCTTCGACATTCTGTGTGTGTATGGCGTTAGGTCATGACAACCAGCCACGCTCGCCTCACGCATGAGGCGGTACTAAATCTGCAATGGAAAATGGAGGACTGGGCACCGCGGCCAAGTAGAGCTGGTACTAGCAGTGGGTAACCGGCATTTGACTCTTAGCCACCACAGACTTGTAAACCATCCTCAGCAGAAAGAATTCTTTACCAAATAGTTGAGGGAGATTCAGATTTGGGGTTGTCAGATGACAAGAGAGATGACAATGAGTTTCAACCAGTGATAGAAGACAGTGATGAAGAAGAGGAAGACGATGCAGAAGGCTCAGTTGAAGGGACAGATTCAGACACAGATACAGACAGGGATGAGCAGGAAACTCATCGCCCTCTGTGGGCCAGGAGTAACATGTATGTTTAATGCAGTTCCACAATTTTAGCTGCATTGAGTTATTATCATTTATTATAATTTTTTCCTTCATATCAGACTTGCACCTGTGTTACCTGGGCTTCCTGTGTGTCAAGATGACCCTACAACATGTGCAGACTAGAGTCCAATTGAATACTTAATTGTAAAGATATCCTTGCAAAATGCAAGGAAAAGGATTCAAGACTGATAAATGTGTCTATTCTGTAATCAAAATGTCTGTATTCTTGGATAATGATTGCTCTACAGCCCAAAATATATGTATTATTGGTTAATAAAACTCTATAATCTGGTAAAATTTGTATCTACCAAATTTGTCTCTTTTCGTACTCAAATGATCCTGTTGTCCACTACAGTGGACATTCTGTAAAATTAAAATTAAAATGTGTAAATTGTATGATGTTTTTTTTTTTTTACCCTAAACAGGTATGGAATCACAAAAAATAGGATTAGGAAAAAACTTATTTTCCTTTGTTCCCAGGATTATAGGAAGACTCCACTTCAAAACATCTAATCAGAGAAATGTTACTGCAGAAAAGTCAGAAGGCAGGATTCATCCACAGTATTTTTTATAGCAGTGGTTCCAAAAGTGGGGTACGGGGTCCCTGAGGGGGTTCCAGGGGGTCCCCAGCACAAAGAGGAATACATTATTTTCACAATAATTCTATCTATAAGTAACACAATGATAGAATGCATGACTATTTTGGTCATGGGTTTTTATACACTTAATAAAACCTCTAAAAGCAAACATCCTATCAGATGGGGGACCCTGGGACAAAATCTTATCAAATGGGCATCCGTGGTAGGGCTGCACAATATGAGGAAAATATCTAATTGCGATTATTTTGACTGAAATTGCGATTGCGATATGATTCACAATATTGGAGGGAAATTAAAATTTTTGTATTCTCATTTTCAATTTAACTAAATTGTATTTATGGTATCACATCATAACAAGAGTTATCTTAAAACACTTTTCAGATAGAGTAGGTCTAGACCACACTATAATTTACAAAGACGCAACAATTCCAACCATTTCCCCACCAGCAAGCATTTGGTGCGACAGTGACGAGGACAAACTTCCTTTTAGGCAGAAACCTCGGACAGACCCAGGCTCTTGGTGGGCACCCATCTGCCTCAGCCGGTTAGGACACAGATACACTAGTCTATATTAAGGCTGCACAATTAATCACAATTTTATCAAAATCGCAATATGAACTAGTGTAATATCCAAATCGCAGGTGGGTGCAATATTTGTTAAAGGCAAAATATGTGTCAAACCATTCTAAAATAAGGTATTGTGGTGCTGCGGAGACATCCCTGCCTACATATCGTATCCTACAGACCAAAGAAATGTCATGGTTGTATATGTTCTGGTTCCTGTTTTATTTTGAAATCTGACTTTCTGTCTTGTCTTGTCTACTTTACTTCCTGTCTTTAGTTTCCCGCTCTTGTGATTGCCTGATGTTTTCCACCTGTCTCCCAGCCCTTGTGTCACCTGCCTCTCGTTACCTCATTACCCTCTGTATTTAGTCTTTGTGTTCCCCTTGTCCTGTGTAAGATCATTGTTAATGTTACGTGTGTTTGGTTCGTGTCTTCTCCGTGTCAGCTGTGCTCTGGACTACCTTGATTATTTTGTGTTTGGTTCCATTAAATTCTTAACTTCAACTTATCCTGCCTGCCTGCTCTCTGAATTTGGGTCCTCAACTTCCCTGCACACCTAACAAGAAAAAATCTTTGATTGGTAAAGGTTCTCACAAAAAAAAAAAAAAAAATCACACTTCAATCATTTTTGTTTTATATTTTTCAATGAAAATGAGAATAATGATACAAAAACGATCATTCCCTCTAATATCGTCAATCATATCGCAATATCAATCAAAATAATCACAATTGGATATTTTCGTCATATCATGCAGCCCTAGTGTATATCCACGACCTTCCACTTCCAGGATTGCTCCGTTGCCGCGGGAATTTCCGCCAGATTTCACTCATTCCGGCCAGATGTCCGTTACCTTCCGCTTTCTTTGTGTTGTTATTTTAAACTCCAGTGGATTTCTGAGGACTATGGTTAACTGCTCCTCAGATCTCTGTAGGGTAAATCCAGACAGCTAGCTAGACTATCTGTCCAATCTGAGTTTTCTGTTGCACGACTAAAACAACTTTTGAACGTACACAAATTCCTTCCCGAGGCTATTTTGTTAGCGGCACCGTTGTTCTGTCCGGCGCTTAGCACCGCCCAAGACGACTGTGATTGGTTTAAAGAAATGCCAATAAACCAGAGCAAGTTTTTCTCCCATCCCAGAATGCTGTGTGGACTAGCCAGACCCTCCTCCGCAGCGCTGTGGAGGAAGGTCTGGCAATGCGAGACTACAGAGACATTCATACAGATATAAAGAAATTCTGTTCCAAACACAGATTTTTTTCTTTAGTCTGTAGGATACGATGTGCAGGCTGGAAAGACTCTGCAGCACCATAATATTTACTTCAGAACAGTCAAACAATTCTGAATTAAAGTTTAACAAATATTGCGATTTGGATACTACACTTCAATCAGGAGAAACTTCATTTAAGAGTGAAAATAAGTTTAATGTAATGAGTCTTTGCCGATCAGACTCCATCGCAATGCTAAATTATCCCTCCTGTTGTCTCGGGTCAAATTTGACCCATTTTCAAAAAGTTTCTATATCAGATATTTGGGTTTTCTTTCAACCAAATTGTCCAAATTTGTCCAAACGTGGATGGTTCCATCCAACACTCTTCACAAGTAAAATAAATGATCAAACCACTTTTATTGAATTTGAGTGTTTTATTCAATTTAATAGCATTTGAAGAAAAAAAATTATAAAAGAAAGTTGAAAAAAGTGACAAATGTGGGGGAAAAGCTTCAAAAACATTGGGAAAAGCTTTTAAAAAAACCTTGAAAAGTGGCAAAAATTTCAAAAAAAGTGGCAAAAATCTCGAAAAAGAGTATCAAAAACATCGGGGAAAGTGACCAAAGTATCCAAAAAGACGACAAAAAAGTTGAACAAAGTTTAAATTTTAGACCCAGAAAAACTAAAAGTTGCATGGTCGGCGGGAAGACAACACAAGGGTTAAAAGGGTACACTGTATATCCCCCCGATGGAGTCTAGACACTGGTGGTGGTGATGAAGGGATAAAGGAAGAGCCTGAAGATCTGGGTGGATGTGAGGTGGACTTCTGATGAAGGAACCTTGGGTGCTGCTGGGAATGATGGGAACTGGCAACATGACATCATGACTTCGCGTAAACAAACGCCCACTTTCTTAAGCCGAGTGGCGTGTTATCTGTACGCATTTTGAGCGCCGTATACAGCGGACGGGTTGGGTTTAGGAAAAGAACAATGGGGTTGGCTTTAGTAAAAGAAGAAAGCGACGGTTCTTTTTAGGAAACGTGACACAAGGGACACGAAGGAAACGTGACATGCGTGTAGGGTTGGGTACTGAAATGCAGTGCCAATAGGGCACCGGTTCCGAAATAAACGGTAGTAACGAGACCGAATAAAAACTGTAAAAGTATCATTTTAGCACCGCTATTGTAAATTCACACGCAATCGCAAGGTAATGTAAGTCAATGCAAGGCAAATGGCGTTGATAAACACGCTAAAAAGCAAGTATGCGTCTTGATAACACGCAGTCATACATACGCCACTTTATGAGATCAGTCTAGAACTGGAGGTGAACGGGGTGGGGGAGCGTTGCATCGATTTTGCCTGAAAGCAAAAATGAAAATAAAGTTATTATCTGGAAGGAAATTTGTCTTGGACAAACAAACAATACCTGCTGTTAAAAAAATTCAACATAGTGCCTACATACACAAACACACACATAAAGTACACAGACAGACTGTTGCATCACTCTGCATGGACATGCTCATGTTGCATGCAGAGACTAAATTGCACCATTGTGCAACGCATCATAATAGTTGTCATATGTGCAGAAAGGGTGAGGAGAGAGAGAGAGAGAGTGAGAGAGAGAGAGAGAGAGAGAGAGAGAGAGAGAGAGAGAGAGAGAGAGAGAGAGAGAGAAATGAACTTACGCTGCTTCATTTATCCATATTTCTATAAAATTGCGATTAATTGTGCAGCCCTAGTCCACTGTCTAATTTGTGTCAAAGGTCCTTGATATGGAAAAGTTTGGGAACCATTGTTCCTTGGCGCTTGACAACCCGTGGGTTGATATCATGTCGGAACATGTAGATTGAGTAACAGGTTTTTCATAGATTTGCCTTTTGCTTGACATTTAGTTTTGGCAAAAGCAAGGCAAGGCAGCTTTATTTGTAGAGCTCAGTTCAGCAACAATTCAAGTGGACAACATGGAGCAGAAGACAGCCACTTCTAAGGTGAGAGATGCATGGTAAAGGTTTTATATCAGGTATGAGAACAAGGCACGGCAACTAGTTGTGGTATTCTCTGGTAATCACTTTGACTCATGATTTGAGAGCGGTTCTTCAAAAAAAAGCAGCTAAAGACGTATCTTTTTAGCAGGCATTCGATCAGCCATGTTGTTGATTGTATTATATCAATTTTGATGTTTCTTGCCTTTATGATTTATTAGTTGAGATTTGTATTGGGTATTGATGGGTTTTAATGTATTAAAGGCCCTGAACGCCCACACACACGTGTTGGTCACACAGTTAATCTGGCTGATTGGACCTCTTCCCAGGAATGGGTTTGGTTAGACTGAGTGATTGACATCTTCCTGAGTCTCTTTGATGCAACTGTTAGGGCAGGACAGATGACAGCTTTATCATTCTTATTGGTAGAAAAGATTTGTGACCTATGTTACGTCCCATGTAACATGTAACATGATTTTCCCATGTAATGTAATGTACAATTTTCACACTTGTAAATAATGTTTATTATTATTTACTAGTCTAATTGAGTTAGCTGTCTTTGATCATCCCCAGAAAGCCATCCGTCAGTCCCAGTCTTTGTGTGCTGGGGAACAGGAGTATGTTCACAAGAGGAAACGAGTAGTTCTGGAGTCCCTCAGCAGCCTGGGAATCAACTGTACTAGAGTAAGAAAAAAATACCTCTCACATCAGGAAAGACAATTTATTTTTCTCTTTCTGTTTTCTTTCTTCAAAGTGTACCCATTTTATAAAGTATAAATGATCACCCAATTCTGTGTTACATCTTTTAAGTCAGCTTCATCCCAACTTTTAACACTTATTTTTGGAATTCATGGTCAATAAACCTCATTTATAGCAAATTTGACCCAAGGACAACTTGAAGGTTAATCTTTAGGACAGCTTAGAAATGAAAGGGTGGGGGACTGCCCATTTCTCCGACGCTCCCCACTGAGCAAGCGACGTCTGTGGACGTACAAAACAGGTTGATATCACGTCCGTCCGTCCAGGCCATGATCCGGATGTCCATTGACAGCCAGAATCAGTTGATAAATGACACTGAGAAATGATGTCCAGTCAGGCCATAATCTAGACGTCCACTAACAGCCAGAACTAGTTGAGAATAGACGTTGATGCTGGCTATAATCTGGATGTCCATTGACAACCAGAATTAGTTGATGAATAACACTGAGAAATGATGTCCAGTCAGGCTACAATCTAGACGTCCACTAACAGACAGAACTAGTCGAGATTAGACGTTGACGCTGGCTATAATCTGGATGTCCATTGACAACCAGAATTAGTTGATGAATAACACTGAGAAATTATGTCCAGTCAGGCCATAAACTAGACGTCCACTAACAGCCAGAACTAGTTGAGAATAGACGTTGACACTGGCTATAATCTGGATGTCCATTGGTAACCAGAATTAGTTGATAAATAACACTGAGAAAAATATCAAAGAAAAAAGATCCCAGTTGTGGTGGAGAGACAGCATGGCTAAGAGACAGCATGGCTAAGAGACAGTGTGTCTGTGTATGCATCTTTCCATGGCTATATAAATGTAACGGGAATCTGAAAAGTGTCATTACTAGGGTTAGGGTTAAAAAACACAAAACTGTTCAACCATAGCGCAACTTGCACAAACATGTTTATATTACACTATTTAAGTAGGTTACATTTTATTTGTATATACGTTGTACATAATTTCCTGCGTATATTTTTTTTATGAAGAATAGAGCTCTTCAACAGGGGTCCTCAGAATTACTGCAAGGGGGCCACCAAATTGTTGTTATTTTTTTTTAAAGTTCCTAAGAAAATTAAAATACCTTAATATGAATCCAACATATAATTTGCAATATTATTAGCAAATATAAATCCGCTTCACAATTTGTGAATCAACTCCTCTGTAGACAGGCTAACTGGCTAGGTAGTCACTAAGATCCACAGATACAGTTAATCCTAAGGATTCACTGTGCCACATGTGTGTTTTACATTAAAACATGGTTTATAAAATCATGCCAAAAATTATTATTTTAATAGCTTAGTATTCTATGCACTAAATAGGTATGAAAAGGCTTTAGGCTGACCTACACGTTATAGGCCCAGTTTAACAACTTAATTTCATAGAATATAAGTAGTACTGGGTCCCTGATCTGTCTCTTTTACTTAAGGGGTCCTTGGCTTAAAAAATCTTGAAGACCCCAAATGTAGAGTGTTCTTGTATTTTATTTATTATTTATTGTATATCTGTATGGGTGTTGTGTACTTGCTGCTGTAGCACAGACATTTCTATATATCTAGTCTTTCTTAACATGTTTAAACATATTCACTGCTGTTCAAAAACATAAGTTAAAATATGTTTAAAACATGCCATGAACATAACATGTAATGTTGCTCTTCAATGTAAAATGTTCGATACAATATACAAGCTGCTTCATAATGACCATAGACTGCTAATATTATACAGTCTATGATCATGACACACTACACACATGCACACACAATGCATTTGTTTGGTTGCTTGTCACTCAAAAATTCTAAATTCAAAATAGCTGCAGGTGATTGGGCGTGGAGGAGGAAAAGGGCGGGGGTTAACGAAATTGAAAAAAGGCGGGCTGCGGAGGGTCAGGGGAGCGGTTGACAGAGAAGCAGACACACTGGGTAAGTTTTGTATTTATAATTTATTTAGCTAGATAATAAATAGATGGGTACTGGTTTGACTGAAGTTTAGTCGAGCTAATCAATAGCTAACCATTGTATGTGCTATGTAAGCTGAAGTACGTTTACTTTAGTTGGACTTTGCTACCAACTCATGCTAGAGCCAACGTTAGCTTGTCAGTGTTAGCTTAGCTAAGTGACGTTAGCATTGAGTTGAACGTTATTGTTATAGCTAGCTAGTTAAACTGGAATCTTCAGCTGGGTTTGTAGTTTGAAGTTAGTCCGTTTGAATAAAGCACAGACAGACAGACTGCCTGGCAGGTGGTGTGTTTGTGGCTTCGTTTTTAAAAGGACTTTTAAAGAAGTTTGTTAATATATTTTATCAAATATTTTGAATTGAGCAGTCATTAACTTAAAAAGTCGTCACTAGTGTGCTACTGTGTACCAACAGGCCTATAACCACGACGTAAGTTGTCACATTTACTGTGAGCAAAGATTTTTATCCAACAGTAAAATTAGTTCCAAACTGTCTCTGGTGTGGGCAATTTAGCTAACGTTACCACGAGTACCAGGGTGTGCTCAGGCACTGCAATGTTACACCATAATATTACTGATATAACTTCATGTGTTTTATATGTCAAAGGGATTTAACAAACCATTAAGAATAGACAGTAGTTGGGTTAAATCAGACCTTGATACTTATTACTGTTGAGAAACTGAAAAAATAATGTATATAACTTTTTTACACCATGTGTTTCCATCCGTGATGTGTGTATGCAATAATAATCAGGATTAAACAAATGCTGATTAAACATTTTTCTTTGTTATTGCAGCTGCTGTCTTAAAGTGGGAAAGCAAGGGCACAGGACATATTTCCCATGCCAAGGCAGACCACTTTACATGCCCCTGTACTGCAAGACAGCACCTCTTCTCCCTCCACAGTAGGCCTGCACGATATTGGAAAAAAACTGACATATATATTTTATATATATTTTTTCATATATATATTTTTTTCTGCGATAAGAAAAAAAGACACATTTTTACAAGATGACATATAGTGAAAAGCTCTCTTTGGAAATAATAAATAATTCTTGACTACTGATTTCATAGGGGAGTGCATCTACATAGAAAATAAAAATAACAAAGGAAAGTTTCTTATGTGAACCAGTCTTTGTTGAACTTTAATGCTTTACAAACAACCAAAGCAAGTACGTGCTGTGACTACTCTTTTGAAGAGATTTTGGAGAGGGAAATTAGGTAGAAATACACTAGTTGACTGATGTGACACCATTGTATTCATATAATACTATCAATCCAGGCTAAAGTCAATGATATTAATGATAATGCATGCATGTTGCTTCCTCTAACTTTCAGGTTATGGTTGACTAGCGGGGCCTGCTTTGGTTGTTTGATAAATTGTTCAACATTGATTGTGATTGGTGGTTTGCTGTGCATGCAGAGCCTGCATGTCACACACTAGCAACAAACTGTGTATCCAAGAGCACTTAAAGCCCATGTTGCAGGGTTTATTTTATAATGAATTTGCGCAATTTGCTTATTGCTAATAAACATTTAAACTGTTACCTAACAACATCAAATACAATGGATATCACAAATCGGAATAAAATACGAAAAAGTAGTACTATTTTACAGCGGTTTGCAATGATTCTCTTTTCCCCCACAATGCATTGCATTACGTCACGTTGGGGAGACGACAGACGAAAGCCCCATCTCTGTTCACTGTTTTTGGTCTCGGTCTGTGCCACTGGTGTTGCAAAATATGGCTTTTGGTCTCGACCGAGTCCATGTGTCTTTATTATGTGTGTAATAATATTGGAGGGAAAGTGAAACACAGCTTGGACGGGGATGCTGTTCGGTTTTTCACAAGTTTAGACAGCTAGCTACGCCGACGTTAGCGCAACAGCGTTAGCCTAGACTGCTAGCTAGGTAAATATTACGACTGCCTTCGGAGTTTCCTATATCTGCATCCACGTCGTCAACATAAGACATGTTGTGTTAGAGCTCCTTTTGTACCATACCTTTATTGAATGGAACGTTAAGCTTCGTTCCTACGAGATGGGTGGGTTTTTGTTACATACAAAGCTAGCTGGCTATAGTTAGCCTGTATGTATGCTAGCGGAATTAGCTAACGTTGCGTAACCAGCCAGCAACTTCAGCAATCGGCAGTAGTTTCGGTGAGCTAACCATGACAGTATTGTCGCCCAGAATCAACCTCTGCTGCTAAAAGCAGTCAACCTGCAGTGATGATTGAAATAGAGACGCTTGTGGATGTGTTAGCTGTCGTGGTTAGCTCGCCGGAACTACTGCCGAAGCTGCTGGCTGGCTACGCAACGTTAGCTAATTCCGCTAGCATAAACACAGGCTAACTGGCTATAGCCAGTTAGCTTTGTGTGTAACGTAACAAAAATCCACCCATCTCGTAGGAGTGAAGCTTAACATTTCATTCAATACAATTATGGTATAAAAGGAGCACTATCGCCACATGTCTTATGTTGACAACATGGACGCAGATATAGGAAACTCCAAAGGCAATCGTAATATTTACCTAGCCGTCTAGGCTAGCTAACGCTGATGCGCTAACGTTAGCAAAACGTCGGCGTAGCGTTAGCTAGCTGTCTAAACTTGTGAAAAGCCGAACAGCATCCCCATCTAAGTAATAAATAAACACTAGGCAAATATGTTGTTACTGGAGCTAGTAGGCTACCATCAAAACGTGAGATATCTAATCGAAAATGTGTTTACAACGTCGGGGGATTTCACAGGTGGGACTGACTGGCAAGTTAGCCCATAGCTAGCATGATGCCTTCTATTTCTAGATCTAGCTAGATTACCGGTACTTATCTGAACTAACGACATGATCACCGTCACTAGATATAAAGAACACCTTGACTTTCACTCGATGCTATTCACTGACAGTAAAAACACGTCTTCCTCATCCCAGTCAGTCACCATAGTTCTAGTACTAGGCTGAGGCACGCCTCCCCGACGTGACGTCATCACCGAATTGCGTTAAAAAACCCACTAAACGTCTCAAACAACGAAAACTGGCCTTTAACACTATTTTGAGACATTTTTAACAATGATATACATATGTTGAGTGCTTTATGTACCCAATAATCAACAGTGGTGGTTAACCTGCAACATGGGCTTTAAATCAGTGTAAATGACGTTATCAGACACAGACTGCTGTTGTAGTTAAGTGTTACGTTTCCAGCGTCGCCGCTCTGAACCGTAACGTTAGTTGGGACAGACGCCTTGTTTCTTTAGGCTCATACGTCACATACACACGTTGCCCACATGGCTTCCTGTTTTAAAGGGGAAGGGTTGCCGGTGAGAACAGTGAACGTTTACTTTTCTATCAAGCAGCAAAAAAGTTTTGGCGTCAACATCGCAACGTCCTGCGATGTGACTATCGTGCATGCACACATCGCGATGTAGACGATGAAACAAAATATCGTGCAGCACTACTCCACAGGCTGAGGAGGTTCAACATCGACTCCAGGATACTCTGCAACTTCTACAGGTGCATTATCGAGAATATCCTGACCGGCTGCATCACTGCCTGGTATGGCAGTTGCTTCACCCTCACCCAGAGGGTGACTGCACATCACCAGGATGGAGCTGTCATCTATGGGGGACCTCAAAATCCAGTGGTGTATGAAGAAAACCAACAGGATAATCAGAGACCCAAATCACCCCAGTCAAAAACTGTTCTGCCTGCTGCCGTCCGGGGGGGACAGTAGCCTACCGCAGAATCTGGACCTGCACCGCCAGTCTCAGCTTGTTTCATCCCACAGACCAAGACAAAGCAAGAATGTTGAACTCTTGAGCTCACACTTTACCATGATGATGTCACTTTACATTTTAATTACTTTTTACTTACTGTTTTACAAACTGTTTACACCTATCTCTAACCACCCACTTCATTAGGTACACATGGATAATGTAATGCAATAGCTCTGCCATTAATTATACTTTTGCAAAGCTTCAAATGTATAACTCTACTTTATGTTTCACCCCCAAATCAAAAATACAAATGTTTTCTGTCTCTTACTTTAAGTATCCATTGTTTTGGTGTGAGTTGCTCAGTGTCAGAGATATCAGCAATAGAGTTGCCTGACTTTTTTTTAATATAATGCCACTACATGGCACTCGGCCTGTGGTGTTTAAAGCACAAAAAAACCCATTGTTTTGTTGAATGTTTTTTTCCAGAAATCATGACTCAATTACTCAGGATTACATGCAGAGCTCTTTGCAAGCAGTTTCATGTTGGAACTATAAAAGGAGTATACTGTACATGAAACTGCTCACAACAAATCTGTAATTAATCAAAAAAGGCATCTCTATGGCCAATATCTCCAAAACTCGACTACTCGCACCAAAACAATCTATGATAAATAGCACTACAGGAAAAATATTTATTTTGATTTTGGGGTAAACTGTCCCTTCAACCTTGGCTATAAGAATGTTTTCATGTATTAGCTGTTAATATTTTGCTGAGAACCTCATTAAAGATTAAAGTTATCTCTTAATTTCAAACTGTCATTTTTAATAGATAAGATTTAAGGTATTTCCAATTGTAAATACGGCTACTAAAATGTCTTGGACAGGTGCATCTGAGGGATATCATTTTCTATGTACAGTTTTAAAGAAGTATTTCTGCACACTGCCTTTTAAAATCCGTTTTATTAAATACCATGTGGTGTTCCAACATTGGAACAATAACCTACATGCAGGTTTGATGACCAAAGCATGGTATTCAACAAAGCTAGTAGTAAGTCAAGACATGGGACTCTGGACACATTTGCAATTACTGTTTTTTTCTCAATGCTCTTATCTTGTTTTTAATTCACTGTTTTTTAAAAGATGAATCCTTGCAAATGTGGCCAGTTGGGATTTTAATGTCTGTGCGTCTTTAACACGTCTTTAATTGACATTTATATTACGTCCAAAAAAGCCATTCAAAACAACTTTTATTCTGGCTGTCTTTGGGATGTCTTTTGGGTGACGTCTATACAACGTCCAGAAAAAAATGCACACTGGTCCAACAATTACGTCTTTAACACATTTTTAATTGACGTCTGTACACCGTCCAGAAAAGACGTATAAAAAACTTTCATTCTGGCTCTCCAGAGGACGTATTCTAGATGTCCATAAATCACGTCTTTACCACATCTTTTATTGACGTCTATACAACGTCTAGAAAAGACGTATAACAACTTTAATTCTGGCTCCTGTGAGGATGTCTTCTGGATGTCTACAATGACGTCTGTAGCACGTCTTTAATTGACGTCTATACAATGTCCAGAAAAGACGTAAAATAAACTTTCATTCTGGCTCCTGTGAGGACGTCTTCTGGATGTCAAACAATGACGTCTATTATACGTGTTCTAGACGACTTTTTGCTCATTGGGTCCATTGTTCCGACCTCTCAATAACCCAAAAAATATACAGCCCACTAGTCTGACGTCCCGCTGGTGGAAAAATTAGGAATCCCACTATGGCCACGCCAATACCTGCCCCAAGGAAGCAGCTCGATTGGTTGGGGTTATGCATTTGACCTTGAGTGGTTAAGGTTAGGATAGCCGATTGTACCAATGGGGTTACGGTACCTTGTGTAAGCTTGGACGCCTGGCCAATAAATGCTATTGACGGGCGGGTCTTGGCGTGGCCATAGTGGGATTCGCTGGTGGACGTCGGACTAGTGGGCTGTAGGACCAAAGGGAATTTTTCGGGTTATTGAGAGGTCGGAATAATGGCACGTCAGAGAAATGACATGGCACCGAAGACATGCAGGAAATTGCTGCAGGTCGAATTTGAAATCTGGGCCTCTGTGTTGAGGAATAAACTTCTACACATAGGCGTGCATTTTTTAAACTGCTAATAACCTCATTCATAACTCTTACAATGAAGTATGTAAAATAATAATAAGACATTCTCTTATAGCTGACTTGGCACATTAACCCTCTCTCCATCATGTTTCCACAAGGATTCGGTTCCCCATATCGCTCTGTTGGCATCAGGTGGGGGTCAGAGGGCAGCTGTGGGTCTGGTCGGTTCCCTCTATCAGATGGAAAAGGAACATCTGTTGGACACTCTGCTCTACCTGGGATCAGTATCTGGGTCAACATGGTAACAATCACACTTAAAGTGCCCATATTATAAAAAAATCCACGCGCATACAAACTTGGAAAAAAATCCATGCTGTTTTGAGTGAGATACGGGTTTCTGAATGTGTCCTGCCTTCAGTCTCCTCGCCTTTTTACGTCACAAGTTGAAATGACGTAATGATGCATGCGAGCTCATGCTAGTTCACCATAATCTACAAAAGAACTACTTACATGTCCCTATTCTGCAGGTATTCCACGCAAATTTGGAAGTGTGCCCTCGTTTAGAAGAAATCTCCCGGCTAATCCTGCCTTGTACTACTGAAGTTGTAGAAACAAACAGCTAGCTAGATGATGTGATCTTACCTAGCTACTGCGCATGTGCGACTGCCAACAAAGATATTACAGCAGTGAGAGGTCTCACTCTGTAGCTAAAACAAGAGATCTGACACAGGGTGAAAAGAGGAGCTGCAGCAATCAAGGTTTCAAGGTGCAAGGGGGGGTTACATTTAGTGTGTAGTGCTATTTGTTTGAGTACCGGAGCGAATAGGCTGCCAAAGCATAACATTATAATTCTGAATTGTTTTTTTATGCTGACTTTTGTGTTTTTCTTTTTACATAAATAAACCACCATATATTTGTGCATAACAATTCACATTCAATGTGAATCCCCGAGTCGAAATTAAACCTACACCCTTGGTTGGTTTATAATTTAATGTATTCAGATTTGTGTAAAGACTGGTTGATCTGGAATGGTTATTTAGATTTTAAAGACCTCCGAAGCATTCACAACGTGGCATTTTTTTCTTTGTGTTTTTAAACAAATCATTCTAAAGACTATCTTCTCTGTGTGAATTGATAATTTAAAGTATTATACATTTTAGAAATCCCTGAGTATTTAACATCTGCATGAGTGTACGGGTATTGATATAAATACATATGAGTAAGTAAAAGATATGCCATTGTGTGCAACTTTTTTGTTGTTGATAAAAATTTTCTCTTGAGCACTGGCCCCCCAAAAATGTCTGTGTAGTGTGAAAAAAAAAGGTTGCTTCTCCCTGTTTAAGCCCCAGGTTTGAAATTAGACTGAGAAAATGTAAAAGTGTATTATTACATGAACATTTGGCTGAGACAGCTGTATCGTTTCCGTACGTACAGAAAAAATGCTTAATTGTTCTCTATGTTCTACATCTTCTTGACCTGTGTGTACCTATGTGTCCCCTGTGATAGGTCCATGTCCTCCATCTACAGCGACCCACAGTGGAGCGACAACCTGGACACAGCAGTGTCCAGGCTGTCAGGCCCTGGGGTTCCGCTGGAGGGAGCTTTGGCCTGGTTGGGTGAGAGGGCGAAGGAGGAGTACTTCTCTCTCAGCGATGTGTGGGGGGTTTTGACCTCTGCTGGGATCATGAAACAGGTGCCAGGGTGACGACCCACACACTATTACTCTTTTGTCCCATTTGAAACGCAGTACACTCTATTTTGAAGATTGTATGTGTAGTCCTTCAGAGAAACATCTTGTGTTTTTTTAGTTGGACCTACGGCATCTTTCAGATGAGGCCAGCAGAAAAGCCACCCACCCTTACCCCATCTACAACGCCATAGAGAAGTACTGCTACTCACACGGGCCCATACAAGGTACACATGCACATGGTGTGATTTGGGAGAAAAGCAGAGGGGAGGGGGGTGTTGATCACAACAAAACATGCAATAATTAAATCCTCCTTGCAAAACAATGGATATAGTGCCACTCGGCCAGGCATGCCAAACACTAAGTATGCACTTCAATGATCAATGGAAAATACAGTTCTTTCAAGCAGGAGAGCGCATTTCATTTTGCGGTGGAAAGAAAATACTTTTTGTGAATGTCTTAATCGAAACCACAATCTTTTTTCTAAACTTAACCGTGCCTAATTTCCGCATGACGCACAATTCTTCTGGCTAAACTCAACTACACGGCCCTTGAAAGGACCATCATCTGGCGGTGCCTGTAGCCGGCTCACAGTCACCTATTGGCGGCTGAACAACTGCCGCTGGTAGCCGGGTTGTTTGCATTTCTTTAAACCAATCACAATCGTCGGCGGCGCGTAGCTCTGGACGCAGCGATGGCGGCTCTGCAAAATAATCTCGGGAAGGAACTTGTTTTAATAGAACATTTGCACCCCGCAAAAGAAAAGGCCACATACAATATTAAGTGAAGTTAATTGTTGACACAATATAGTAAGGTGAGCTATTTAAATTAGTATGTGTATCGTCCATAGCAATCCTACCAATGGGTCCCAAAACGTCCCAGTTAGAGAGTAAATGCTGTAAACATACAGTATTCTTTGTAAATCTTTACAATCATTCCCCAAAGAAGCCGGCCTGCCTTGTTGCACGATCCAGATTTTCTTCAAAACTTTGCATTTTCAGTTTCAAAATTTCGTTGTTGTTTCTCAAAGCTAACAAAGTTTGAGAACGGCAACACACAGAGAGCGGAAGGTGAGGGAAATGTCCGGCAGTTATCCGGGAAATGTACTTCCGTTGAGCCAGACCAACACCATAGTGACTTAATGACTTGTGTAAACCAACTTTCTCTCTTTCAGGGAAATGGTTCGAGGTGACCCCGCATGAGGCTGGTTTCACAGAGTTGGGTCTCTTTATCAAAACTTCTCTCCTGGGCAGCAAATTTCAGAACGGAAAGCTGCTGGTGAAGAAGCCAGAGATGGACATGGTCAAACTACAAGGTGTGTGTTTACAGAGTAGAATGGACTTACAGTAACTAAACACTAAACCAATTCATACCTGGCTTTTATTTTGAAGTTATTTAAGTATTTATGAGGTCTTGTTCAAAAGAGAACCATGATCATTATTCTTACTCTTTGAAAAAAAAATTCAAGAGGCTTTAACAGACTGGATCAGCAAGTAACTACTAATGCTTTGTTTATAAAAATCATAGGCATTAGGATTTGGTGTCTTGATTGATTGATTCCAATATTAATGGAATAATGTGTGCTGCACTAAAAATAACAGCATTTAATAACCAATAAATACTCAAAAACAGGTTTTCAAAGAAAGAGAGCAAGTACAATCTTAAAGCTGCAACAGTATATAGAAACTAATTAATATTATATATAAACATACAGTAGTGGCATCATGTCAAAATGCATCATGGCATTAAAAGGGTTACAATTCTTAAAAGGAATGAGTATTTCAAAATTGTAATACAAATGTGGAGGTGAATTAATGAGTTTTGGACAGATGAGGTTAGCGTTAGGCCAAAGCTGTATATATATCATGTATAGGCATACTCTCATACCCTCCAGGATCCTTGCGAGAGTGAAGAGCTGGTCCGTTGTTCTACGACCAGGACGGAATCCGCATTTCTCAGATTGTTCACCTTTTTCTAAAATATTAGAAACACTAAAGCACAACCAGAAAACCCGAGACATTATAAATGTGGTGTTGTTCCATTATTTCTGAAACCAGTAGTGTCGGCGAGTTTCAGATATTCTGTTTGGTGCGTTTGACAAAGTACAATGTGAAAGCAAACCGAACCAAATGAAAAATGCAACAATGCTGCAACTTCACCTCCGAATCGTACCGAGTCCACCAAACTATAGGTGTGAAAGTGGCCTTAGTTGACAGTTAATGCATATCTAACAAACCTCAGATTTTGTCAAACTTAATACATGAAATAATCTTAAAGCTAGTGTCTAAATGTTCATTTCCCACACTGGTCCAGCGACTCCGAATCAGCAAAGCGCTAGCACTGTGGAATGTTTTGAATCACTTCGAAGCTGCCCGTGAAAACCCATTCAGTGCAATGGGCTACTGTAAACCCTAACAATTATATAATAAGTCCCTCTTTCGCCTCTGATTGGCTAGTACTCGTTCCCTTTTGTTGGTTATATTTGTTAGGTTTAGGCATGAGGAGTGAGCTTGGTTAGGGTAAGAATACCAGGGTAAGAGTAGGGCAGGACATGCCTTCACCATCAAATTTGCTCACAGTGAACACTGCTGTATTGGATCAAACACAGCGGAGGCCAGTTTTACGAGAGTAAATACACTACCGAGATGTTTATTTTTTCTTTTCAGGTTTGGCTTTTTGAACCCTGGGGCTGAGTCAGCTAATTAGACAGCTGTACAGCTAACCGGGCTAACTAGCTAACAAGAGCTAACTAAGTTAATGGTTACTTAAGCAACAAGTAACGTTAGTCTAAAGTTAACGTCATCTGTCCAAAACTCAGTAAATCACGTCAATCACTTTCAACAATGAATGGAATCGCACCGAATCTGTCCATATTAAAATGTATCGTCCTTGAACCGTATCGTAGCTCATTTATCTACATAGGTATCGGATCGTCTCATAAGGGAGAGATGCACACCCCTACAGAACACTTGGTCTGCAGGTATTGATACTGTAGATTGTTGATCACATGTACATATTATTTATCTTTATCAATCTGTGTGTGTGCTGAAACCATGCAGGTATTTTAGGTTCTGCGTTGGCTCTAGACCAGACGATCAAAGACCTCATCCCTCCCTGGCTGAATGGTAATCACAGGTTGACATTGTCATACATACATACATAAATGTAAGTACTTTTCAAAGCTGCAGAGGTAAATCTCTTTCTTTCTGTGTGTGTGTGTGTGTGTGTGTGTGTGTGTGTGTGTGTGTGTGTCAGTGTCTGGACAGATAGACGGTGCTGCTGAAGACTACCTGCGTGTGTACAATGCTCTTAATAAACTTGTAGCCCTGACCAGAAGCACCATAAAGGATCCTACCGCTCTGTCTGACCTGGACAAGTTGCAGAAAATACTAGAAGGTATTGTGGATAATAAAGCTGACACTGCTAAGATGTTCCATGACTATGAACTATTAAATCCAATTGTTTTTGTAGCCGCAAGCTTATATTGCAAGATTGTAGCTACTGATAATAAGAGTAATGCCATCAAGGTTTCAATTTTCTTCCCTTTTCAACTCTTTTGTGTCTGTGATGAAATAATGACGCAGCAAATGTCTTATTAAATTAATTTGACAGAGTCCATTAGATTCTCATCTTTTCCAGACATGGTGAATCATAACAAGTCAGCGTGGCTGGAGTCCAAGAGTTCGGAGGAAAGAACAAGTCTTTTTGGCCAGTGGAGTCTGGAGCTGCTGGCGGCGGTACAGACCTGGAACCAGAGTCTGGAGGACGGAGCTTTCAAAACACATGGTCAGTATATGGCAGACTGGTCAGTTGTAGACGAACACACCCATTTTATCTCAAAAGAGATATAAACACGCCTGTGTAATTCTTTTTAATGTGTTTTCCCTAGTCTCTCTGCTTACTAAGCAGGTACTACCCATGATTATGAAATGGGAGTGGGGAACTACTGGAAACTTCCTCTACAAATACAAAGGTGAGAAGACAGACCTCTTCAGCAATAGTGGCAAAAGTTAGTGTAGTAAAAAATGCAATCAATCAATCAATCAATCAATCAATCAATCATTCAATCAATTAATCAACATTTATTTATATAGCCCTTACAGCAACCAGCAGGTATCCAAAGTGCTTTACATCAAGGACCAATAATAAAAACACAAACTTATTATATAGCATTTTTAGGTTTATACTTTTGGGTTTCTACTAGAACATGTTTACATGCTAAAATGTACAAACAAAACACTTTACTTTCCTCATACTGCCCAAGGCTACTGAACCTATGTTGAGACGCTCTGTTGGAGCTTGTGTCTCTTTAAGCACTTTCTACCATTAAAAAAACCCAATCCATTGCAGATTAGTTGTATAAAACAAGGCAGCAGATGAAAGTGTTTTTGCTAATAGACACCTGAAATCACACAATCACAAGTGACCAAAACGGTTTGTCCCAATGGTACTGAATTCAATACTTTTTAGGCACTGACCGAATGGCCTCTCGAGTATCGAAAAATGCCTTGTTATTCTATACCTAATTTCAATTCCTAAGGAGTAAATCATCAGCGTCAGTAAGCCAATAAGCATGCAGCATGCTTCTACCAAGACGTAATAATGCTGCTGATTGGCTGTCTAATTGTACACATTGTAGAGACACGCAGGAAAAACTCTACGGTACTCACAGACACTGGGCTCACGTAGTAGGAGCTGAACAATAAATAAAAATTGGTACCAAAAAAAGTATCCTTTAGGAACTGGTATCTAAGTCATGGTATTGGTATCGGTATTGAACATTTTTTAACGATACCCCAGCCCTTGCAAGGTAATGTTTTTACAAATTCCAGCACACTCAATAATTGGCAAATGCAATACAATAATGAAGAAAATGATAAGTAAGTAAGTAAGTAAGCTTGCCTGAAGTTTGAAGTTTGGTTGCAATTAAAAACCTTTTCAACTTCTGTTGCTTTGCAGATTCCACAGTTCCACCTTACCTCCGTTCTACTGAGACATTCCACCTGATAGATGCCGGGCTGCTGATTAATGCAGGCTACCCTTCATTCCTGGGAGAAAAGAGAGACATCGACCTCATCATTGCACCGGAGTACAGCGCTGGAAACATGTTTGAGGTACAGTTTGTGTGTGTGTTTAGCCGTGTTCCAGCAAACCCTTTCAGTATAGTACCTATAGAACCATACGTAACCCTGACCTCAACAGAGGGGTAACAATAAACGGGGACAGAATTTCCGGTTCCATTGATACCATCCATATCTTTTGGCAACGGAAACGCAAATATAACCGTTCTAATGTGTAACGAACTTTATTGAAATTAGGCTTTTCAGTCTGTTTGAACACTAGATTGAAACGAACCGTTAATGGCGGCAGTATTATACAATATATTGTATGGGCCTTTGACTGCAAGCATATAAAATCAAAGCTATTTTGTAAGTAAAATACTTACAAATGAAATAATAAAGAAATACTGATACTACTATTGAGCCATTGTTGAACAGTCAGTCATTTTCATTATGGAAGGTCATTTCTTTTACTAGACTTGATGCAACCAAGTCTACAGGTAATTTTAGATGCTTTAATGCAAACTACAGTCTTCCAACACCCTGGCCCTTCCCTGTGAGACTATGAAGCTAGAGTAAAACAAACTTTACATTTACCTTCAGCCAAAATCTGTGATGTGGAGATAAGTTTAAACTAAAAAGGCCCCCTTGTCCCTTTAGTAAATGTAGGCTAAAAGCATGTGCTGCATACCTATAGGTCATACATTTTATGGTTGGCTTCGACTCTTTCCCTTTTTGAATAGAACCATTGTCTTGCCTGATTTGAAAGTGCAAATTTTCAGTTCCAGCTTTGTGTAATGTTATGTAATTTAATTGACTGATCAAGTAGGATTTATTGCGCAAACCAGCGTGAAAGCTGTGAAACAATGTTGACCCTCTACTCCCTTCACAGACTCTGACTCTTGCCAGAGACTACGCAGCCGAGGTGAAGAAGCCTTTCCCAGAGATAGACGCCAAAATCCTGGAGGAGAAAGACTGGCCAAAGGGCTGCTACGTGTTGAAAGGAAAGGAGAAGGAACCCACGATTGTTTACATGCCGCTCTTCAACAGACACAACTGCAAAGGTCTGTTGCACACACACATGCAGATTGCTCTTACCAGTGTATCGCTGTGTGTACTTCGTCTACAGCAATCCCCGCCAATCGCTCCCAAAACACCCCAGTTACAGACAAAGTGCCGTAAACATATTCTTTGTAAATCTTTACAATCATTCCCCGAAAGAACCAAGCAGGCCTGCCTTTTTGCACGATCCAAATTTTCTTCAAAAATTCGCAACGAGCCGAAACCATTTAAGAACTTCGCAGAGAACAGTTGCAGCAGTCTGAACCGGCTCGACTCAAGACGGCTGGTCTAGTCGCAGGGGCTGGTTTTAGAACGTTAGTGAAGTCAGCTGGTAAAGTCAGCTACAAACTATAGAAATAAAATGATCCATAATCCACTTTATTCCTATGTTACAAACTGTCTAAAAACTGACAAAGCTAGTGGAAATGGCAGAGCTTTAGACGGAGGCTGAACGTGCGCTACAAAGTGCGAAGTAGGCTACAAAGAGTCGTTGTTATGGAGATGACACACCGTCTCGTCTTGTCGCAGACCGGTGCGTCGCAAGTAGTTTCAAGTTTCAACTCGTCTTTCGTCGCGAATCTTTAGTCTGAACTGGGCTTCATCTGTGCTCATGTTTCCAAAAAAAGCTTTTCGTGCTACGCTTTGAGCAAGGTGTCAAGAAGAAGAAGGGTAGGGGACTGGAGCCTGAACAGGTCTTTACTGTTTTCTGTAGATGCAGCGGAGTTCAAAGCAAAGATGGAGGAGTTCTCCACCTTCCAGCGTCCCTACAGCCAGGAGAAGATTGAGTTTGTTTTGGAGACGGCGAAAGCCAACATAAAGACCAACAAGGAAACTCTGCTGCGGGAGATCAAGAAGGCTGTTCTCCGCCGACACAACAAGATGTAGGGTGTGGGGGGGCACCGTCAGGGTAGGACCAAGTTTATAATCAAACAAAATAACGAAAACTAGGTGGGAAAAACATTGCCGTTAAAGGACAATACTAGCGCAAAACGAACCTAGGGGTTATTAACTGTTGTGTACCTACTCCGTCGCTCTCTGGGACATGTTTTCATGCTAATCGAATGAGTTTGGAGCTTTAACGAGGCTACCGCGGACCGCTGGTTAGCTTACAATGCTAGTATGTAGGGCATGGGGACACTCAAATTAAATCGCTATTTAATACCACTAAAAAGGCTCGAAACATCACCACACTTTAACGTTAGCATAATTAGGGTCCCTAAATGTGAACCGAACGCCGTGCAACGTGGAATTCCCATACTGTCTATGGAGATTCCACGTTGCATGGCGTTCGACTAGTCATGACTGGTTTTCAAGATGGCTCCCACAAGTAAACATGAACGCGACTGTCTTTATAATCTATCTTTTTAATAAGCTATCTGTACACTTACAACGTTGTCAATGCTTCGGTTCACATTTAGGGACCCTAATTATGCTAACGTTAAAGTGTGGTGATGTTTCGGGCCTTTTTAGTGGTATTAAATAGCGATTTAATTTGAGTGTGAGTGATTATGACTGTGTCGGATAAAAGCAATTGCCTTTCAGTGGAAGGTGGTAAAATATGTGGACAATTTATCAAAGGGAAAAAATCCCACGAATTTGAAAGTACATTAAGAAAAGCGCACACAAGGAGGCTAACCTAGCTTACCTTAACAAGGTAGAGGAGAAAGAATGGCCCCCTTTCCCCAAAACAGAAGCTAACCCCGATACTGGGCATGGATGTATGGATACAGGGCCAGGCAGCATGACGGAGACAACTGCAGGTCACCCAAAGGGGGAGGAAGCGTAGGTTAATATGTGTTTTGATACTGGGATGTCTACACCAGAGATCTTCAAATGGGGGTCCAAGACCCTTAGGGGTTCTACAGAGTCACTGTAGGAGGGCTCTCCAAATTATTGTACATTTTTGAAAGTTTTAAATTTTTTTTAAATGTCTAAACATAAATCCCACATATTATTAGCAAATATAAATCCCCACTGGTGATAGGGTTACTGGCCTATAGGTAATGTAGTCACTAAGATAGCCATGCCCAGATACAGTTCATCCTAAAGATTCACTGTGCCCCATAAAAGATGATTTATAAAATCATGCTAACAATTAATATTTTAATAGCTTGGTATTCTATGCACTAAAAAGGTATGTATACAAGTTTTAAGCCGCCCTCCACGTTATTGTAGCCCCTCTTTATTTTTCAACATTTTATACAATCTACTGTATGTAGTAGGGGGTCCCTGCTCCGTCTCTTAAAATACATTGAAGAGTTGATTGATTTCAAAAAGTTCGCCACTTTACTCGAACCAAACTTCAAAACACCTGTTCATGTTTGTCTTCTTTAGTCTATTGGCTATTTAGGTTTTTCCTGGCACACGTCACTTACACATTTTGCTCTTACTGCGGCGTCTTGTGTAGACTGTTTACTTATGTGTGCTCATCATATGTACATTTTATGTAGCCTACTGGTGTTATTTTTGAATACATTGTGAATACATATTTCTAAAATTGTTTCTGTTGAGTTATTATTACACAATACTTTTTCTCACTTTTAGAATCTTGACCCTGACAAATAACCCATATTACAAAAAGACTAAAACTAACACTAAAACTAATAAAAACTAAACTAAAAGTAAGAATTTTCAAAAAATAAAAAATAAACTAAACTAACAAACCTGCTTTAAAAATGAATTAAAACTCAACTGAATTTGAAAACAAAAAGTCAAAACGAAATAAAAATAAAAACTAATAAAAAAAAAAAAACTATAATAACCTTGGGTAGGACACACCCGGATCTCAAATCTTGGTACTAGGGCTGCACAATCCACTTTTTTTATGGTGATCACAATAGGGCTGGGCAATATATCGCTATTATATCGACATCGATATATGAGGCTAGATATCGTCTTTAGTATTTTTCTGGTTTTAAAGGCTACATTACAGTAAAGTGATGTCATTTTCAGAAATTACCAGACTTACGGTAACTAACTTAGTTATTAGTTTTTTAACTTGGCAATATAGTTTCAGTTTAGTTTTTCTTCAAGGTTTTTAGTTTTAATTGAGTTTCAGTTTCCTAAAAATACTTTTCACCGCTTGTTTTCATTTTTAGACTGTCGACAATTCGATCTAAGGAGCCTGACTACTGACACTTCCAATCTCAAAGTGAGATGTCGCAGTGTCTGAAATGGGGTTATGAATAAAAAGAATCATTCCATTCGGCATATCGGGGGTGCTGAATGTCGGATTTTACATAGAATTGCTTGTTTTTACAATACATCATGATATATAGCCTATTTTGCTATACATATCAGCCTAGTAATAATATGTTAAAAACATTTAAAAGTAAGGGTATTCATGTGGACAAAAATCTGAAGTGCCGGTGTTGTGCCTAAAAGTGATCATCTTTAAAAAAATAGATTCCCATTGATTGTGCGGAGTCTGTTAAAGCTGTATCGCCCAGTTTATATATGCCCGCAGCTCACTTGGAAAACTGTTACCTTTAGCCCTTTAAATGTATTTGAAAAGTACTGGGTAGACTATAATCTGTCAAATGTTTGTGCGTGATCAAAGCATGTGGTGTCGATACACTCTGTTCTTGGTGAGGACTTGGTCTCGGTTTAGGTGGTCTCGACTACAACGCTGCTCAACCCATTCAGCCTCTTTTTTTCTTATGCAAAACAGTTATTTTGTATGTATTCGTTTCTTTAATTCTTTTTTATTTCATATTAATGTTTAATATGTTTGTTCAAATTCCACGTAAGTGTAACATATTGTGGTAAGATACTGAGTATGACATAAAAAGTATATTTTGATGTTGTATATGACTCAGGAGAGTTAAAGGAAGAAGCCATTTAAGACCCAGCATCTGTTCAGAGAAATGTAACTGCAGAGAGGTCCCAAGAAGGCAGGATTTCATTAAACCCTGAGGGCTGTTACCATGCCAATACATGGAGACAGGAAATACTTTTTTCAGGCTCAGGGATTTGCCTCTTGCTTGTAGATTTCAGTAATACTGGCAAAAGCAGCGGACAACATGGAAACTGGAAATACCTTTTCAGGCTCAGGAATTTGCATTTTGCTCGTGCTTTCAGTAGTGCTGGCAAAAGCAGTGGACAACACAGAGGGGAATACAGCCGCTTCTGAGGTGAGAAATTCAAGGCAAAGGTTTGTAGTAGCATCTCTTTCATGTCCTTTACCAGGAAATTACTCCATATCAGGTTTCCCTACACTGATACCACGTTTGTCCAGGCATTTTTAGAACAAACTGTTGAACAACAAAAACAATCTTCTAAACGGCGTTCTAAGAACTACGATTGTTCCTAGTTCTTTCTTTGCGGAAACAAATACAAAGGGGGGTTCTTTTCTCGGGCCAAAAACACTTTTTTGTCTATAAGGTACAGGGGCATACTGACAAAAAAAAGAATTAAAAAACTTTACAAATAATTTCTTTTCATCATTTGGCTATACACTTTAAATGACTGTCATGGCAACAAGTCGTGGTGTTGTTTCTTTGGAAGATGTTAAAAGGTGCATTTGCATGTAAATTCACTAGGAGGAAAACAGCTTCTGTTTTTTTTGGGGGGTCTTTTCCACCTTTAATTTGACAGGACAGCTAGGTGAGAAAGGGGGGTGAAGACATGCAGGAAATCGTCACAGGTCGGATTTGAACCCTGGACCTCTGCATCAAGGTATGGACCTCTCAGTATATGTGTGTTCCTGCTCTACCCACTGAGCCAACCCGGCCACAAACTGCTTCTGTTTAAACAAAAAAATGTAAACCGTTTTATAAGGCATAACATTTTATTTTGCCGCAGCACACGACTACATTAAAGCATGTTTAATAAAGCGTGTTTAAAATAGTGTTGGCGGACTTAAACCCATTTACCCTCACATGCTGTGGTCTGTCCTTCAAAAACTCCTTAATCCAGAGTGTCAGAGTTGGGTTAACTTGCAGCTATTGGAGGCGGTGCAGAAGAGTGTTGATGTTCACTGTATTGAATGCAGATGAGAAATCCATAAATAAGATCCTGACAAAGGAGTTGGGAGAGTCAAGGTGTCTTGTTACAGTGTCCAGAAGAGTCAGGCTGGCATCCTCTACACCTCGCTTTGATTTATAAGCAAACTGTAGTGGGTCCAAGCTCTCTCTGAACATGGTTTTGTGGGGGAGGGGCTTAGGAGACTATTTTGGGCTTTAGCAGAATAGGGGGGAGGGACTGAGAAGTTCACATGTTTTGGCTAAGTCCTGGATCTTCACAATCCTACCTACGGCACCTTTAATTCTCTGTTCTTTGTGGTCTGATTTCATTTAATGTTCTGCAGATTTTTTTTATCTTGATTTTCCCATGTGAAACACTCTGTTTTTAAGGTGCATTGTGAATAATGTGTAATATTATTTACTAGTATTATTACCTATTCAGTCTAATTGAGTTAGCTGTCTTTGATCATCCCCAGAAAGCCATCCGTCAGTCCCAGTCTCTGTGTGCTGGGGAACAGGAGTATGTTCACAAGAGGAAACAAGTAGTTCTGGAGTCCCTCAGCAGCCTGGGAATCAACTGTACAACAGTAAGAAAAAAAAAACCTTCACACTTCAAGAAAGACAATTTCTTTTTGTCTGTCTCTTTTCTTTTTTTCTTCAAACAAAAAAAATAATTTTGTTAACGAATGTATCGCCGGACATCGCCATTGTCTTGGCCAAGAATTTGCCCTTGAACACACCAAAAAGACTAAAGCCGATGGCCAACTACCACATACGCTCTGCGCCTGTGTGACAGGAAATAGCTCTCCATGCCAGCAGGCAACCATAATCTATTCATGAGAATTGGCTTTGTGATAGGAAATATTCTGTGTACTGCTGAAACTTTATTGTTGTTACAGATACTGTGTTATATTATCTAAAAGACTGATATTATATGTGATAATATATGTTATTTAATATGTGATATCATATACTCACAAACTATTTCATATTATTATATTTATTGTTTTATTACTTTGCTTAAAGGTCCTATGACATGCTGCTTTTTGAATGCGTTTGTATAGGCTTTAGTTGTCCCCTAATACTGTATCTGAAGTCTCTTTTATATAGGCCTTAGTGGTCCTCTAATACTGTATCTGAAGTCTCTTTTATATAGACCTTAGTGGTCCTCTAATACTGTATCTGAAGTCTCTTTTATATAGGCCTTAGTGGTCCCCTAATACTGTATCTGAAGTCTCTTTTATATAGGCCTTAGTGGTCCTCTAATACTGTATCTGAAGTCTCTTTTATATAGACCTTAGTGGTCCTCTAATACTGTATCTGAAGTCTCTTTTATATAGACCTTAGTGGTCCTCTAATACTGTATCTGAAGTCTCTTTTATATAGGCCTTAGTGGTCCTCTAATACTGTATCTGAAGTCTATTTTATATAGGCCTTAGTGGTCCCCTAATACTGTATCTGAAGTCTATTTTATATAGGCCTTAGTGGTCCTCTAATACTGTATCTGAAGTCTCTTTTATATAGGCCTTAGTGGTCCTCTAATACTGTATCTGAAGTCTCTTTTATATAGGCCTTAGTGGTCCCCTAATACTGTATCTGAAGTCTCTTTAATATAGACCTTAGTGGTCCCCTAATACTGTATCTGAAGTCTCTTTTATATAGGCCTTAGTGGTCCTCTAATACTGTGTCTGAAGTCTCTTTAATATAGACCTTAGTGGTCCCCTAATACTGTATCTGAAGTCTCTTTTATATAGGCCTTAGTGGTCCCCTAATACTGTATCTGAAGTCTCTTTTATATAGACCTTAGTGGTCCCCTAATACTGTATCTGAAGTCTCTTTCCCCAAATTCAATCTTGGTGCAGAATTACAGCCACTAGAGCCAGTCCCACAATGAGCTTTCCTTAGGATTCCAGATTGGCCCATCTGAGCTTTCATTTTCTCAAAGGTAGAGCAGGATACCCAGGGCTCGGTTTACACCTATCGCCATTTCTAGCCACTGGGGGACCATAGGCAGGCTGGGGGAAAAAAAACTCATAAAGTGATATTTTCATGCCATGGGACCTTTAATACAGCTTTAAACCAGGATGTAAAAAGAACTGGACGGTGCTTCCGGGTCTGAAAAGGGAAGCCAGTGTGGAGGTGCCTTAATTAAACCTGCATTCTATTTTATTTCCAGCAGGAGGCGACACTGATTGCAAAAATAAGTCAGTTTCTATAGAAGTCTATGAGAAAATGAGCCTACTTCTCACTTGATTTATTACCTCAGTAAACATTTTTTATAACCAGTTTATGGTCTCAATTGCTACTTTCAAGTCTTCTTCAATATAGCATGATGTTGAAGAACGGAAGAACATGATGTTCATTTTGTAAATTGTTGTCCCATTTATTTTAAAGATAATAAAGCAGGGAATGCTTTAGGACAGAGGCTTAGCATTGCTAACCATGGCACTTAATACATTAAAATAGAACTGAACTTGTTTTTGGGTGTTGTCTGTGTTTTCATCTTAATCTTTGACCCTCTCCCTGTATGTTTTCACTTCATCAAAGTTAATTGGAACATTTTGGTCACCTAAAAATATCTTGTTCAATGTACAGAAGCACCTTGCCAACCAAGCTATCACTAGCATTAGCTGGAAAATTTGCTAATTTTCTTGTACGGCACATGCAGATGTTTGGCGCCAGTACTCAGGGGTCCGTGTTTACCCGCTGGCCAAACTCGGCTGGATAACTCTCTTTAGCCGGTTCAAATTTCAGCAACTTTCCCTCTTTAGTGTTTAGCTTAGTGCAGCACCATTCATGTCGATGGCCAAATTGCCAAATTTGAGGCTTCAAAATCTTAGTCCACATAACAATTTGTATGCATAATAACCACAAATAACCTCAACAATGAAGTATGTAAAACAATGAATAATAAACTTGACCTTTCTCTTTCACCCCGGCTAGGTCCAGGTTCTTCATCCGGTCTCCTAGCTCTCTAGGTCTCCGGTCTCCTCTTTTGTCCTTCTTATTGCCTCTGGTGACACTCTCCGTACTTCCTTTCGAATTGCCTCCTTCTTGCCTTCTGTGAACCGCTCCTCGCCTTCCGTATGCTGTTCCTTTCTTTCCTGGACTTGTTCCTGGTCCTCCTCATCACTGGAGGGTTATTCATCCACATTTGTATTCTCCTCCCTCTCACTCACTTCGTCTTCGGCCTCTTTAATGACTTTACCAAATATTGACTCAACTTTGGACTTTGTCATCTTTGTCTTCTTCTTCCCTATTGCAAGATACAAGACTCCACTTCGAAAAGCACGATATGCATCAACTTCTTTGCTGTATATGTTCCTGTGAACTTTCAAATTTCCTTTTATTGTTACCTTTTCACCCACCATAAGTTAGAGCGCATTATAGGGGGGAGGAGCAATCTTCTTCTTCCCTCTGGCCACCATCCCAGCATCACGACATGCTTTAATCGTCTTACATCTTTCTTGGCCTTCTTTATTAAACAACTTTGTAACAACGATATTGAATAATATCTACTGTGAAACATGTGCTTTGGTATGTCACATTTACAGCTCCAAAGACATTCTCCTATAGGCACATTAACCCTCTCTCCATTATGTTTCTACAAGGATTCGGTTCCCCACATCGCTCTGTTGGCATCAGGTGGGGGTCAGAGGGCAGCTGTGGGTCTGGTCGGTTCCCTCTATCAGATGGAAAAGGAACATCTGTTGGACACTCTGCTCTACCTGGGATCAGTATCTGGGTCAACATGGTAACAATAATCACACTTATACACACAGACATAAGTTTGTGTATGAATGAGCACTGAACAGGTGGACAGGCCAGAACACAGGGCAGAACAAAAAAGTTGGATTCAATTCTGAATCCAACTCAACAATTCTTAAATTCCTCCATAAGTTAACACTGAGAAAACAAAAACAGAAATTGAATTCACTTTGCCGTTCAAAGGCTACCTCTGGCAGCTACCGCCAACTTTTAACGTGAGATGTTTTCATGCATGCTACTGAATGCATAGTCTCACATTGCCAGACCGCTGCGGAGGAGGGTATGGCTAGTCCACACAGCATTTCGGGATGGGAGAAAACATTCTTTGGTGTATTGGCATTTCTTTGGTGCCTCTGCAAAATAGCCTCGGGAAAGGAACTTGTTTTGGTGGAACATGGTTACGTTCAAAAGTTGTTTTAATCGTGCAGCGATCTGAGGAGCAGTTAACCATAGCCCTCATAAATCCACCGGAGTTAAAAATGGCAGTACAAAGAAAGCGGAAGGTGACGGACATCCGGCAGAAATGAGGGACATCCGGCAGAATTTCCGGCGGCACCGGAGCAATCCCGAAAGTGAAACGTCGTCGATATAGACTACTCAATGCATGAGATAGAGTTGTGATACAAGCGGCACATCTTAAAATTTCAATTGGACAACTTTGATCAGTTTTTCTCCATGACAGTTTCTTTTGACCTGTGTGTACCTATGTGTCCCCTGTGATAGGTCCATGTCCTCCATCTACAGCGACCCACAGTGGAGCGACAACCTGGACACAGCAGTGTCCAGGCTGTCAGGCCCTGGGGTTCCGCTGGAGGGAGCTTTGGCCTGGTTGGGTGAGAGGGCGAAGGAGGAGTACTTCTCTCTCAGCGATGTGTGGGGGGTTTTGACCTCTGCTGGGATCATGAAACAGGTACCTGGGCAAACACATACACAGATACTTGTACTCTTATTATGTCCCATTTAAGATAAGAGGTAAGGTAGACTTTAGTACCAGAACAGAATGAAAATCAAGGCACTCTTGCAGCACACAGGCCTTCTTCAGACCCTAAAGAAGGTCTGTGTGCCGTATTTTTTTTTTTTACCTTTTGCTATGCATTAGCCGCATAAATAAAGGCTTTTAAAATATTTTATTCAACAAGAGTGCCTTGGTTTTCATGCTGTTCTGGTACTATTGGATTACCCCTGCACCAAAGAGCACCTTGTTAGACTTTTTTCAACCACCAAAAAGAAGCGCTCCTTTTCTCTGTCTTCCCCCATAAGATAGACTTTATTCATCCCACATTGGGGAAATTCACAATAAGGAAATTACACATTAAATAGAATAGAAAAAATATGTATAAAAAAATATAGTAAGAAAATAAAGGAAAAAAATAAGAATAAGAGTAATATTTACACTATAAACACTTCTATTACTGTATATGCAGAGAAGTATACACACAGATATACAGATGAGATGCATTTGAAACGCAGCCCATTAAATATTCAGTTATTCATTAAGAAATGTTCACATATCGATGTCTAATCTTGTTTTATTTATCTCTGGAAAAGAAAGTGATCTAATTGCAGGTAAACAGCAAAAAATAACATTGTTTTACTCATTAAACAAAAGACAACATAAATGCATATTCTGACTGAGGAAAAAGTTAGGACACCCTACCCCCTAATACCTAGTGTTACCCCCTTTGGCTGAAATAACTTGTGAGACGCTTCTTGTAACCCTCTACCAGTCTCTGACATCGGTCTGAGGAAAGTTTGCCCCACTCCTCAATGCAGAATGCTTTAACCTGTGTGATGTTTGAGGGGTTTCTTGCATGTACAGCCCGTTTCAAGTCACCCCACAGCATCTCAACAGGATTAAGATCTGGGCTTTGACTGGGCCATTCCAGGACTCTCCGTTTCTTAGTTTTCAGCCAATCCTTGGTGGATTTACTGGTCTGTTTAGGGTCATTGTCATGTTGCAGGGTCCAGTTCCGCTTCAGCTTTAATTTTCTTACAGATGGTCTCACATGTTGCTCAAGCACCCTCTGATACACTGTAGAATTCATGATGGATTCTATGATGGTGAGCTGGCCAGGTCCTGCTGCAGCAAAGCATCCCCAAACCATGACCTTTCCACCTCCATGCTTCACAGTTGGTGTGAGGTTCTTTTCCTGGAACGCTGTATTCAGTGTGCGCCAAACATGTCCTCTGTTCTGGTGTCCAAATAATTCAATTTTAGACTCATCTGTCCAAAGAACATGATTCCAGAAGTCCTGTTCTTTGTCTACGTTCTCTCTGGCAAACTTCAGTCTGGCCTTAGTGTTTCTCTTGGAGAGTAAAGGTGTCCTCCTTGCACCCCTCCTGTGAAGATTAAACTTGTGCAGTCTCTTTCTGATTGTAGAGGCATGCACTTTCACATCAACAGTCGCCAGAGCCTGCTGTAGGTCCCGTGATGACATTTTAGGTGTTTTGGAGACTTCTTTTAGCATCTTGCGGTCTGTTCTCGGGGTGAACTTGCTTGGACGGCCAGACCTGGGCATGTTGGCAGTTGTTTTGAATGTCCTCCACTTGTACACTATTTTCCGGAGAGTGAAATGGTTGATTTCAACCTCTTTTGAGATCTTTTTAAATCCCTTACCAGACTCATTAGCTGCAACAATCTTCTTTCTGAAGGCCTCAGACAGGTCTTTCGATCTCACCGTGGTGTTCACTCTCACGTCAACAGTCAGGAGCACACCAAACTGAATGTCTGAGGTTTAAAAAGGGCAACCCTCCTTCAAAATGCTGAGTAACAATGTTCTAATCATGTGTACCTGATGTGATACACCTATGTGTGATTTCAGCTGTTTTAAGTGGGTCAAAATGTGGGGGTGTCCTAATTAATTCCTCACCAGAAATTGCATGTTTATTTTATTACATTTTACAGAAAGTTTTAAAAAGTATTTTCTTCAGTTTAAATTGTTTAGTTATATTACTTGAATCTCTCAGTAGTGTTATTGATTGAAATTGATATTAAATATCCATATGTCTAAATATGTTAAAAAACACACGTTTTCATAGGGTGTCCTAATTTTTTCACATGACTGTATGTGTAGTCCTTCACAGAAACATCTTGTGTTTTTTTAGATGGACCTACGGCGTCTTTCAGATGAGGCCAGCAGAAATGCCACCAACCCTTACCCCATCTACAGCGCCATAGAGAAGCACTGCTACTCACACGGGCCCATAGAAGGTACACGTACACATGTCACATTAGCACCTTAGTCGTCTAACATAGCCAGATCTATCTCCACAGCGCTGTGGAGTAAGGTCTGGTTACACCACATATACATTCTAGGATAGGAGAAAAAAAAATGCTCTGGGTTGTATGCATTTCTTTAAACCAATCACAATCGTCTTGGGCGGCGCTACGCTCCGGACGCTGCGACGGTGACTCTACAAAAAAGTCTCGGGATGGAACTTGTTTTGGTGGAACATTTGCAACCCGCAAAAGAAAACGCCACATACAATATTAAATGAAGTTTAACTGTTCACACAATACAATAACGTGAGCTATTTAAATTAGCTGGATACATTGTTAAACGTCAGTTGCTCTTACCAGTGTATCGCCTTGTGTAATTTGACCACAGCAATCCCACCAATCGGTCCCAAAATGTCTCAGTTAGAGAGGAAATGCCGTAAACATATTCTTTGTAAATCGTTACAATCATTCCCCGAAAGAACCAAGTAGGTCTGCTCTGTTGCACCATCCAAATGTTAATGACTTATTTATTGCAAGTGTAAACAGACTTACTCTCTCTTTCAGGGAAATGGTTCGAGGTGAGCCCGCACGAGGCTGGTTTCACAGAGTTGGGACTTTTCATTTCAACTTCTTTCCTGGGCAGCAAATTTCAGAACGGAGAGCTGCTGGAGGAGAAGCCAGAGATGGACATGGTCAAACTACAAGGTGTGTGTTCACAGAGCAGTATGGACTTACAGTAACTAAACGCCTAGAAACCAATTCATACCTGGCTTTTATTTTGAAGTATTTTAAGTAGTGATGAGGTCTTGTTCTAAAGACCATGATAGTTATTAACACATTGGATCATCAAGTATCTCCAGTCTGAGTTTCCGTTGTCCTGTCATTGACCGAAAATAAAGGATGAGGACCGAAAATTGTAATTGTCTCCGGTGGAAATAATTCAATCTGCACTATTTGAATTGTGTTAAAATAGGCTACAGTGATTTCCATATCTTTTGTTCTATTGAACAATGAACAATCATGTTTTATTCCTTTAAAAAAATTACTGTAAACTGTAGCATATGCCAAACATTGCCAATACATAAAACACAGCGCTTTCAAGCCAGGCGAAAACAAAATACTTTCACACAGGCAGGGGCGGACTGGAACAAAAACTCAGCCCTGGCACTGTAGCCACACCAGCCCACATTACCACGCCAATGCAGCCCCACCCACGAACACATGCATTCACTAATTACGTTTGTGTACAGATGGTGAAATAATATAAGCAGTACCTTATGTAACACATTTTTAAACATTTAATGTAACTGGCAAACAATGCTTACTACTTTTTAAAGAGCACACATTTATAACAAATTTACACATACTGCCTATTTATGCTGTTTGTATGCTGTTACTGTCATTCTCTACAGTATGTTGTTCTTTGTTGTCACTGTCTGTCTGTTCGATTGTCCGTGTTTCTCTCTGTTGACACTGTACATATTGTCTGTCTGTTCTCCATCTTTTCATCTATTTTAACTCTCTAACTCTGCAATTTAAATGTTTTTTTTATGGCTACTTCAGGGGTTTTCCTTGCTCAGAAATGGTCTTTGGGAGAACACATAAAGTAGGGGGATCTGGGGGTCCTCCTCCAGGAAATGTTGAGGGTAAAAGACTTCAATTCCTGCATTCTGATACATTTTTAGGCACCAATTTATGGTAAAAATGTCAATATTTATTGCAAGGAAATCACAAAATTCTGGTGGCAGGTAACAATTCAAAATACAAACTATAATAGAATATTATTATATTCAGTAGTCCAGTAAGGGGGCTTTCACATCCGGGACATGGGCCAGATACGACAACACTTGACCCCAAAGTCCAGTTGTTTAATTAGCATGAACAGAGCTTCATGGTAACTTTTTTTCCCTAAGGAGCATGTTTTGCTTCCAAGTTGAAATATGTAGGACTGACTTAGGCTACTTAATCAGTGATGTTGAATATAGCCTACAGTGTAACGGACCAACACAGTTCATACATACATGTGAACCGCAGATTAATTGCAGAGTTTAACCTATATAGTGTAAAACTACTACGTGAATGGGGCACAGCAGAAAGACGGAGCAGAATGACGCTGCTTGTTCAGGGTTTTCATGTGTACTCCCATGGGCATAAACCGGATCTAACAGTAGGGGGGGACAATAAACATAACATTTCTGTAGATCTTCAATATTAACCCTAATATCAGTTCACACACAGAACGTTAGGCTTATCGCCGTGGTAACGTTAGTTGTAGTGGGTGCATTTCTATCCAACAAGCTATTAAACAAGCTAGGTAACGTTACATTATATTACACTAACATAGCAAACTTTTTGTCATAACTAATTCATTAATTACTCAGCATCATTTCTATTTGAGAAAAGAACAACTTCATCCGATGTTTAATGTGAATAAAACAGCCTTGAACCGCCTACTTACTACATTCCTGTCTCTACCGATGTGACTGAGTCGAGTGCAGATCCTCCTAACGTACAGTATGCAGTGGACCAAACCACTGTGAGGCAAGGGAGGGGGGACTCAAAATGTTTCTAAACTTAAAAAGCATTTTTGGGGATTTGTATTGTTTTACTACTTTTTCCCTTAGATGGCCCTCTCAACCCCCTGGGATTTATGCCCTTGTGTACTCCTATAGGCCTACATTTTGCATCAAGCGTTAAAACCAACTGTACCCAATTAGACTACTATTTAACGCGATAAAGAGACGTTCTTAACCGGGAATTAAACTGTCTCAATTTAATACTGATGCAGTCAGACGGCCGCGCTGACAGACAGCAGTCAGAATTCCGGCGGAGCTCTGCGCCTGTCAGCAGCGGCTTCTCACTGCGCAGCCGGTCCCCCAGTGCAGCATGATCACCGGGAGGGTCCGGTACAACCTGAACCCTGCAAACAGTTTGAAGGTGACGGGCTTGATTTTGACTGAATGTCCCAATTTAAGTAATCTCTGATTGGGTCGGTCGGCCCATCTCGGGACCAGGCCGGCCGTTGCCGACTGGCCAAATGCTTAATATTACACAACAATACATTTGACCGGCCCACATTTAAAAAAATGGTCTAGCCCCTCTGGCATTTGCCAGAAATGCCAGATGGCCAATCCGCCCCTGCACACAGGAAACGCGTGTTTGTTCCTTGGTAGGGTTTTCATCCAAACCACGATTTTGTCCTTTTGGTGCCTAAATTTAACTGTCGTCGCTGCAGGGCGCTTACGTTTCTCAGCTATACATATATAGGAACGTCATCTGGCGGTGCCTATACCCGGCTCACAGTCACCTTTTCTCGGCTACCAACTGCCGCTGACATGACGGAGCTCTGTAGCAGCTAAAGACAACTAGCAACTGCCGCTAACGCGACAGAGCTCTGTAGCGGCTAAACACAACTATCAACTGCTGCTAATGCGACGGAGCTCTGCAGCGCTAAACACAACTAGCAACTGCCGCTAACGCGACAATCGTATAAGTAAAATTAGGATAAACCGGCAGCACAAGGTTAGCGGTGTTGCCTGTAGAAAGTAGCCTACATTTCAATAAAAATAGTGTGAAACTACATGCCTTAATGTTATTATTTTTTATATGGCCTGCCTATCAATTGTTTTTAAGCGCAATAAACACGGAAAATATTTGACCGGAATTTCCCCCATTTGACCGGTAAAATGAAACCTTACAGTTCACATGACTGGCACCAAATGTGTTATCTTGATAGATTCTAACATTGTGGGAATAATGTGTACAGCAATAAATATTTCCAATAAATACTCAGAAAGTACTATCTTAAAGTGCTCATATTAGGCTTTTTGGCTTTTCCCCTTTTCTTTATTGTGTTATATATATTTTTGAGCATGCAATAGGTTTACAAAGGAAAAAAGCCCAAAGTCCACCCCAAAGGGACTTACCATCTCCAACAGGAAAGACTGTTCACAAACTGCTCCAAACAGCTCTACTGTAGTCCAGCCTTTACTTCCGTGACAAACGTGTGTCACTTTGTAACACGTTATAATAAATAATATATAATTATAGTTTTTCTCATCACCGAGGTTTCTTCCTAAAAGGAGTTTTTCCTCGCTACTGTCGCACTAAATGCTTGCTCTTGGGGGAATTACTGAAATTGTTGGGTCTTTGTAAATTATAGAGTGTGGTCTAGACCTACTCTATCTGTAAAGTGTCCTGAGATAACAATTGTTATGATTTGATACTATAAAAAAAATGTAATTGAATTGAATAATGCTCGCCTAGCTGCTAGCGCGGCACACCCTCATACTCTGCTTCTGACTGGCTAGTAGTCCTTACCTAGCTACTGCGCATGTGCGACTCCCAACAAAGATGGAACAGAAGTGAGAGGTCTCACTCTGTAGCTAAAACAGAGAGCTCAACACACAGGGTGAAAAGAGGAGCTGCAGCAATGTGCAGTACAACAAAAATATGGTGTTTTTTGAAAATAGAATTAAATAAAAAAAGAAAAGAAAAGAAAACCACATAAACCTATTCTGGTACAACCTCTAAATACAATTATGAATATGAAAATGAGCATAATATGAGGTCTTTAAGGCTGCATCAGTCAATATTTGTATATCAACGATTAATTCAAATGAGTATTTATATTGTGAAAGGAGTCACTGTAGTAACAAACCAACAGAGAATTATCACCCAACTCTGTAGTTTATCCTCAGCTCGAAAGAGCGTTTTACCTTCTTTTAGCTTATTTTTTTGTTTTACTCCTCACTCACTAACCTTGTTTTCGGCCACAAAAGGCAGAGTATTTTCAGCGAACAAGCTCTGATAAACCCACTGTTTCCTTTCTGCTCAGCACCAAACAGCAGACACACCAAGTTAGCAACTAGCAGTCTGGTGAACATAATTAAGCATTTAGCAGCTTAAGAGCAGCTATTTATATTTATGTTATTATTTTTATTAAAAGTGTGTGTGTGTGTGTGTGTGTGTGTGTGTGTGTGTGTGTGTGTGTGTGTGTGTGTGTGTGTGTGTGTGTGTGTGTGTGTGTGTGTGTGTGTGCGCGTCGAAACTGTGCAGGTATTTTAGGCTGTGCGTTGGCTCATGAGGAGACGATCAAAGACCTCATCCCTCCCTGGCTGAATGGTAATCACAGATTGACATTGTCATACATAATGTATTTTTTTGAAGCGGCAGAGATAAATCTGTGTGTGTGTGTGTGTGTGTGTGTGTGTGTGTTTTTCAGTTCCTGGACAAATAGACGGTGCTGCTGAAGACTACCTGCGTGTGTACAATGCTCTTAATAAACTTGTAGCCCTGACCAGAAGCACCATAAAGGATCCTACCGCTCTGTCTGACCTGGACAAGTTGCAGAACATACTAGAAGATAGAGGTAATAATAAAGATGACCCTGCTCAGATGATTTACACTACTTTTCACTATTAAATCCAATTGTTTTGGTAGCAGCAAGCTACTTCCCAAGATTGTAGCTACTGATAATAAGAGTAATGCCATCAATGTTTACATTTTCTTCCCTTTTCAACTCTTTTGTGTCTGTGATGAAATAATGACGCAGCAAATGTCTTATTAAAATGACAGAATCCATTAGATTGTTATCTTTTCTAGACATGCTAAATTATAACAAGTCAGCGTGGCTGGAGTCCGAGAGTTCGGAGGAAAGAAAAAATCTTTTTGGCCAGTGGAGTCTGGAGCTGCTGGCGGCGGTACAGACCTGGAGCCAGAGTCTGGAGGACGGAGCTTTCAAAACACATGGTCAGTGTATGGCAGATAAACAGTCAGATTGATATGAACAGACCTATTTTATTTCAATTAGATGTAAACACACCTGTGTACTTCTTTTCAATGTGTTTTCCCCAGTCTCTCTGCTTACTAAGCAGGTACTACCCATGATTACGAAATGGGAGTGGGGAACTACCGGAAACTTCCTCTACCAATACCAAGGTGAGAAGACTTCAGCAATAGTAGCAGTTAACTTAGTAAAGTTTAGTTTAGTAAAAAACACTATGTTGTCTATCTTTAAAAAAGGAATAGTTTGACATTTTGGATAATACGCTTATCGTATTTCTTCAAATAAAAGCTATGTCTTGAATAATGGCCGGGGGTGTGGTCGACACAAACAAATGAAGGCCGGTCCCCAAATATTGGCCGAGGAAAAAACAAAAGATGGATTAACTCCCGGTCACGTTATGTGAACAGCCCCTTTTGCATATTTAGTGTACAGAGCCATTACCCGTCCCACCGCCAACTTTTGGGCATAAAACAACTATTCTATATCCTTCTCTTTCCACTTCTGGGATTGCACCGTTGCTGCAGGACATTCCGCCGGATGCATGTATTTTCCGTTTCCTTCCGCTTTCATGGTGTTGGAATTTTAAACTCCGGTGGATTTGTGAGGACTATGGTTAACTGCTCCTCAGATCTCTGCAGGGTAAATCCAGACAGCTAGCTAGACTATCTGTCCAATCTGAGTTTTCTCTCACACGACTATTTTGTAGCGGCGCTGTGCAGAATTTAGTACCGCCCATGACGATTGTGATTGGTTTAAAGAAATGCCAATAAGCTAGAGCACGTTTTCCTTCCATCTCGGAATACTATAGAGAGCCGAAGTCACGCCCCCTTCTGGTGAACCTCATGGGACCTTAATTCAGAAAAAATATGAACAAGAGTCAATGGAGAGATAATAATAATTTTTTGATCCCGTTTGAATTGAGCCATGGATTACAAATATGATGTTCGTCAATTTAAAAGACAACCGAAGAAAGTCTCACTTAGCCGTAAGTTTGTCATATGACCACTTAGTTTTGTGTGAAACCGCTCAGTGAACTACATCTCTCGTCTCACACAATTTACGTCACCTAGCTTGATGTTCAACTTGCTCGTTAGCTAGCTAGCTTAGCTCTGTTCCGCAACACATGTAACATTATCTTACCTGATGTGTTTTCTCCAGTGAAGTGTTTTCAGCAGATAAGCAAAAGAACAAGCAAGATCCTCCCCGGTACAATACACAGAGACATCATAGCTTCAGCGAGATGTCATCCATGCGACATTGAAGTGTGTAGTCCTGTAATTATTATCTCTCCGTTGACTCCCGTTCATATTTTTTCGAAAGATAGGTCCCATTGGCCGGAAGTAGAAGGCCGTGACTTCGGCTCTCTATGTGGAGTAGCCACACCCTTCAGTGTGCTTTGGAGGAGGGTCTGGCAAAGTGAGACTACAAAACAACTGACAATATTTTTTTTAGATTGCAAATTAGATGTATAAAACTGTGGCACAGACGAAAGTGCTTGTTAGAGTGCACACTATTACCTCAAGTGACCAAAACGGTTTGTCACAATGGCCAAGGTAATGTTTTTTTCACAAATTCCAGCACACACAGTAATTGGCAAATGCAAAACAATAGTGAAGAAAACTAAGTTAAGTAGATAAGTTAAAACAAGCTTGCCTAAAGTTTTAACGTCTGTTGCTGGACAGATTCCACGGTTCCACCTTACCTCCGCTCTACAGAGAGATTCCACCTGACAGACGCCGGGCTGCTGATTAACGTAGGATACCCTTCATTTCTGGGAGAAAAGAGAGACATCGACCTCATCATTGCACCGGAGTACAGCGCTGGAAACATGTTTGAGGTACAGTGTGTGTGTGTGTGTGTGTGTGTGATTGTGTGTGTGTTTGGCTGTGTTTCCATCCAACACTTTCAGTATAGTACTTTTAGAACTGTACGTAACCCGTACGGACATGTACCTAAACACTAGATCTGTTCCGCCTTTCCACCACAGACGGCACCCTCAAATGTAGGCGGGGTTGTTACCGGATGGTAAGAGCCATGGACAGCCATGCGTTGAAAAAAAACGAGCTGAGAAACCTTTTTTACTCCTAACTGTTCCATCCAGCTCCTGGCTGTATTTCCTATTCATAGACGATGCATATGAACGTCTGCACCAATGGCGTTTCTAGCTCCACCTTTTGTCAGGGATTGTGCAGGCTTGGACCCAAAATGCAGAGCGTAAAGGTGAAGAGGCAGCGGGAAGTTTTTTGAAGGTTTAGTGATACAAATACAAATGGCTTACAAACAAAAGGTGTCCTGAAAATGGCAAGTACAAACTTGCAAAAGAGAGCCAAACAAAAACCAATACTCTAGTAAAACTGAAAACAAGCATATAAGCCACATAGGGGAAATGCGCAGAAAAAGACACATGGAATGACGACGTTCGGACAACAGACCAAGAAAGCACAGATTCTAAATACACAAGGTAACGAGGGTGAAACAAGGGACCGGTGACATGAGGGCTGAGGAACAGGTGGAACACATCAGGGCGGGGCAGAAAATCACAGAGGTGGGAAAACACAAGACAGGAAGCTGTGTTTGAAACCGTTCCCTATCCGTAGACAGTTAAATAAATGGACCAACAGATCCCGTTGCTCTGGACAGAGACCAGTGAAGTATATTAGAAGCACTTTTCCGGTGATGGCTGAGCGTTACTGCGCAGCTGCAAACTGAGCTTGAAGACGTAGATGTGACGTGAGCAACCTATCTGAAAGTTGGAAGTCTTCTGGTAGCTGTGCCAAGAGAAATCTCAATCATTCTGAATCTTGCAGAGATGGAGAGCGTAGGTAAATGTAAGGAGATAACATGGACACAGGCTAATTATTGCTAACTAAAATGCTAGTTAACGTTAGTAATTAAACTTAAACAGCTAATGTAAGTTGAAACTGCCTGCGAGCTTCTCCTGTACTCTGCGGTACGGTGTGTTATCGCGAGGCTACGTGTTATTGCAAGGCTACGGTTGGTTTTAACGTCAAACGCGGGAGAAAAGGAAAAAACACTTGGGATTAGGAAAAGAACAACTGTGTTGGGTTTAGGAAAATAACAACTGTGTTGGGTTTAGGAAAATAAAAACGTGTTAAGGAAACAACACACGCGGAAAACGAAGAAAAATCACACGTGGGACGCGATCCCAGCTCTCCTGGGTGAAAGTCCTGTGTGGTTTGACCCATCCACCACCCCGACCAACCTCCCTACCTATGCGGATTTTCACCCTTTCATACTACTCGCTATGGCGTAAATTCACACGCAAATGCAAGGTAACGTAAGTCAATGGAGGCCAAACGGCGTTGATAAACACGCTGAAAAGCGAGTGTGCGTCTTCATAACGCGCCAATAACGGCATACCAATTGGCGTGTCATACATACGCCACTTCATGAGATCAGTCTGATATAGGGAATAGTGAGTGAGTGAGGGAGCGGTTTTGAACACAGCTAGAGAGAAACAGACACTACAAAGTAAAACAGCATAAAGCATAAAAACACATACAAGGTAAAGCACAGAGAATACAGAAACAAGTGAGACGGTAAACAACAAAGAAACAGGGAATCAATTAACACAATAAAACAGGAAAAACTACAACTGAAAACCACAACCATGACACCTTTTTAGTATCGGACCAGTGTGCTAGGTACCTCAACAGAAAGGTAACGAAAAAGGGATGGAGCAGTTCATTCGGTACCATCTACTAACTTTTGACAATGGAAACGCAAAAATAACCATTCTAATGTGTAACGAACTGAACCGACCTGAACCGAAGTGGACTGCTTGGAGGAAACAAGGCTTTTCAGTCTGCTTGAACCCTGGATTGAAACTAACTGATAATGCCGGCAGTATAATACCATATACTGTATGGGCCTTTGACTGCAAGGCAATCAAAGCATTGACCCATTGTTTAATAACTATCAGTATTATTTTTATTATGGAAGGTAATTTCCTTTACTAGACTTAATGCAACCTAGTCTAAGGTCCATTTAAGATGCTTTAATGCAAACCTCTTCACTCCAGTCTCCCAACACCCTGACCCTTCCCTGTGAGAGTATTCCGCTAAAGTTAAACAAACTTTTAATTTACCTTCAGCCAAACTCAAGTTTCATCTCAAAGATCACCCTGCTTTTAGTAAACGTAGGCTCAAAAGCATGCGCTGGATACTTCCTTCCTATTGGTCCTTCGTTTTATGGTTGGTTCCGACTTTCTGGAACCATTGTCTTTCAAGGAGTGATTTACATGTAATCTGGAGAAAACGTCTGGGCCCACAGCCCGCTGCTCCGAAGCCTTGCATCAGCACAAGCACCTGGAACTCCCAGGCAGCAAGCATGTTTAGTTACGTTGGTTTCTCTCTGTCGTTTTTCACATAGAACGGGGCTGGTTTGTGTTGTCCTTCGGGTCCCCGGGACCCGTTCAGTTTATTTGACGTTTTTGCATTGTCCTGGCGTTGAGCTTCGGGTCCCCCGGTGACCCTCGCGTACTATGTGATGTCATTTCACGTGAACTGGCACGGGGGATACCAGAGACCAGCGCTGCAATCGAACACGTTTGGACAGGCTAATACAAAATGTAAATAAATTAACCAGGTCCCCATGACACGAAGGACAATACATAGAGGTCCACTAAAACCAAGCGCTAAAGTTAGCTAATGTCAGCCATCAGAGCTAACGTTAGCTGACGGCAGTGACAGACAACGGCACAGAGAAACAGACTCACTTGCGGTTTGGGAGTTCCAGGTGAAGTCTTGAAAGCCACCGCCGTAGTTGTACGGTAGGCCTAAAGCCAGAAGCCGTCAGTAAGCACCGTGCCCGGAGATAAAGGGGCTACTCGCTGTTTTTCCGTGCTGGTCGGCATTCTTCTTGATCATTTAGCGGCAGTCTAGAACATTTGTAACTTTAGGTGTATATACTGCCCCCGTCAGGTCCGGAAGGATTGCATCCCCTGGTACATACTGTACTGTGGAAAAATGAGTACCATCACGTTCCAAAGTACCGGTTCTCGTGACATCCCTAGTGCAATGTATGTTCCAGCTTTGTGCACATGTAATTTACCTGACTGATCAGTATCACCTTGTCTTGTTCCTGCACATATAGATATTCCCCCTAACCCTTAGTAAGACCCTAATACTTCTAAACATTTTATAAAAGTATGCCAAATAATAAAGCGGTACCTGCCTAACTCAGGTATGATTTATTGCAAACAAGCATGAAAGCGGTGAAAAAATGTTGACCCTCTACTCCCTTCACAGACTCTGACTCTTGCCAGAGACTACGCAGCCGAGGTGAAGAAGCCTTTCCCAGAGATAGACGCCAAAATCCTGGAGGAGAAAGACTGGCCAAAGGGCTGCTACGTGTTGGAGGGAAAGGAGAAGGAACCCACAATTGTTTACATGCCGCTCTTCAACAGACACAACTGCAAAGGTCTGTTACACACACACACAGATTTTTTTCTTGACTTTTCTGCACAGATAGAGACTTATGAAACAAATACTACCAATCGGACATGTTACAGCAGTAATGCGACCCAGAATTGGGGAGAATTTATCAACATTGGCAGCCCAGATGACATTGTTTACTACTGTTAGCCATGTAGCTAGCTACTTTAGTTAGCAGTTGACACTTAATAGAATATAGCAGCAATTTCTACAGTCAAAAATCACAAATAAAGGCAAAAATACTAAGCAAATACTACTAACAGAAAATGTTTCAGGAGTAACGTGACCCGGAATTGGGGAGAATTTAACGACACTGGCAGCCAAGGGGACATTGTTTACTGCTGTTAGCATGTAGTTTCATGCGACAATGTGAACATTGCAGTAGCTTAAAATAAAAACACTCCAGTCCTGCCTACTTGGAGCAAATTAAAGCAAGTTAAAAAGCAAGTAAAAAAAACAAACATACTACTTGGTGAAAGTCCTGTGTGTGTTTGACCTATACACCAACCTACCTCCTTACTGACTTATCAAGGCGGTTTTCGGGGGTGGAGCGTCTGGATTGGAGCCTGAACAGGTCTTTACTGTTTTCTGTAGATGCAGCGGAGTTCAAAGCAAAGATGGAGGAGTTCTCCACCTTCCAGCGTCCCTACAGCCAGGAGAAGATTGAGTTTGTGTTGGAGACGGCGAAAGCCAACATAAAGACCAACAAGGAAACTCTGCTGCGGGAGATCAAGAAGGCTGTTCTCCGCCGACACAACAAGATGTAGGGTGTGGGGGGGCACCGTCAGGGTAGGACACACCGGAATCTCACATCTTGGTACAGCATGTGATCTGTGGGCTCAGTGTGTCTCTGTGTGTCTGAGCCTGTGTGAATTAGGGATAGACGGACTATCGGTTTTTTTTTGTCAGTTTGCAGATTATCTGTATCAGCGTTTTATTTGCCTGATAACCAATAAAGTTAATGAATTAAAAAGTGTTCTGCTTTGGCTCGGCTACAGCTCTGTCTGTCCCTCTGCTTCGCTTTCACTCAGCAAGATTTTAATTTTTACTGTAAATGCATATCGGTTCCAAATCAGTTATCGGTTTCATTAACTACTAATAATCGGTATCGGCCTTGAAAAACCTGTATCGGTCAATCCCTAGTTTGAATGGCAGCGTTCCTCCGGGGTTTAAAAAAGTTCTTAAATTTAATATTCTAAAAATAAGGCCTTAAAATAATTTAATTTTGTTTACGGAGACAGGTGTGTCGGAGGAGGACATGCAGGATAAAAGCTGCAAAGAAAACTCCCGTACACTGTCTAATGCTACGTTTACACGTGGCCGGCTATTTTCTTAAACGGACATTTCAACCTCTCCGTTTAAAAAATAACATCGTGCACAGCTGTCAGTTTTTAGAAAAGTGTTCGTTTACATGTACCCGTGTATATATGCCGTCAAGAGCATGCCAGACCTGTAGGTGGCAGCGTAACGAGAAGCTCAAGCCCACGTTAGCCAATCAGAATCCCGAAAATAGCAACAACAGCAACCAATCACTTCCTCTTTCTCGGCTGCCTAAACCTCCGGTTGTCTCAGTTTACACGCAAACGTGAAACGAAGATTTCAAAGATATCCACTCTGGTCGGAGTTTTTAGAAATAATCGTTTTCAGAGGAGAATTCTCCGTTTGCGTGTAAACGAAGGGCACAAACGAAGGGAAATGTCTCCGTTTTTCAAAATAACCATGTACGTGTAAACAGGGCCTAACTTGTAAAAAATATATAAAGTTTAATAGTGGGCAATGTTTCGGTGCTAGACCATCTTCAGGCAAATGGTGTTACATCCTGAGAAGCCATCTTCTGTAGGAGGTGACCAATCAACAACTTCCACATGAAATCAGGCATAAATGCATAACATTAATTTACATATCCTTTACTGGGGACTCTTGTTGTGTTTATTGTGATATTTTTCCTCTATTTATCTGTTAATGGATAAGGTGCCAGCAGGTTTTGGAACTATGCCTTAACAACATCATTTTACAGAAATCAACATCCATTTTACTATAGAATGCTCTGGTATGGTATGATATATATATATATATATATATATATATATATATATATATATATATATATATATATATATATATATGTATATATATATTTAGTTGTATTGAAGTTTAAGCTCTATCTATAGTAATGGATAAGTCAGTGTCTTAGTACGTTGCCTTCTATTAAACTTTATATATTTTTTGCAAGTTAGACAGTTTACAAAGGTCTTACATTTTATCTTGACCTTTCGTAGGTATTAAATGTATATTTAGTGTGGGTAACGTTTAAAAGAAGATGATTTTGTATTTTTAGTTTCATAGCATAAGAGCTCTAAATGTGTGACAGACATTTTATTCATTTTATGTTAGAGTACAAACACACTGCACAAAAAGGTTTTTATTAAACTTAGGTTATTTACTTGGTAAATAGGAGTTTATGTAATATCCTGTGTGTCAGTGTGCGTGTGCTCGTCTCAGACAGAGAGAGACGTGGATGGTCTGCTTCTACTCTGCTACATTTCAGAAAGAAATATTGTACTTTTTACTCCGCTACATTAACCTGACAGCTTTAGTTACTAGTTACTTTACACGTTAAGATCGTTGCACTCAAAACACATGTAGTTTATAAAATACAGTCCAGCTGGAATGATGCGACCATTAAACACACAACTGTTTGGATCGTTTACACTTTCTAAAATGTGAGGATTTTTCTCCTTTGAGTACTTTTTACTTTTAATACTTTAAGTACTTTTTCCGGAGACTTACATACTTTTACTTAAGTAACATTTTCAATGCAGGACTTTTACCTGTAACAGAGTATTTTTTACAGTGTGGTATTAGTACTTTTACTGAAGTAAAGGATCTTATTTTTTTATAAAATCAGTCGCCCCCCGACAATAATCAGTCGGGGAGGGGGGGGGGGGGTATTCTCATTTTTTATCAGAATACAGCATAGAAAATCTGCTTAGAAATATAAGAAATATTGGATAGAACAACACAACGTATTTCTGCTAAATAAAACAACACATTCATTATTAATTTCACTTGTTTTCATTTTAAACTAATTGTAAATCCAAATACAATACACATTTTCTATAGGCTCAGTCTGCCTCTTTAAAAAAACAATTAATGTGCTGGTCCCATGCTATCAGAATTTTGGATAGCTATCATGGAAACATGAATTGGTCATGTGACAATGGCTGGGAAGATGGTCAGAACAGGCACCCAAGGGACCGTACCCTGATCCAATGGAAATCACAATTATCACATTGGCATAGTGAATTGATATTTATTTTTACTTGTGAAGAGCGTTGTATGGAACCATCCAGGTTATTTTTTTGGCAATTTGGTTGAAAGAAACCCAAATGTCTGATATAGAATCTTTGAAAACGGGACCAATTTGACACGAAAACAACAGGAGGGTTAATTGTATTGATGTACTGGCCCATTTAATGCACTGAAGTAACCCAAAGGTACCGCTAGAGGTCGCACAACATCCACAGCTGGGAGTTTGAGTGTCTTTAGATAGGTCAATAGAACCAAGCATTCATCAAGGCCGTCTGCATCCACGCTGGGCTGCTTTGATGTCACTGTATTTAAGGAAATAAAATGAACTATTACCCTGGATGATCTAGACTTTCATATCAAGTTCAGACAGTAAGATCATCACTGATGAGCAGTCCTGTCTTTGTGTTCACAAACTGGTTGAAGCTGACAGTGTTTGCTTGAGTTTTTTTTATTCAACCTTTATTTACCCAGGTAAGCAGATTGAGAACAAATTCTCATTTGCATGGACGACCTGGCTATGACAAAGCACAAGAGAAAACATAGTTACACATTAAATACGCAAAAAAGAAACATACAAAATACAGTAAAGAATCTACAAAAATACAGATCAAATCAAGAGTCGATATACAGTTTGTGCCCGGTGATGTCGGTGTGGTAGGCCTACGGCAGTAACACAATAGGCTACTAATAGGCCTACAATAGACCAAGTAAAAATACTGAATGTAGTAGGCTACAGATATGGAATAGTGCAAAAGAGCATTAAACAAACATGACAGCATATATGTATAGCCTATACATTCTCCCTATTACAGCTAATACACTCTCCCTATTACAGCCTATACACTCTCCCTATTACAGCCTATACATTCTCCCTATTACAGCTAATACACTCTCCCTATTACAGCTAATACACTCTCCCTATTACAGCTTATACACTCTCCCTATTACAGCTAATACACTCTCCCTATTACAGCATATACACTCTCCCTATTACAGCCTATACACTCTCCCTATTACAGCTAATACACTCTCCCTATTACAGCTAATACACTCTCCCTATTACAGCTTATACACTCTCGCTATTACAGCTTATACACTCTCCCTATTACAGCCTATACACTCTCCCTATTACAGCCTATACACTCTCCCTATTACAGCTTATACACTCCCTATTACAGCTTATACACTCTCCCTATTACAGCTTATACACTCTCCCTATTACAGCCTATACACTCTCCCTATTACAGTCTATACACTCTCCCTATTACAGCTTATACACTCTCCCTATTACAGCTTATACACTCTCCCTATTACAGCTTATACACTCTCCCTATTACAGCCTATACACTCTCCCTATTACAGCCTATACACTCTCCCTATTACAGCTTATACACTCTCCCTATTACAGCTTATACACTCTCCCTATTACAGCTTATACACTCTCCCTATTACAGCTTCTGTTAAAGTTCCCTCCATTCAGAGTAGGACCTAATCGTGTATTTGTGGCCTTTTAAACTCTCATGTTGTCCTCGGGTCAAATTTGACCCGTTTTCAAGTTTTGTAGGCTTTCAGAAAGGTGGGACGTTGAAATAAGCGCTGAAAACAGCGAGAAAACACTGGAAGAAAACGACAGAAAAAGGGACAAAAAACATTGAAAATAGCTGTACAAATGTTGAAAAGAGTGACCATAATGCTGAAAAAAAAAAAAATTAAAAAAAAAACTTTTTTGGTCGACGGGAAGACAACATCTGCATGCATGATTTCCCAAGAACAAGTCTCGCTGATATGACACGGACTACATTTTTTTTTTGCTTGCCAGGCTATAATATTGTGTCATTCTCGTACGATATCTTGGATAGGCTACGTTGTCTCTCTCTGTCAGTGGGTGCGCTCTCGGTGCGCTCTGCGTCGTCACTGAAGTTGGCTGATCCGCTGCTGCCACACGAGCGGGGAGCTCCAAGCACTCACTCTCTCCAAAGGAACCAATAAAAAAAGAAATAAAGAGCAGAAGAAAAATGCTTTTCGGTACGGATTTCACAGCTGAAATGTCTTCAGGATGGATAGATAGCCTACGGAGATAGATGCATGACAGACGCGGGTAAAAACAGAGAAATGTTGCATGAACAGCAAACCGGGAAGCGAAGGAGGACGATGCTGTGAGTCCTGGGAGGTTTCCTTCTCTCTCTCTGACACACACACACACACACACACACACACACACACACACACACGGGGACAAGAAGAACCGGAGCAAAAAGGGGGTGGGGGGGGGGGGATGTTCAAAGTTAGACCGTGTCGTCTACAAGTGCGAGACCCGCAACAGCTGCAGCAAATGAGCATGAATTGAACGAAGAATGCATGCCGTTTGGGATATATCTGTGATTCTGCAAACATATATCATCTGCACGTCATCAGGTAAGGTGCCTAGAAGGAACGTTATGGTCATTAAACACACACACACACACACACACACACACACACACACACACACACACACACACACACACACATAGCAGAATATCAGAAAATTAAATTCAGATATGGAATAAAATGAATGAAAATGTTGCAGTGACGTCGTGCATTTCTTGCATTAATTCACACTTAAATACTTACAGATATATTATGTATCCTTATTGTTGTAGGGACGTTTGGAATCAGGTATTTGGGATAATTGGCTGACTTTAGTCCTCGTTTACTTTAAAATCGCCATAATTGCAGACCCACCTGCCTAGGCAAACTGTCGCCAATCACTTCACTTGTTAAAATGCAGTGCGTGTGGCTCCTAGTATTTACAGTAACCTATAACGTGTCAACAGGCTGTTTGCACAGACAGACATATACAGTACCACAGCAGTCACTGGTGAGACCCAAAAACATTAATATGACTGAATTCGTGCCTCAATAGTCACACATCATAAATCAGCACTCTAATCTGTAGCTTCAAGTGCTCTCTTCTGCAGGTTTTAACAGGATTAATCACTAATAAAAGCAGAGAAAAATAAAGAGTTAAAATATGACTGAAAATCAAATTCGAATTGGTCAAAAGGTAACATTTATTACTCATACCTCACGCCTGAAGAGACACATTTCACCACATTGTATCATCGAACATTTTCAAGTTCATAACAGCTTTTATTTTTTATTTTTTTTTCCACAACAACAGCAACAAAGTGACAAATAGCGTGTGTGAAATGTGATGTTGGCGCAATCATTTCTAAAAAAACTGGCTGCTTTTTAAATATGAGCGGCTCGATAAAAACGCATGCCTAGCGTTTAAAAGTGAAGAAAAGAGGTGCAGTATTACCCACAGCAAGATGTTAGAGGAAGCAATACAAATAGAGAAAAAACAGGAACATGAAGAGACAGAGGCTGAAAAATAAATATAAATATAAAATCAAGTTGTTCCTGTTAACCTGGAACATGTCAGCACGTGTCAAGTGCGAAAAACTTCAAAAAAAAAGATGCAGTGTCTGAGCTGTTCTTCACAGTTTATAATCACACACACACACACACACACACACACACACACACACACACACACACACACACACACACACACACACACACATACAGCATGCTAATGAATGTTACTGTCAGGATGTCTAAGAGCTCATACAGTAGCTTTTGCTTGTGTCAGTGAGGCAAGGCTGGGATGAGTCAAAGCTTCAGAAGCTGCCAGCCCCAGTTTTTTAACCAAACTGTGATCATTTTTATATTAATATGTAGATATAAGACACTCAATATGATCTCTTTATAACTTCCCCGCCACACTTAACCCATGGGAAACTGACTCGATGATGTGGAAGTAGAACAGTGACAATATTCTGGCATCGAAAAATAAAATGTGGCATTGGAAAAGGAAACACTGGCACTGAAAAAAGTTCCACTGAAAAAAACATTTTGCATTGTGATATGTTTTTATAATGACAATCTTCTGTTTTTTTCTTCATGTCACTCTTTTGTTTTCGTTTCAGTTGATTCCCTCTTTCCCTCTTTTTTCCAAATTTCTGTCACCATTTTGGCTGGAGGGGAGGGGTGAGGAGAGCATGATTTACATATTTAAAAAAAATGAAAAAATATCAAATTAATTATTTTTCTGATCACATGAAAATAAGTAAAGAACCTGACATACCCGTGTCAGGACAAAAACTTACTCATGAATATCAGCAGGACTAAAGGGATGATAGTGGACTTTGGGAAGAAGCAGGGAAGAAACTACGCCCCCCTCAATATAAACGGGTCCTCGGTAGAGAGGGTGGACAGCTTCAAGTACTTAGGTGTCTACATCACAGAGGGTCTGACTTGGGCGCTGCATACTGACTTAGATGTGAGAAAGACAAGGCAGAGACCGTATCACCTCAGACGCCTGAAAAAATTCCGGGTATCCCCTAAAATACTGATTTGTGATTTCTACTCCTGCGTCATTGAGAGCGTTCTGACAGGGAACATCACTGCCTGGTACAGAAACGGCACTGAACAGGACAACAAGGCCCTGCGGAGAGTGGTTGGTTCTGCTGGACATACAATAAGCGGTGCCCTACTCTGCCTGAAATACATTTACACCAGGTGCTTCAAGAAGCGTTTTTAGGGGTACCATATACCATATATATATATATATATATATATATATATATATATATATATATATATATATATATATATATATATATATATATGAGTGTATGTATGTATGTCAATATATATGTGTTTATGTATGTATGTGTATATATATATACATACATAAATTAGACAATTATGTAAAAATTGTTACAGGTCTATTCTCAGTATGTTTCTATCTAACCTTCTTTTCTTTTATCCGCATCTTCTTATTCTTTCCCTTTGCAGTTCAATGGAAGCTTCAATCACAAAGCGCATTATCACACCACCAAAGGGACCGGTGAAGAAAGAAAAGAAAAAAAGAAACATGTTTAATTTAAGAACTGTTTCCTCTTTCTCTCCGTCTTTGTCCCTGCAGCTCAGCCGATTACATCCAAGCTCGATGCAGGTTGGTGGGCGTATAAGGACGTCGTCCAGGGCACCTTTGTTCCAGGTAATAAATAGACCATCTCCCACCTCATACACAACATGGTGCATTACCCAACACATTGTAAAACATTTGTCAATGCTATGGAAGGTATGGCCAATGAGAGTTGTACTCCCAATTATGGAAGTGTCATATCAAAGAATCCTGGTGAGGAACCCGCGGGGGTCTTTTGAAATTTAATATTTGAAAAATAAGGCCTTAAAAGTCTTACATTTCTTTAGAAAGTCTTACATTTCGTTCACAAAGGTCTTACATTTGTATTGTCTTTTCATAGGATTAAATAACTCCTTAAAGGGGTGATAGAATGGTTATATACTGTATTTCACGCTGTTCCTTAAGGTCTCCTAATAGGGTATGTAACATTGGTTGGGCTGAAAATAACTCTTTTGCTGTTGTTTTGGCCCTAATGCTACCCTGTTAAATGGGACTGGACACGAGAGCTTTTCTGCCTTATATGGTCTGCTCATTAATATTTCGATGAGCTGCACACTGATTGGTTGAGCTTAGCACGCACACACACACGGAGACACACACACGTTCCCCTCTATGCCACCCCCCCCTCTCACCACACCACACACACACACACACACACACACACACACACACACACACACACACACACACACATACACACAAACCCTTTTTTCCTCAGCGGCAGCTTTCTTCACACTGTCCGTTAGTGTTCCAAACTACAGACATGTCCAGGCATGCCCGCTATGCCGCTGGCTTCAGACTTGATTTCTGCCCCGAGTCCCCGACACATAAACTCATCAACTAATCTTTCTGTACAAAGCACCAGATACAGAGTTTCGTTACAGTCTATTCATCCTCCTGTGTGTCGCACACACACACACCTATGCTTTCGGCACTGTTCGCTGAGGATCCATATTGGAAAAAAAAGTTAACTTACCGTGAACCGCTGCCGGTAGGCAGCTCCTGCACACCGCCCATTGCGAGTCCACTGCGTCCACTGATTTAAATCCACATGTCCCGCTCAATTGTCCGATATCTACTCCTTTTCTTTGGGCTAGTATTCCGTATCTCCTGAGAGAGCTCCAGCCAGCGTGCAGCAGGGTCTGACAGTCCAGGCAGAAAGCCAGCAATCCGGGCAGGCACTGCGCCGCTGTCACGGCAAACTGTGGAGCTCCTGAACTCCGAAACAGTCATACTAAATTTGCAATTAACCATCAATTTTTGTAAAACGACCCATATTTGAGCTTTATATTGTTCATTTCTCGCATAAAAAAGTCTCAGAAGTGAATTTGGTAATACAACAGCAGATGAACAATGTATAAAATTTCTGAGATTTGCGCCAACGAGATTTAGAAGACTAACTGACCTCGGATCAGTTAGTGGCCTATGTAAATTTTAGGGCGTTACAAAGATAGAAGGTAGAGCCAAATGAGAAGGAGTTGAGAAGTTGACGTCAACTTTTAGCTTTGTTCAGATTCGCCCGTTTTCAGAGGCAGTTTCAAATTGTGAGATTTGCAGAGGAAAGAGGTGTCAATGGGATTTTGATGTTCTATGTATGTCCTAGTTACCCTCCAAACTGTCGTTTTTCCAACTATGACAGGGTAAAATCGGATTTGCATTCTATCACCCTTTTAATTGTTTTGTCACGAAGCATGTTTGTATTGAATGCTACAATAACATGTTATATTAAATTTAAGTACTTGGTAAATAATTCTTGTTATAGCCAGTCCCTCCAGAAAAACGTGATTATGCGATCACATTATTCAATCCATAATCAGCCAAAGTCCGCATATTTATGCGGGGGCCGCATTTTTTCAAAATACGCCGCACTTTCGCTGCATAAATTGCAGATTTCTGCGCAAAATATGCGGGGCTTGCATGATTTCATAATCCCCACATTTTCGTTGCAAAAAAGTCACATATATCTTAGCAGAAAGTTGAAAAATGAAGCCACGATGAAACTGCAGTTTTTGCAAATTCCCGCAATTTCATCGCATAAAATAGCATAAATATCCTGCATATTCCATCGCATTTTTTAAGAAAACGTGCCGCATAATCAAGGATTTTTGCCCGCAACAATCACAAAAAAACGGCATTTTTTTGGAAGGACTGTATAGCCTAAAATCCTTTCTGATATTCCATTATATCCTATATACTTTTACCAGTATGGACAGGTAGTTGGTATTGCATTTCATTATAAATGGTATTAAAGTGGCCATATTATGCTCATTTTCAGGTTCATAATTGTATTTTGAGGTTGTACCAGAATAGGTTTACATGGTTTAATTTTCAAAAAAACACTATATTTTTGTTGTACTGCACATAGCTGCAGCTCCTCTTTTCACCCTGTGTCAGATCTCTTGTTTTAGCTACAGAGTGAGACCTCTGACTGCTGTAATATCTTTGTTGGCAGTCGCACATGCTCAGTAGCTAGGTAAGATCACATCATCTAGCTAGCTGTTTGTTTCTACAACTTCAGTAGTACAAGGCAGGATTAGCCGGGAGACTTCTTCTAAATGAGGGCACACTTCCAAATTTGGAATACCTGCAGAATAGGGACATGGAAGTAGTTCTTTTGTAGATTATGGTGAACTAGCGTGTGTTGTAGCAGTGTTTTGCCATTCAGAACGAGCTAGCATGCTAGCGCGAGCATGGCATGCTACGGTTAGCCATCTCGTTTTGGCTAGTGACGTAAAAAGCCCTGCCGATTTTGAACAACTCACCCGGAGACTGAAGGCAGGACACGATCAGAAACCCGTATCTCACACAAAACAGCATGGATGCTTTTTTTCCAAGTTTGTATGTGTATGGAAGCACCAGAGACACAAAATAACACCCCAATTCCCAGAAAAAAGTGATTTTTTTTTCATAATATGGGCACTTTAAGAAGGTCTTAAAATGTCGTAAAACTCATGGAAACCTGGGGGTACCTTGCTGGTAATTTAAATCTAAACCTGCCCAGAATTAGTGCTAATAAAAAAAGTCTTGCCACACATACTTGATTTTTGTATTGCAAAAAGCAGTATCTTAAGGATCTCTAAAAATGAGAAAAGAAAAAAATGTTCAATGACTTATGCCCAGTGCTAACACTCTGTACAATGAAGGAAGCGGTGTGGAGCAGAAAGTCAGGGTGGATCCGTGGGATGGGTGGATAGACTCCAAAAAGTCCTCCAAACCAAACAACTATATTGGCCGTTTAATCCCAACCCTCTTATACGATCCACAGGAGTGTTATATAAATTAGGCCCCTAGCAGGTGGCAGGAAATACGACCTTAAAACTGAACCAGAGGATGTAATAATCACGGTTTTAAACATGCCGTTAATAAAAACACTTGTAGTTTGGTTACGTTTAGATACAAAAATGTCTTGGTTATGTTTAGGAAGTACACTGATTAGTTAAGTTTAGAAAAAGATTGTGCTTTGGGTTAAAATCAAACTTCACTTTGGGTTACGCACATGACACAGACATGACAGAATGTGTCTTGGCTCTGTTTTTTCCGTAAATAAAAAAATAAAAACACTATTTTGTATTATGTTTTAAACAGTACTCAAACCCCACTCTCATGCGGTGAAAGTGCTGTTAGTTTGACCCATCCACCATCCCAACCAACTTCCTTGTGCGGAAATATGTATCGTAATTGCTGCTTGAACAAACGACTTATATGGCCGTTTTTTCGGGAGGGGTGATAGTCTCATAGACTGCAGGCCGGAGTTTATGTCCTGTGACAATCCAGTTAATGTTACCCTTCCCATACTGTATATGACATGCACAGATTGTGGAAAGATTTCATTTTAAAAAATGAACGTGATCCAGGGTTTTGCGAACAGTTTTTCTAATCATAGTTTGCACCAGGGGGAATAGATCGGATGGTGTGTTAGTGAGTTTAGAGATGATGTAGAGTGAATGAGGGACACTTCCATACACTTCTACACTATTGCATCCCGTTCTCATTCCAAACTCGTAAAATAAGGACGTTTGGACAGTGGCTGTCAGCGTCTGATGCAACGTAAAAGGCGTCTTTCAGCGTATTTGTGTAACGCACCGGGGAGAGCAGCAGTTAGATAGGATTTAGTGAGTAGTATGTAAGAGCAAATTTCCGCACTGTTTGGGGTGGTGGATGGGTCAAACACAGGACTTTCACCCAGGAGAGTGGGGTTCGCGTCCCGTTTGTTACGCTTGTTATAGTTGTTTTTTTCTTTCTTCCCACATGTCACAGAACCATACGCCCACCCACGACTCTTTCCTAAACCCAACCGTCCCGTTCTTCCCGCGTGTAACGGAACCGTACGCCCACCCACGACCTTTTCCTTAACATAACTACATCAAAAGGGACGGCAATAGTCCCGACCAAGCACGTTTACATAAAACGCTAAAGGAGACTTTTAGCGTCAATAAGAACGACAAAGGCACCTGACCAAACGTCCTTATTTTACGAGATGGGTGTGAGAATGTGTTGTCTATTGTCATACGCAATTAATTAACTTCAGCCAAGGTAGTGATGTTGCTGTGACACTGCGACTGATCTCCCTCTCTGTCGCTTTGTATGTACAAAATAAGGGATTATTTATAATAACTTTGAAAATAACGGTTTAATTTTGGAGTTATACTGTCATGCTTTTTAAATGGCGTGTTTCCCGTTTTAGAACGAGACTGAAATATTTCCAATTGAATGAAGACGTGTGAGTGTGTGTGTGTGTGTGTGTGTGTGTGTGTGTGTGTGTGTGTGTGTGTGTGTGTGTGTGTGTGTGTGTGTGTGTGTGTGTGTGCAGGGTGTGACAGGCCTTCTGGGATATTTGAGACATCACATCAGTGAGTGTAGCTTTTTCACACTCTCACACTACACCTTTCTCCCCGCTTTGTGTTAGTGCTGTGCCAGCATAGAAGAAATCAACGAAATAGAAGAAATTGGGGAATAAATTTAGCACAAAAAAAAAACTAGGATGGTATTCAAAACTCAGGTCACTGGCAACTTGTGATACGTTTTCTGTGATCACCTTTGCAGCCCCTTGAGGCACATGCCATTTGCTGAGATAAGAGGGACAAATCTGTGGGTGCTTTCAAAAGGAAAATGTTGAGAGATGGGCGTTTGCCAGCCTCAGTGAAGAAGAAACAGAAATCACTATTCCCTCTTCAGCGAGATTGCTGCAGGATGACCCAACAGAGTTTGCAGGGAGGAGACTGAGCACAAATGAAGCAACTTCAGAGCTACTTTACCCAATACACTGAGGAGCTCAGAATGATAGATACAAGGAGAGAGGAAGGAGTCTGGCTGTGCTAACGTGGTTTGCCTATGAGCTATTATTTGGCACTGTAAAATATGGAACTAAATATAACACAAGATACAGTATGCACCACAGATGCCATGGAACAATGGTGAGTCTTTGGCAGGGGTTGATGGCAACATTCATATCTGGTCCTCTAGCTCATTTCTTCATCCAGCAGCACCTACTGAGATAGGAACACCTTCAGGAATCGGTCGGGTCAGGTCCACCTGGTTGCTCTGGTCGACCCCCTAAACCCCTCTTTCAACTCCCAATCTCATCCACCATAATTGGATTGACATTTATACAACAGCAAATGTGAGACAATCATTTAAAGCTGGGGATGTATTAGCCCATTTCTGGACTGCCTGATCCACTGTGTGGGAGTCCCAGGTGGTTCTGCTGAGCGCTGCTCTGTAACAGAGGTGGGTGGTTAACCAGACACATTTACATCACTGTAAAGTCTTGTAAAACTGAAAAATACTGTTACAGGGCCAAACTAACCTGGGCTCGTATAACAAAGAAACACAGCTACTAAAGGCTAACCTAGCTCGTAACATCCTCTCTCCCTGTGTGTTGCGTTTATAGTGAAAATGAGACTAAACTGGCCTGGATGAGTGTATTTTTTCATACCTAAGAGGGGTTGTGCTGTGTTAAACTGACTCACCCGGCTGCTGTTTCAGTTCACGTCTGAAGGTGGTTGCTGGCATCGGTCTTTCCTGCTGTCTGGAGGCTGCCACTCTGCGTGCGCTATGCCAGCCGCACTGCGCTACGCCGCGTGCCCTCTCCAGCGTCCTCTCCTTTGTTGTCGTTGTCACCGGCGTTAATAGGCGTTTACATACATACATGAAACGGTACACACTTCCTGTCTCCTAAATGGCCGTGGCCTTGTTTAAAAGGTAGTGAATGTTGGGTGGATGGATGAAAAGTTAATATTTTCTTTTGCTAACATTAGATATTTACACACCTAAAAGCCATATATAGCATTACGGAAATTTGTTCTGTTAGGGCGTTCGTGAATGTTAGTTAAAGTTGGTTCATCCGTGTTGCCAGATCTCGCCAGAGTTTGTTGCCAAAACAGAAACGGGTCTTGAACAAAGTTGATTTTCTCCTAATGTGTCTGTCTAAAAAATGCCATGTTAGACTCAGAGTGTTCTGGAGATATGTGGCTTGTGAAGAATGGGTCCAATATTTACTTTGGTGACAATGGGGCGAAAGAATCGGTCATAATCGGTTCACGTTCACTTCTCCCATTCGAACCAATACACTCAGGACCTGCCACTAGTCTCCTCCGTGGTGGTGGGGAGACCCACGTGACACTGATACAGGAAATTAATCTGAATTGGGGCTTCTCAGTTCTAAACCGTCTCTAACAATTACCCATCATGCAAAAACACCACTTTCAATTTTGTGTTTACCAGATATGTGCTTATAATTTTCTCGGAAATAAGTCATACAGTATGAACAAGCATAAAATATGACTAATCGGCTTAAGAAATCTTAGCCGACTAATGCCTACCATACACTAGTAGACTTAAAAAAATCTCAAGTCTGATACCATCTCACATCTGAAGAGTATCTGCCATAATATGTTAAGACTGGAGATCTTGCAGGGTCACAATTTGCAAGACTACAATTAGATTTGTTTTGAAAACTTTAACCAAGTTAGCTTTAGCGTTAGCGTTAGCTGGTAACTTAAGGGAAAAGTTTGCCGATTTTGTTGTTCTGCCATAAAAGCAGATGAATGGCACCAGCACCCGGAGGTCTGGATGATTCTCTTCAGAAAGGTTGAAAATCAGCGACTTTCCTTTTGTTTTTTTTTTGTTTTTTTTACCGTTGAGCATAGCACAGAGCCATAGCAACCATAAACAACACGTGCTCTAGCCGCTGGCTGCTTCCTGTTTGTTGCTGGGGGTACGCGTACCCATTGGTTGTTGACAATGTGTATTTCTTTATTTTTAAAGAGTTTTTGTGGCATTTTTAGGCCTTTATTTTTGACAGGACAGCTTAGTCTTGAAAGGGGAGAGAGAGGTGCAATGACATGCAGCAAAGGGCTGCAAGTCAGAACCGAACTTGCGGCCGCTGCGTCGAGGACTGAGCCTCTGTATATGGGTGCGCACTCTACAGGCCCGGTTCTAGGCAGGGGCATGGGGGTAATGGTTTATTGCCATTTCTTAAAAACCAATCACAATCGTCATGGGCGGTGCTAAGCTCTGCACGGAGCAAAATAGAATCAGGAAGGAACTTGTTTTGGTGGAACATGTGTACGTTTAAAAGTTGTTTTGGTCGTGCAACAGAAAACTCAGATTGGACAGATAGTCTAGCTAGCTGTCTGGATTTACCCTGCAGAGATCTGAGGAGCAGTTAACCATAGTCCTCAGAAATCCACCGGAGTTTAGAACGCCAACACAAAGAAAGCGGAAAGAAATTCAAAATTAGTCTGCAGTGGAATCACTTGAAAAGTTGCTTTGGTGTAAGATCAGTATAAGACCAAAACAACAATTAATCGACCAAGAGGGGGCAGCCCTAGTCATTTCTCCTCCAGTCTCCGTCTTTCTTTGCATCAGGCAATCAGGCAGTGAGGGGAGCCAGGTTCAGTCTTTGGTTTTTACAGTTATGTATATGTGATCACATCTGTGTCTGGTTGTCTCCCTTTCTCCTTTTATCCTCTCCCTCCCCTTGTCTTTATTCTCTCTCATCTCCTCTGGCCTTTCAGCTCTTCCCCTCCCCGTTCCTCCTGTTTCCCTGACTGTTTGTGGCTGGTCCATTTTTCCTTTAGCCTTTTCTCTCTTTTCCTCCAGCGTCTCCTACCTCATCCTCATCCCTGTCCCCAGTCACCCATCCTTCTCTCTCCCTCTCTTTGTTACCCCTCTCATTTCTCTTCCCTGGCCCTATTCCCTCCAGTCCACTCTTCCTTCTAGCCTGGAAGGCCTGGGGATGTTTTCATCACTCATTTGGAATTTGCTCACGACTCGATTGTGCAGATGGCTCTGACGGGACTGCTTCTTCTGAGTTTCACTTGGATATGTGAAAAACATAGACGGTCTGAGGTTATATTGTGTTGGCCACACTAACCTAAAATGTCACTGTTCCAAAAAACCTTGTGTCCTTGCTTCCAGCGTATCACAAGCCAATTTCAGAAGGGAAAGTGACACAACAAAGGAACCGAACCAGAAACAGATAATATCAGTCGGAGAAGCTATACAATGGATAATTTAAATCAAAATCAAAACTGGAAAAAAACAGGTGACAATAACAACATTGTTACAACAAATGCTGCAACCCCTAAAGTAATACATTTGGTAGCAGAGGAGTTGAATATTGTTTCTTACTGTCAGCTCTAATGTATGTAGCCCGTCTACCCTCTATATGTATGTACATGGGGCCCTGAGTTCTTTAACCCAAATAACTTCCATATGGTAAAGGTTAGGGTCGCTCTATAAACCTTCTGTCCCCCGGATAGAACAAAATATTCTCCAACGGGTCTCGAACAAAGTCAATTTTGTCCTAAAAAATGCCATGTTGGAGTCAGAGTGTTCTGGAGATATGTGGATTGTAAAGAATGGGTCATATATTTACTTTCGTGATTATGGGGCGAAATAATCTGTCATAATCTGTTCTCGCGTTCACTTTACCCATTGGAATCAATACACTCGGGACCTGTCGCTAGTCTCCTACGGAGGCGTGGTGCTGGGGAAACCCACGTGACACTGATACAGGAAATTAATCTGGATTTGGGCTTCTCGGTTCTAAATCGAGAGGTGTGGGCTGAGCTGAGAGCAGGGGGCTTTATATTCAGGCTTGTTATCGTTCAAAAATATTCAATACCGGTACAGATACCAATACTGACTCCTAGGAGATTTACTCCTTAGGTATTGAAATTGGGTATTTAATGAAGAGGCAATTTTCGATACTCAATACTATAGACGCAGTTCGGTCAGTGCCTATAAAGTATTGAATTTGGTACCCAGCCCTACTCAATAGCTACTTAAAATCAAAGTCTTCATTCCTTTTACTGGAACTCATGATATGGATATGATGGTTATCTTTGAATTCTTTAAACAATCACAATTTTGTTCATTGCAAACAGCAAAGATGCTTTAAATTTAGACATGTTTTTGGCTTTAAACTGGCAAGACTGGATTCTTTATTCCCTTAAAAGTTTGAGTTTCTTGGCTTCCTCGGTGCACCAGACTGAGTAAACTGTCAAACTGCCAATCTCTTCTCCGGAGTTTTCTCCAGCACACAAGTTAGCAAGGCAGCAAAGTGCTCCTTTTGTGAAGGTGCCAAACTCGAGATGGAACTCGAGGTAGAACAAATATATATTAACTTTAGTTTCAGACGTGCCGTGTGTGGGAGCAGATAGAGTACCTTTAAATAATAATTAAACTTTTCTTTCAAATAGAACTTTTCCAACCATCTTTTTTTGGCTTCTTCTCACATTGTTTAGGTTTTCCAAATCAGAATCAAGACAGAGGCAAATGCAAATGAGGTATAGTGAGATCTTGAATATGTTATAGCTAGTCTCGCATTGCCAGACCCTCCTCCACAGCGCTGCGGAGGAGGGTCTGGTGAGTCCACACAGCATTCTGGGATGGGAGAAAAACATGCTCTGGTTTACTGGCATTTAACCCTTGTGTTGTCCTACCGTCGACCATGCAAATTTTTGTTTTTCTGGGTCAGAATTTCAAATTCAAACTTTTTTTTTTAACATTTTGGGCACCTTCCCGATGTTTTTTCACTTTTCCCAACATTTTTGGTCACTTTTTCTGGCTTTTTTGTCAAATTATTTTATGTTTTTTTTACTTTTGTTGTTTTTACCCATGTTTTTTTAGGCTTTTTCCAACGTTTTTATCACATTTTTCAACAATCTTTTATAAATGTTTCTTCAAATTGAACAAAACACCCAAATTCAATGAAAGTAGTGAACTGATCATTTAAGTTACTTGTGAAAAAGCGTTATATGGAACCATCCATGTTCTTGACAATGTTATTGTTATTGAAAGAAACCCAAATTTCTGATATAGAATCTTTTTGAAATTGGGTCAAATTTGACCCAAGGACAACAGGAGGGTTAAACCAATCACAATGGTGTTGGGTGGCGCTAAGCGCTGGACGGAGCAACAGTACCTCTGCAAAATAGCCTCGAGAAGGAACTTGTTTTGGTGGAACATGTTCAAAAGTAGTTTTAGTCGTGCAACAGAAAACTCAGATTGGACAGATAGTCTAGCTAGCTGTCTGGATTTACCCTGCAGAGATCTGAGGAGCAGTTAACCATAGTCCTCAGAAATCCACCAGAGTTTAAAATTACAACACAAAGAAAGCTGAAGGTGACGGATATCCAGCCGAAAAGAGTGACATCTGGCGGCACTGGAGCAATCCCCATCACCGATATAGTTAATGTCATAGCAGCACGTCGGGGAACAAGCAGGGCAGTGTGTCCGTGTGGTTTCTCTCACTTGGCCGTTGAATGAGTTTTTGTGTCTGCCTGGCCATGAGAGTTAGGAACAGAAAAGAAGAAAGGAAAAAAAAAGGGAGAGGACAAAGCAGAAAAAAGTGAGAGCTCCTGGGAACTGCCCTTTACTGCTGATCTGATCTTTACACTATAGCTCTATAGCTGTGTGTGTGTGTGTGTGTGAGAGAGAGAAAAATGGGGTTATAAAATAGCGGATGAGGTGGAGGAGAGCTCTGGGGATTGGGCCAGTCTACTGTTCAGTTCTCTGCAGCAGCTACAGCCAGAAGATAATTAGAGAAAAATGTAACCTCAGTTACTATACACGCAACATATTCTTACTCCTATCGCGTCAGAAAGCAACGCTTGGTCAGGTGCCTTTGGCGTTTATTATTGACGCAAAAAGTCTCCTTTAGCGTCATATTCTGACGCACTTCGTCAGGACTCTTGGCGTCACTTTTTGACGCTCTTGGTCGGGACCTGCGGCGTCATAGTCTATATCCACGACCTTCCACTTCCAGGATTGCTCCGTTGCCGCCGGAAATTCTGCCGGATTTCACTCTTTTCGGCCGCATGTCACTCTTTTCGGCCGCATGTCACTCTTTTCCTTCCGCTTTCTTTGTGTTGGTGTTCTAAACTCCAGTGGATTTCTGAGGACTATGGTTAACTGCTCCTCAGATCTCTGCAGGGTAAATCCAGACAGCTAGCTAGACCTCCGTGTCCTCCTTGGCTACTAGCAAATGTATGGAGGAGGGGTGGGGGGCGTGTGCGTGATTACGGAAGGCTTGTGTCATGTGGATGCAACAACAGTGGTGTTGTCATTACCTAGAATTCCTCACGGGGGAGACAGCTTTAAACAACCTTTGAATGTACACATGTTCCACCAAAACAAGTTCCCTTCCCGAGGCTATTTTGGACCCTCCTCCTGGAGGAAGGTCTGGCAATGCTAGATTCGCGTCTAGCCCTTTGGCGTCGTATTTGGACGCGCTTGGTCGGGACATACGTTTAACTGACATACAGCACAAGAATGGGACAGTTAGGATCAGGAAAAGATTGTGGGTGGGGTTACAAAATGTACGTTTCAGTGACACGTGGGACACCCGCAGGAGTACATTTCTTTACTTCTCATCCTTAGTTACATAAGTCTGTCTGTCTGTGTTTGTTTTACTGTTAGTTTTGATGTATTCGTGTGACTGTTTGCTTTAGTTGTCAGCTTTTAACCATCTAGGTTGCCGCCTCAGTCTGAATCGTTCGTCTTTATGCATGTACTGAACGTGGCTGCTGGTCCATTTACTGATAGTTGTTATGCATCTGTGACTGCCTGTTTGTCTGCTTCAATTGTTAGTTAGTATGTCTATTTCATAGTGTGTTACCATGTATCGCCATACTAGGCTGCCATGGCCATATTTTCCGTGGCAATACTGTAATACGTGGCGGCAGTTTCCAGACACTTTTTTTTTTTTAAAGATTATTTGATTGGGCATTTTAGGCCCTTAATTCCATATGACAGACGAAGACATGAAAGAGGAGCGAGAAGGGGAATGACATGCGTCAAGGAGTAAACCTTCATGTGCGCCTGATCTACCAACTCAGCTAAAGAAGCTGTTTTGATACAATGTTCAACTGTAGTGTTTCAAAGTTAAACCCTAATTTGGGTTGAGGCTGACATTTTGTGTAGCTGTTTTCGGGGTGCTCGGGTGTGTTCTAAAATGGAAGAAGTGAATGTTGAATGTGAATGTGTCTGCCCTGTCTCCCCTCTGCCCCCTGAGAGGATGATGGGGACATGGAGAATAGCTTATTTGAGAGACAGAAAAAGAAAGAAAGAAAGAAAGAAAGAAAGAAAGAAAGAAAGAAAGAGACTATTGTTGTGTGTTTGTGAGACAAGAACTTATATTAACGTCACATCTCTTGGTGTTAGTGTTGTGTGTGTGTGTGTATGTTATTTGTGTATCATGAAGGAGTGGACTTGTGACTGTAAAGGATGTAATATCACTGCTGTTGTAAGTTCCTTGCTCTGTGTGTGTGTGTGTGTGTGTGTGTGTGTGTGTGTGTGTGTGTGTGTGTGTGTGTGTGTGTGTGTGTGTTTTGGGTGTATAATATCACAGCTCAGGGTTGTTATTTGGGAGCTGCAGAGTAAGTAGGGCACCAAGTTAGTGATCAGAGGAGCCTGTGCCTTGCTCTCTCGCTCCCTCTTTTTTCTCACACACACACACACACACACACACACACACACACACACACACACACACACACCCTGCTATTATCCCTGTATTGTCTTACTTTGTCATGCAGTTTCCCTATTTCTGTCTATCTCTGTCTCACTCTTGTTAATATTGCTCTCTGTCAGGGCCTCACTCGCACAGGCGCACACACACACATGCACACACACACACACATGCACACGAGAGCTCACAGGGCCACAGTAGAGGAGATCAGGAAGAGGAGGGAACGACACTTCTCCCATGCAGCACAGGAGATGTAAGCAAATTGACATGGGCCTAAAGGAGGGATAGAGGGATAATGAGGCACTCATAGAGAGAGGGTCAGAGAGAGAAAAAAGACACAAGAGATAGTATGAGCTAAGAGAGAAGGCTCACAGCAGCCGAGAGAAAGAGAAAGGAGAATGAAGTTATGACACTCCATCTCAATAATCTCCAGATATCATTACACATGTACATTATCCATGCCTGACGGCCTCCCGCTGCATTTCTTGCAATTACTCACAGCGTTAACGACATCACAGCTAATGCTGGCGGTGATTATGGCAGCGCTGCTATTTGTTCTTATTTAGCAGGGCGGCCGTGGGCTGCTGTAAAGGGTGGCCACGTGCTGCCTGAGACGACGTGTTAAAACATCCCAATGATTTCATTAGCCTCAAATGTAGCAGAGCTGAGAGGAGGGGCTCGCCAGGTACAAACTGTTGCCGACTGTAGAAAGAGAGGACGGCGGTGATATTAGGGTGCATTATGCAGAAGCCTAGGCGTTTAGCTGCAGCTGTAATCTACAGCCCCTTACTTTTAATGAGCAGGTTGGTCTGTGGATTAAGCCTGGTCACTTTATTCATTTCAATAACTTAAAGGTCATAGTCGTAATGTATTTATTAGGGCTGTCAATCGATTAAAATACGTAATTGCGATTAATCACAAGATTGTCCATAGTTAACTATTTTTTTTAATCTGTTCTAAATGTACTTTAAGGTTGCTTTCACACATGAAGCATAGCGTAAGCTCTGGGATGTCACAGAGTTATTATTATTATTATAATTTTCATCTCAGCTCATAGCTGACAGTTCCTAAGCCAGCACACCAGCTGATGGCTCAGCTGATTCCCTCCTAAGCATATGATTTGATTTCCAAATAGAGCGCTCGCTTTCCCGAGCCTACCTCGCTGCATCTGTGCTTGCGCTTGCAACTCACTTCCACCCCAGCTCCTCCTTTTTAAATGTATATTTATTGTCTGACTTAATCAATGTCGTGTCTGCTGTCATTGATGCTGCTCTGTTCTGTACCCTACGGGGATCCTGCACTGCTCACGTGGAAGTGCGGGGAGGCCCCAAAACACAGCCATACCGCCAAATACAAATTGGAGATGAATGAATCTATTTATTGACGAACGGGCTACGGGCTGTCATCCCCACTGGCCATCAAATTCGTGTGATCTACATTAAACACACTAACACTCTGAGCATTTCTTTGCATTTCTTTCTGTTGACAGGCTGTGTCCTACTTGCCCCTAATTGGCAATGCCAATAAACTGGCAATGTGGCAGAGCAGCAAACTGTAGCAGCTCGCAGTGTTTCTGTCACAGAAATAGGCAGCCGCCGCTAAAGTTGGAGACAGAGCAGATGTAGTAATGGCGCTCGTGAAACAATGTCTGAAAATAATTTAAATGAAATGAACTGGTTTGACCAGAGAAATATGCACTAGTCAGTGATTTTTAAATGATGCATTTTGGTACACTTGGATTTTTCCAGTTGTGAAACCGGAAAAATTTACAAACTCATTAACTGATTCAGACCAAAGCAAACAATCTGTAGGTGTGAAAAGAAATGGACACGGCGACGCCATAGACTTCGACGGAGACCAGTGAAGTCAATTAGAAGCACTTTTCCGGCGATGGCTGAGCTTACTGCGCAGCCTCAGACTGACCTTGGCGACGTAGATGTGATGTGAGCAACCTGTCTGAAATGTGTAAGTCTTCTGGTAGCTGTGCCAAGAGAAATCTGAATCTGTAAATAAATAAAGGAATAGCGTTAACCGCGATTGAGATTGAGATGGGTTCTTTCCATTGCCTGTATAATTTACCCATCCCCCGTGAATATAGGTATACCTTGTTACGCCTACTTCGTTATTTAACAACATATACTTTTCTTAAAATATCCTAGTTGTTCGTGGATAAATGTTACTTCATATAAATTCACTTGCCACATACCGAAGTATTTCCAATCCATCATAACGTTGCTGGAATATTTTGTTCCAATGTTTTCATGGACTCTCTATGGGCTTCTCCCTTGACTGTATGCCTCCACATCCCCCCTGATTGCCTGCGAGCTTCTCCTGACTATACGGTAATTTATCTACAGTGTGACAAAGTCGCGTGGTCATGACGCAATCGTTAGCCTATTTTTACAAAAACGTCTGCTACGGGGCCATAACGTGAGGTACAAGGTAATGGAGCCTTTTATACATTGTTGTGTTTCTTTAGAAATAAACAATGGACAAATAGTCTTTAAATGCTTCAGATGTAAAGTTATTCGCTGTCAAAGTGACGCCAAAATGAATGGGAGTCAATGGAATGCTAGCGGAATGTGATGGCTTGTTAGGGTCTGAAAAGTCGCTAAATCTAGTGAAAAAGTCACCCCGTTGGCAACACTTTCTCCAGAAAGTAATAGTGCGTTCCATTTACCTCGGAACTCGGAAGCAGAAGCGTTCCATTTACAAGTCGGATTTTCATTGTTTTCGTTAGCTCTATCCAGGTTAGCTATTGTCAGCAATACCAGTTTGTAATGCATTACGCTGTATTTTTGTGCATACAAACAGCGTAACAACATGTCCACAGATAGAAGATGGACAACACTGTGTGTACGACCGATTTAGTGAGACAAATAAGACAGAAGTGCTAATAACTATGTTACTACAGCTTTCACAGCTGTTGATGCACGGGGCAGCCATGTTGGATTTTTAGCTCGGGGTACTCGGTGGTTGCCCGAGTTCTGAGCTCGGAAATCCGAGGTCAGGGGGGCGTCTTTCCGACTTTGACCTCGGAAAATCCGACTTCTGAGTACTTAAATGAAACGCAGTATAACTGCTGCATCGCTTCCTGATTTCCCAAACTAGGGAGCGGCCCGAGGCCCAAATCACAGAACGCGTGTGCGTCAATCACACAACAACATTTGTTGCGTTAAGGAATTTGCGTTAACATGTTATTATCGAGTTAATTTTGACATCCCTAATATTTATTTAAACTCAATTTAACCAAATCAATTTGATTTGAATTTGAATGTTTAAAAGTTAAGTCAGGTAATAGTTAATATTTTCTTTACTGTCACTAAGTGCATGTCCATACACCACGACCCCCTCAGATTTATCTTGTGAGCTTTTTGATTGATAAATCATTATAAACAAACTGATCATGTAATAATAATATATTTTTCCACTGGTGTAATCACACAGTCCGCACAAATCGCACCAGAACCCTCTTGAAAGTGATCCGAGACAGGCTACATTTACACTACTACTACTCTCATTTTTAAGCAGCGTTTTGAGACAAAAACGATCTCCATCCACAAAAGTGTTTCAGCTCCGGTAGCAGAACTAATCTCTGTTCATATTAACACGTGTGACAACGCATATCCATTGGCAGACACAGGGCATGTGTGTGCCACGAACTCTGCGTTTGAAAATCACGGATGTTACAAAATACAGAAAATACTTTCGTTAAGAACAACAATGGTGAAAGGTAAGACTTTATTTGATTGGATGTGGCGGAATTGTTACTAAAAGGTATGTAAGCGCACCTAAGCTGTTTGTGCCCATCTAGAGTACAAAGCAACCCTGGAATTTTCAAACCAAAACAGCAGCAGTGTTTGCAAATGTCTCTGTTTTAGGGGCTCGGAAACACCGGAGTAGCGAAAGATATTCGTTTAAGTAGTGTAGAAGTAGCCTTAGTGTAGTAGTTCTGTCCTCGCCAAGGTTTGATTGATGGTCTTCACACTGGCCCAAACTACACAAACCAAACAGGTTAGGTGTGAAAGCAACCTAAGATAAATTATCGTAGAAAAATATGTAGTTAAAGTCATGCTGTTTGTTCTTTTGCTTCTTAGTGTCTATTCTAAATTTCTTTACTTGGGAAAACAAAAAGACAGAGTTAAACTTGCCCAGTATCAGCCACATGTGGGACTCGTATCAATCCCAGTGCTCAGGGAGCTGAAGAAGTAGTGATGGTCCATCCAGCAGCATATCATCACTCCTCTTGAGATGGCCCTTCAGGTGCCGTCTCAAAGAAAGACTCCCACTGCTAATTTCACATGCTGAAGGAACGTCGAGCCAGCCAGCCACCAGGGGCACATGTAGGAGAACAGAATTTGAATCGTGCTCTGACACTCGAGTGCAACTCAAAGAACCTTTAAAGTCGAGGTGGTTCGGCTGCTGCAGATGTCTGATGGTTGCTGCTGCATACTGTGCAGTGGTTGGGAGCAGGTGGTCCTCCCTCACTTTTTAAAGTCTATTTTTGTCCCACCACACTTTTTCCAGGTTCAGTTTAAGTCGCTAAACTCTCTGTAAACAGTATTTTTATTTTCCAGCCACCATCTAACTATAAATCGAGGAATCTCTGTATATATGTGCGTGTGTGTCTGTTGTCTTTCAAATATCGCATGAACCGTTCATCCGATCTACTTCACACTTGGCTTCCTGGGTACCCAATGAACTCGAGGTTTGCAATTTGGTGTAGTTTAGAAAATCATTGGATATTGGATATTAAAGGTCCTATGACATGCTGCTTTCCGGATGCTTTTATATAGGCCTTAGTGGTCCTGTAATACTGTATCTGAAGTCTCTTTTATATAGGCCTTAGTGGTCCTGTAATACTGTATCTGAAGTCTCTTTTATATAGGCCTTAGTGGTCCTGTAATACTGTATCTGAAGTCTCTTTTCCCGAAATTCAGTCTTGGTGCAGAATTACAGCAACTAGAGCCAGTCCCACAATGAGCTTTCCTTATGATGTGCCATTTCTGTGTCTGTAGCTTTAAATGCTATTGAGGAGGAGAGGGGGGGCAAGGTGGAGGGTGGGGGTGTGGGCTTGACCAACTGCCATGCTTCGCTGTTTTGCAAGCCATGATGTCTCTCTCTTTCTCATGGGTGGGCCAAATTCTCTGGGCAGGCAAAGCAGAGAAAGGGGAGGTAACCTTTCCTCTTATGACATCATAAAGGGAAGATTTCAGATTGGCCCATCTGAGCTTTCATTTTCTCAAAGGCAGAGCAGGATACCCAGGGCTCGGTTTACACCTATCGCCATTTCTAGCCACTGGGGGACCATAGGCAGGCTAGGGGAACTCATATTAATGTTAACAAACCTCATAAAGTGACATTTTCATGCCATGGGACCTTTAAAAACGCTGGCTCTTCCATTCACAATAAAAGCCCAACTTAAATTCAATCAGAGCATTTCGCTAAGAGGAAACTCAATAAAAAGGCATTTTTTGCTCTCTAGATCAAAGCAAAAACAAAAGCTAGACACTATATCATAATAAGCTTCTAAGCAGACGGCAGACACGTAATGTCATCTCGGATTTGGAGCTGACTGGGCAAAAAGAGCTGTCTTCCCTCCGTCTCACTCAGACTCACCCTGGGTCCGGATGTTTAAGTGTGCTGCTAACTTATAACACTAATAACATTACTGGCAGCAAAATACCCCTGCTTATCAAATCCATACTTCAAAGTTAACCGTCAAGCCACTAAGCCTGTTTTCGACGTTAACGATGAGACCAGTCATTAACAGCTTGACTGTGGCGATATCAACATGCAATATTGTTGACGAAAAAGACAACACTAAAATGTAGTTAAAACAAAAACTCCGCCCCCCCCCCGCTGACAGAACACTTACTCTTACAGATACTTTTTATCAATACAGCATCTAACTACAAAGGAAGGAATCTCTGTGTGTCCGTCTGTCTGTCATTCAAATATCTCAATAACCATTCATCTGGTCTAGTTCACACTTGGTGCGTATATTGCTGGGTACCCGGTGACCTGCAGTGTTGAATTTGGTGCAGTTCGGAAACGTTCAATATTAATAATCTGTGAATAAAACTAAGCGAACAGCTGTGCAGAAGCGGCTTTATGGCTCTGCAGACTGAGTCAAGCGTGCCGTAATACCTCCGCTCAGTGTATTTCACCATGTGTGTTTCTGACCACGGACGCTGTAATATCTAACGATACAACCAAACTCTTCTTCATTTCCCTGGAGTCAATGAGCACGAGCGGATGAGCGGCTTGGAATTTGCTGCAGATTTTGCTAGGCGAGCTGGTCTCTTTCATTTTTTCCAAAAGTAGATTGAAGGAATTGAGGGAAGGTTGTAGATACTTTGACTGAGCTAATTGCAACTATGTAATCTAGGATACGATGACCCTAGTCTAATTTTATTGAATTTTATTAATCTTTTTTTTGTTGTTGTCTGTAACTGGTATGTCTAAAACTCTATTAGATGTGCTGCTGCTGTCTCTCTTTTATAAAGGAGATTTGTTAATCTCAGTCAGGCTTTTCCTGGTTAATAAATACAAATATAAAAAAATGACTTATGTCTGGATATAAATATGTATGTATGTGTGTGTGTGTGTTTGTATGTATGTATGTATATATATATATATATATATATATATATATATATATATATATATATATATATATATATATATATATATACCAATTTTGTTTGTGAATGAATAATGTATCGTGAATAAATAAATAAATGTTCTTCCTTAAAATACAGGGGGCATAAGTAAGTACACCCCTATGCTAAATTCCCATAGAGGCAGACAGATTTTTATTTTTAAAGGCCAGTTATCTAATGGATCCAAGATACTATGCATCCTGATAAAGTAGGGGTGTACTTACTTATGCCCCCTGTATTTTAAGGAAGAATATTTATGTATTTACGATACATTATTCATTCACAAACAAAATTGGTGTCCTTAAAGGTTGGATTTTTCCTCATTTTTTTAATTAAGGCATTAAGATCAATTTCCAAAAGATGATTTTTTTTATTCCTCCTATTCCACATATATTTACACACATACAGTCATGTGAAAAAATTAGGACACCCATGCTAAAGTTGACTAAAGATATACACACAATATACAATGACTGTCTGTTTTGTACAGTACTTTCAACTGCATGATGAAACTGAGTGAAGTACCTGCAGTGAATCTAAAATAAAGTGCGGTTGCTGCTTTGTTTTGATGTATGGCAGTGTAGCCTCTCTGTGATATGCTCCCCTGCAGCCCACTGGCCTCTGTTATATCATCTGCTTATTGAAGCTGCTTCATGCAGCACTTTGAGCAGTGTGACACATACCTATACAAAACACTAAGTGTATTTCCTTGTAGATGTTCAGACTACACGTTGCATTTGAAGAGATGCTCATTAACACCTAGTCTTAAAGACAAATATTGTATTATATAAGTCACACTTAACACTTAATATATACTGTATGTTCATACTGCACTGATATTATTATGCAGCTATAAACAATAATGGTTTAAACGTCCTGGTTTTACAAGTGAAGACAATGTGGAAGTGCTTTAAACCTGCATTCTATCTAATTTCCAGCAGGGGGCAACTCCACCGGTTGCTAAAGAAAGTCAGTTTCTATAGAAGTCTGAGAAATTGACCCTACTTCTCACTTGATTTATTTCCTCCGCAAACATTTCCATAATGAGTTTATGGTCTAAATGGCTAGTTTCAAGTCTTCCTTAATACAGCATGATGTTCATTTTGTAAATTATGGTCCCATTTATTTTAAAATAGATGATAAAGCAGGGGAGGCTTTAGGGCGCCGACCTGTCAATCAGGACAGAGGTTTAGCAATGCTAACCAGGGCACTGTGTAGATTAAAATAGACCTGAACTTGTTTTTGGGTGTTCATCTTAAACTTTGACCCTCTCAATGTATTGTTTCACTTCATCAAAGTTGATTGGAACATTTTGGCTGCCTAACAATGTCTTGTCTAGTAGCACCTTGCCAACTAACGCACATGATTTTCACATGATTTTCTGTGTACTGATGTACTGTGTACATGCAGATGAATGGCGCCAGTAGACCTATCAGGAGGTCTGTGTTTACCCGCCGGTTAGTCTATATCCGCGACGTTCCACTTCCGGGATTGCTCAAGTGTCGCCAGAAATTCCGCCGGATGTCACTCTTTGCGGCCGGATGTCCGTTACTTTCCGCTTTGTTTGTGTTGGAATTCTAAACTCCGGTGGATTTATGAGGACTACTGCTCCTCAGATCTTTGCAGAGTAAATCCAGACAGCTAGCTAGACTATCCGTCCAATCGGAGTTTTCTGTTGCACAACCAGAACGTTTATTCGTACACATGTTCCACCAAAACAAGTTCCTTCCTGAGGCACCGTTGCTCCGTCTGGCACTTAGCACCGCCCAAGACGATTGTGATTGGTTTAAAGACATGCTAATAAACCAGAGCACGTTTTTCTCCCATCCCATCCCAATTCTGTGATGGGCCCATGGAAGAATTCTGTGAAATGAACACAGCCCCTTAACTTAAGGAAAAGGTCATGGGTGAGCTTACATTTCCAACAACGGGACGGTTGGGTTTAGGAAAATAAGAACGGGATGGTTGGGTTTAGGAAAACAATAAACAGTTGGGTTTAGGAAAACAATAACGGGTCGCGGGACAACAACGGGACGGTTGGGTTTAGGAAAAGAAGAACGGGACGGTTACAGTCGAGTTGAGGAAACGTGACACGCGGGACACGATCCCCGGTCTCCTGGATGAAAGTCCTGTGTTTGACCCATCCAACCCCATTATGCGGATGTTCGGGCTTTCATACTACTCACTACCGTAGTCGCTCTTAATGCTATGTCATCTTCTCATTGACCTTACACTGGCCTTGTTTTCCGTGGTGGCCACACAGAATTTTCACACATTCCGTGCCACCACCACGTAATGCAGTGTTAACAGTTTGTAAACATTTCACATAATTCTGTGAGACCAGGCTGTTTGATAATGTTGAAACGTTAATACTTTCTGAATAACTCAGAACGGAAGACTGGGAGATACAGACTGGGAGATACTATATGAATGAATCCTGAAGTAATGATTAGTTCATAAATATCTGTAAATCGACATACTGACAGTGGTGGAATATAACTAAGTACATTTACTTAAATTTGAGGTTCTTGTACTTTTCTTTTCATGCCACTTTCTACTTCTACTCCTACGCTACATTTCAGAGAGAAATATTGTACTTTTTACTCCACTACATTCATCTGACAGCTTTAGTTACTTTACACGTTAAGATTTTTGCACACAAAACACATGTAGTTTATAAATACTATGTTTTATTATAAAGTAAACTAGCCAACAATATAACGGCCTACCAGTCCAGCTGAAATGATTAGACCATTAAACACACAACTGTTTGGATCGTTTACACTTTCTAAAATGGGAGGATTTTTCTGCATTGAGTACTTTTACTTTTAATACTTGAAGTACATTTTCCTGATGATACTTACATAGTTTTACTTAAGTACCAATTTCAATGTAGGACTATTACTTGTAACAGAGTATTTTTTACAGTGTGGTATTAGTACTTTTACTGAAGTAAAGGATCTGAATACTTCTTCCACCACTGCATACTGACCACCAGGGATGGAGTACTCGAGCCCTGGAATTAAACAATGTCACTGATATTGGTATCAATGACAACATTTCTAGTGTCATGCTATCTGTAGTTGCCACTATTGTTTTTTTTTTTATAATATTCAAATGTTTAAATAAAGGAATTAATGTTCAAGTATTCTTTTTTTCTTAATTTTTTACAGACTGTGGGATAGACTTTGGTTTTAGGTATCGTGTACTTTTGGTGGTATCGGTACAGACTACTAGATTTTTGGTATTGTGACATCCCTAATAGGCAGTGATGGAATACTTGAGTCCTGGACTCAGACTGGAGTTGCTATTCTCTGGACTCGAGACTCGACTCTGTCTCAACTCAGACACTTCTAAGGTGACGCAGACTTGGACTCGAACACTGGGGACTCAAGACTTGACTCAGACTCGACAATTGGTGACTCGACTACCACCCTTCTGACCACTTTATTCATAATCCTTCTCCCTTATTGCTTTATCCCTCTATCCCTCCTCATTTCTTTCATTGCTTACTTCCTTCCATCCCCACCTCTCTTCATCTCGTTACCCTTCCTTTGTATTCTTATGTACATTAGATTAATTCCATTCTATTGTCAGTTCTGCTGTATTTGAGCCTGGCTCTATTATGTTTTATTATTTTGTGTCATGTAGCGTTACATCATTTTTGGATTGTTTTTATTGCCTTCTCTTTCTGTTTTGACATAATATTTGACGGATGACAACTCCTGGCAAACTATCAGGCGCTATAAAGAAGTGAGCGATGATGCTGGATGCTCTTACAGTCACCCTGTCTCACTGTTTCTTTAAATATGACCTTCGTCTTAGTGTTGGGAGTTATCACAGAAGGAGGGAACGTCAGACAGACAGACGTAAAGAGACGGGGAATATGCTGTGGGAAAGATTGAAGAGTGACAGGAATACACAACAAGGGGGTTGGAGAGAAACAACCCCATCTATACACACACACACACACACACACACACACACACACACACACACACACACATATAAAGATGCAGGGTAAGACAGAAGCTCAGCAGCAGATGGCTGTAAATCCCCCATGATGAACGAAGGAAGGTCGAGACCCTGGAATATCATCACTCGTCACAGCAGTGGTGCTGATTTTGCAGCTCACAGACAGGCTATATGTTCATAAGCATGTGTAGGTTAGATGTACTGGAAGCCATAAGCTGCCTGTGTCAATCATGCTCCCTCACACTGTGGTACTGCTGCAAGCTTAAAGGCAGTTGGGAGCAGATTTTCAAATGATAAACGCAATTACTAGAAAGATATTACAGCTTGTATGCTAATGAGACGTTTCCGTCAATAATCTCAACCTACGTTACTCCGCCTGAGCAGACGCTCGCTGCCATTTCATTAGTCTGAGTTTGAAAGGCTCTGGATCTTTTCATTTCTTAAATGAAAAATCCACCAACCGACTTCTGCAGCTCCCACCTTTACATTGGATCTCTCTCTGTATCATTCTTAAGAGAAACGTGGTTTATTACAATTTGGGTTTCGAATGTGAAATGTGAAAAAAATTGCTGAGATCTTGGAAAGCGGCAACTTAGCTATAGGTCCAATAGTTTATAGAGTGGAGTGGCAGTAGCTCAAGTGTGGTGGTGGACTGGTAGCTGGAGAGGTGCCAGTTCACCACCTGGGCACTGCCAAGGTGCTCTTGAGCAAGGCACCGAACCCCCAACTGCTCGGGGCGCCTTTCCATGAGCAACCCCTCACTCTGACATCTCTCCATTAGTGCATGTATACAGTAGGTACTAAGCATGTGTGTAATTCAGGCCTGTGTGTAATTTGTAACAGGTTGTTGCCATGACAACAGCAAGGGGAATAGTTTGACATTTTTGGAAATACACTTAATTGCTGTCGTGCCAAAAGAAAATCTATACCACTTTCATGTCTGTACGATGAAAACAATGCCTCATCTATCAGCCAGTTAGCTTGATTTAGGTCCAAAACTGCAAACAGGAGGACAGAGCTATCCTGGCAATAGTAACAAAATCCTCCTACCAGCACCTCTAAAGCCAGTGGTGGAATGTAACTAAGTTCATTTACTCAGGTACTCAGCTGTGGGGAGGCTGTGGCTCAGGTGGTAGAGTGATCATCTACCAATTGGAAGGTCGTGGTTCGATCCCTGGATTATGTTACTTTTAGCAAAAGCCAGGCAAGCTGTTCCTTTTTCCAGTCCATGTTTATGCTAAGCTAAGCTAACCAGCTGCTGGCTCCAGCTTCATATTTACTGTAGAGCCATGACAGCGGTATCTTCTCATCTAACTTTCGGCAAAAAGCTAATTAAGATTATTTCCCAACATGTTAGCTTTAGTTGCTAAAAAAATGTTACAAAGCAGTACTCACCTAGCTGAATATGCTTCTGAGGCTTCTGATAATTGCAGATCCCACGTGGAACTGATCCCCGGCTCTTCTTGTCTGCATGTCCAAGTGTCCCAGAGCAAGACACTGAACTCCAAGTTGCTCCCGATGGACAGGAGCCGCCATCGTTGGCGAATGGGTGAATAAGAGGCAAATTGTAAAGCTCTTTGTCCGGTAAGGTAGGAAGGTGCTATATAAATGCAGTCCATTTACCATTCTTCTTTTTTCCAACCTGAGAAGTCTCTTTCATCCACACCAAATAGCAAATTGGTGAGAAATGTCACACTAAGCCTGGGACAGTTATTTAAGGAAAGCTATCAAAGTGAAATTGGATGCTGGCCAAGAAAATTGCATCACCGTTGTCGAGGGAGTTTGAACTTTGCTTCATTTAATTAGATCTTAATTAAGTTTTCATGCACACCAAGTTTCTATACATTTAGGAACAACTTGAAGGCATGTCTGAGCTTAGCCTGTGGCAGTGATTTTAAAGCACTGTCTTTATGGAGATCTGGGTAAAAATATCAAGATCTGGAAAGAAAAATGATCTAATGAGCCAATATCTGCCATATGTCAGTGAGCCTTTAGTGTGAGGATTACAATAGTCTTTAGTAAAATGTCTTACATAGCCCTATTAGGCAGGCTGATGCAAGTGTGTGATTGGCAGAGAGGAAAGCTCATTCCCCCAGCACTTTGATCTTTAATTTGGCCTGGGACAGCCACTGTGGGTGCTTAATTAGCTCAAGAAATATTATTCAAACAGCTCACCCACCCTGATGTCTTGCTTCTAGCTTGCAAGTCACTGTAATCGCTAATTGTTCCTCGATCTTTTTATTTGTGTGTTTGAGGGGGTGTTTCTGTTTAATTGGATAGTAACATACTGGTTTAAGGAAGAAAAGAAAAGATTATATCTAACTGTGTTAGACATGGGTGAAGGTTAGATCATATGACACTGCAACTCTACTGCACGGTGCATACAGGATTATGGCGCCACTGACAGAGAGGCGCCACTGACAGAGAGACTTTCTCTCCAGTCACTGGCACAGACAGATGAGTTTAGCAGAGGACACAGCTAATGGGACAAGACTGCCACATGTCGTCCCTGGCCAGCCCTGCAAGCCCCCAATCAGGACCACAGCAGCGCGGCTCACACAGCTACAATATACCTAGTCTCGCATTGCCAGACCTAGGATGGTCTGGCTAGTCCACACAGCATTCTGGGATAGGAGAAAAACATGCTCTGGTTTATTAGCATTTCTTTAAACCAATCACAATTGTCTTGGGCGGCGGTAAGCGCTGGACAGAGCCACGGCGCTGCTGCAAAATAGCCTCGGGAAGGAACTTGTTTTGGTGGAACGTACTCGTTCAAATGTTGTTTTAGTCGTGCACCAGAAAACTCAGATTGGACAGATAGTCTAGCTAACTGTCTGGATTTACCCTGCAGAGATCTGAGGAGCAGTTAACCATAGTCCTCAAAAATCCACCGGAGTTTAGAATGCCAACACAAAGAAAGTGAAAGGTAACACACTACCGTTGGAATTGGAGAATGTCATTGATAAAGACTACATTAACCCCTACCCAGTGCCAGCAGTCTCATATATATAAGACCCTCCTTGGATTGTACAGTTTAGCTATTCCTCAACAATCCTTACAAGCACTCGCACCACCCACACTCTCCTCCCAGCCAAGCATTCTATATCTTCTTAAGAATATGAGTTCACTGCATGACACGCAACCCCCATAACAGCCAAGACAATGTTATTTGTAAATGTTCTTTACAATTTCTTGGAAATCTTTGTAAGTCATGTCAGATGTGAAATGGGCTTTGAGACGAGATAGGGAGGGAGAAGATTGGTGGTGGTGAGGATCGAGCATCAAAGAAGTGATGGACAAAAGATGAGTTGAGATCCAAAAAAAGATTTTAGGTTGTAGAGTTTTTCTTTTCCCATTAGGGCTAAAACATAAAAAAAAAAAAAAAAAATCATCTTATCCACTTGTAGTTTAAGTGGGTATTCACACCAAGATTTTCCGCAGGGTGGTGCGGCGGGGGCGTAGACTTTATATTTCACAACTACTGTTTTGCGTCAGATCGTTTATAGATCTCAACGCTTCCGACCGCACTTGAAGACAGCTTTACTTCGAGGAGAAAGAGAGAGAAAAGAAACGTTCAGCTATTACACAAACTCCCGGGCAGTTCAGTGCTTGCGTTTCGTTTTTTTTACCCTCATAGTGTTTTAAAACTTTCTTGTGGCAGCGATAGAGGCAAGGGGGTAAGCTTCTCCTCGGACCGCGAACCTCCTATGGCGCCATTTTGATGCTACAAAGCCATCATCTCCCGTTAGCATTCCATTGACTGCCATTCATTTTGGCGCCACTTTGACAGCGAATAACTTTATATCTGAAGCGTGTAAAGACTCTATTTGTCCATTGTTTATTTCTAAAGAAACACGACAATGTATAAAAGGCTCCATTACCTTGTACCTCACGTTATGGCTCCGTAGCAGACGTTTTTGTAAAAATAGGCTAACGATTGTGTCATAACCACGTGACTTACTGTCGCATAGTAAAGGAATTACCGTATAGTACAGGAGAAGCGTGCAGGCAGTTTCGTCTGACATTAGCTGTTTAAGTGTAATTACTAATGTTAACTAGCATTTTAGTTAGCAATAATGAGCCTGTGCCTATGTTATCTCCTTACATATACCTACGCTCTCCGTCTCTGCAATATTCGGAATGATTGAGAGTTCTCTTTTGCGTTTCTCCAAAAGTTGAGTCTGTCTTTTTTTTGAGTGTCCCTCCTGCGACAACCCCCGCTACAGGCTAAACACACTACCCCCATTCACCACGAATGGAAAGACCTGCATTTTTGCCGCACCGTTGGACGGCCCGGCGCAGGCTGTAGAACACAGCCTAACACTTTGTTGTTGACCATAGTGCAATGGTTCTCAACCTGGGGGGTCGCAAGATCATTTCTGTGGGTCGCCAGATGGTTGGGGAGAAAAACCATAGACTGGGGAATGGTTTTTACATGACTGTGTGAAGTTTGGTACATTTCATGTGATACAGTATATGCAGAGCTTTGTTTGTAAATCACGAGGTCCTGGATCACAGAAAGGGGTCTGAAGGCGGGTCGGGGTGAAAGAAAAAGTCACAAACATTGAACAAGGCTAGGTGCTAGTTGCTACGTGCTAGGTGCTAGGTGCTAAAACTAAACTAAACTGTCATTAAAGCAAAGCATTATTTGTTTCCGTGTATTAATCACAGCATTCAACATAATCAGTCAAAATGAGCAGGGAGAGGCACGTATAAATAGCTGTTTATTGTTTGCTAGCCTGACAAGCCAGACCCACATCAAGATGTTGGGTCGGCAAAACTCCGAACACATCTTCCTTTTTTAAGAATGACTTCAGTGCTTAACTCCAAGTCTTCCAGAGTCGCTGCTAAAGCCGATTCAAAAGACCGCTGTTCACCAGCAGCAGCAGCCATCCTCTTTGTTTTCAAGTAGCAGGGAATTCACATGGAACCGTCGCAACTCTGCCATCCTTATGTTAAGCCCGCCTACCGACTCTATACACAATGTGATTGGCCTGAGCAGAATTGGGTTTTTCCAGCTCGCAAGCCAACAGACAGTTGCTAGACTGACCCTGGCTGCAAATTACAAAAATATCAATCAAACTGGTGTTGGTTTATTGTTAGAAATACTTTTTAATCTATTTTTGCAAATTAAGTCTTCATTTCCATCAGGTGTAATGTTTTTAAAAGGCTGTGACTTCCATTGCTTATAAACTATTAACTTCCTAAAGGACAGATCCAGTATATTTTTCTTTTGGTCAGGATATCCCATTAAAAGATCAAAACTGGCATGTGAATGTATAAGAAAATATAGGACTTATATATGTACCCTATGTTGATGCTCTGAGCTTTGTTAATTAATGAGTTTTTGTTTAAGTCTGATCTATTCCCAGCTCACTGTAGAAATCCAGTAGGACTCAGCTGGAAGGATTATGTTTTCCAATCTTCTGACAGCAGTCTGAAAAAATAGCAGTCAAAACTGGGGCAACCTGCTACCTTTTGAACCCGAGTGGGACTGTCAACACTGCAGACAGGCTCCAGGGAAAGGGAGTTTTTGGTCCTAAGCTTTCTACTAAAATATAGGCCGGATAAAAAACCACAAAGGACCCAATTTTTATGAAAGTGACAAGTCGTTCTGGGAGCCTGACTCCCATAAACCATACTGAGGCTGTTGGCATATGGGAATGCACCACAAATGGATCTGTAATGCATTTCTTTTTTCATACTAAAAAAAACCATACTAATACATACGTTGTCTATGAGCAATGCTGCTTTTCTATGTGTATACAAACACAAATAGTGTGAATCTCCAGTTTAGCAAAGTAAACTAGTGAGATTCTTCTGCTTTTTACTTTATTATAGAGGTACACCAGTGTTGGGGGACTCAACAGATTTCAAAAAGAATGGTCAAAGTTTCAGCAGTCTTCAATATTGAATACAAATGCATTACTTCAATCATATAAATATCTACAGAAAAATGTACATAGCCAATATAGCCATGGAAATTTGAAATATACCAATTTTATGTAGCCTATTATTGTAAAAATATTGCAGATCATTATTATCTTATCTTATTTAATCTAAAATCATGTCACAAAGTCTTTGTGTCACAACAAACAGGCCAGAATCTTAATAACTTAGTGTGTGTGTGTGTGTATGTGTGTCTTTAATTAGAACTCACGTCACAGACAAATCAGGAACTTTTTGGGTCATGTTCACGCTGAGCATGCACACCTAGGTCAGAGATGTGATGAACTGCACCTGCTGCATGAACACACGCACGCACGCATGCACACCCCTGGACCAGGAATAAACACCAACTGAGAACAGTGTGTGGGGAAAGGGAGGGGAAGGTCTGGATGTTCCTGGAAAAGTGCCAACTATCAGATAAGGATTTCTGCCTCTCACCACTTTTTTTGTGTGTGAGAAGAAACAGGAAACTGTGGAAAATGTAAAGTTTTAAAGAGTCTGAATTGATGTTATAAAAGAAGTGTAAAATCACCAGAGAATGAAACACGACATACTGCATGAGCCTGCTGAATGGTTACTTACATTTTTAAATTGACACAAAGAGCTCTGATCTCTGAGTCAGGTCAACGGCCTGCAGAAGCTTCAAGAAGGGCACGGATGGACGGGTCAGTGACAATTGCCCAATTTACGACAGGATGGGCCTCGAACTGACCTGAACTACCACTACCCCCCAAATTCCAGGTCAGACAGAACAAGTGGATCCTTAATGGTGCTTCTGGTCAGGGCTACAAGTTTATTAAGGGCATTGTATACACGCAGGTAATCTTCAGCAGCACTATCTATCTGGCCAGGCACTGACAAACACACACACACACACACACACACACACACACACACACACACAACATTAGGAAGCGTTACTTTACATTTTTACATTATTTTGCTTTAACTGGCTGATTTTGATTCATGAAATGCAGGTTCAGCAAACATAAGTTTCTATGTTCCATTCATTATGCATTCATTCAGTACATTATTCACATTATCCAAGCCTTCATGCAAATGCATCAATAAGACTGTGGAGGAGAGTACCAACGTTAATCAGCGCTGCTCCTAGCCAACGCGTTCTCACTCCCAATTTGTAAAATACTGACGCTTGGTCAGTGTCTCGCAGCGTCAGATATGACCTAAAAATCATCCTTTAGCATCTGTATTGAACGTGCCGGGCAGAGTAGCAGCTTGACGGCGGCGCTGTAATATGACGTAGTATTAAGAGTGACAGCGGTAGCGAGTAGTATGAAAGACTTCAAATCCACGTAAGGAGGTTGGTTGGGGTGGTGGATGGGTCAAACAACACGGGACTTTCACCCCGGACACCAGTAACCCCACCCACGATCCTTTCCTAAACCTAACTGTCCCGTTCTTGTGCCGCATGTCAGTTAAACGTACGTCCCGACCCAGAGCGTCAAAAAGTAACGCCAAGCGTCCCGACCAAGCGCGTCTAAATATGACACTAAAGGAGACTTTTTGCATCAATAACAAATGCCAAAGGCACCTGACCAAGCGTCGCTTTTTGATGGTGGAAGTGAGAATGTGTTGTCCTAGCAAATAAAGGGGGGTGTTTTAGTAAAAACAGCACCAAAGACCTCTCTTTATAAACCCTTTTATTATCATAATGACATTATAGGAAAGTGCAGAATAGGTATTTAGGAAAAGTCAAGGCAGGAGGGAAACATAGCAGACCCAATGACAGAATAATCAAAGTTTGAAATAATAACGTTAAATGGCGTGGGCTATGGCGGTTCTAATGTTAACTTCTACTTTAAAACTACAGTAACCTGTTCCTTTCGCAATGCATGTCTGCACAATAAATATGATGTCCTCATACACAGAAGTCACCACCGTCACTGCTGTGTTGCGCAGCAGAGCACAAAAAGAATTGAAAATAATTATATATCAAAATAATTTTTTTTCAAGTTTTTACAGACTGCTGAAGGTTGAAGAGGAAGATAAGTGTATTTTACTGTGTAATGTTAATTAACCAAGAAGTAGAAATGAAACAAGATTATCATCTATATATTTTTAGACAGCTGTCTACAGACAACTAGGATACAGGCTACATATTCTGTCGATATATGTCTGCATGATAGACTGTAAAAATAGTGAATGTAGCATCTGTAACGTCACCCATTGGTTTGTGGACTGCCATTTAAGGCCTCGAGTTTGGCAGGATAGGGGGAGGATGACATGGCCAAGCCATTGTTGTTTATGGTTGCAATGGCGCTGCGCTGCGCTAAAGGCTAAAGAGGGAAAGTTGCAGATTTTCAACCCTTCTGAAGCGAGTCATCCAGTGTAGATTTACCGCCAGGTAAACACGGACCTCCGGGTACTGCCAGTTTGCCTTAAGTTGCCAGCTAACTCTAGCAGAAGCTAGCTAGGTTGGTTGATAGAACCCTGAACAAGACATTTTCAGGTGATCCAAATGTTCCAATTAACTTAAAACACAGACAACACCTAAAAACAAGTTTGGGGCCTCAATAATTTATATGCAGCGAATTTGCGTCAGAAGTGGCGTACAAACGAAACATACGCACAGAAATATTCTAATTTATAAAACGCGTCCTACGCCGGTTTCCCTTTATAAATCCCAATCTACTCTAAATGTGGCGCAGCTTTGGCGGCTTCGTGACACGCCCATAATTGCCCTTAAATAGTCAGTGAAACACCCCAAATAAAAATTAAGTAATACCGTTACATGAGCAGAGCGGAAAACAAAACAAAGGACCTTCACTCAATGTGAAGTTGTAGTTCTTGTTAGAGAGTTGGCAAAGGGGAAACAATGTTTGGAGGGCACAGTGTGGGCATTATTGATGCCAAAAAAGCTGTAGAGTGGCAAAAGTCCCCTCTTCCACTCACGTCAAGAGCCTCGATGTCATCTTCGATAGCACACTTTCTTTTGAAAAACACATCAATAATCTCTCCCGGTCTGCTTACTTACATTTACACACCATACACCGCCTTCGTCCATCACTTTACACCCAATAATACTGCTACTCTCATCCACACTCTTGTCACTTTCCGTATTGATAATTGTAACTCCCTCCTCTCTGGTTTACCCTACAAGTCCATCCATAAACTCCAATTGGTCCAAAATTCAGCTGCCCGTATTATCACCAGAACCCCAACAACTGAACACGTTACTCCACTCCTTAAACAACTGCACTGGCTGTCCAATACCGTATTGACTTTAAGCTTCTTCTTCTCACCTTCAAAGCCCTCCATAATCTCGCTCCTCCATACCTTTTTGAACTCCTTCAGCCCTACACTCCATCCTGAACACTCTGATCCTTCTCTTCCTCACTGCTTTCCACTCCTTCTGCCTGCCTGTCCACAATGGGGTTGAGAGCCTTCAGCCATTCTGCTCCTCGCCTTTGGAACTCCCTCCTGTTATCCATCCGTACCATAGAGTCTCTACCCACCTTTAAGACGTCCCTCAAAACCCACCTTTTCAGAAAAGCCTACCCCACATGACTTCACTCTCTATCAAAATAATGGATAGATTGCTTTATTTTAATTTTAATTTTCTATCTCAATCTTTTAAATGTGTTTGTTTTAATTTAATTATATTTGCTATGAAAGGTGCCCATAAATAAAATGTCTATTATTAACATGTTGCAGACACAGTTAATGCCACAGCCTCAGAAGGTTCGTACCGTGGCCGAAATGAAAAAGAAATGGTCCGATATTAAAGTTGATGCAAAAACACAAAATGCCTAGCGCTACATGGAGAAAGTGTTTTTGCCATGGGACACTGGAGCTGACGTGGTGTGGAACAGGCACGTCGTGGTTTCTCTGCGTGCTCCCCTGTAACACTAAGCCCAAAACAGCACAGAGATCCAACAGGACAGCTTGAGGAAGTCAGAACCGGCTTATAAGCCACTCGTCCTCGTTTGCTAGCAATCTTTCTTGATGTTGGTCTCCATTTGCCACATCTTCCAACAGTGCAAAACCAGCCATTGTGCGTCACTACGCATGGCATGCCTTTCTATACCCATCAATTTGATTGTATCTTAAAAAAGCTAATCTCGCATAGCCAGAGGAGCTGCAGAGGACGGTCTGGTAAGTCCACACAGCAATCCGGGATGGGAGAAAAACATGCTCTGGTCGGTTGCTCTGGGAAAGAAATTGTTTTGGTGGAAAATGTGCTCGTTCAAAAGTTGTTTTAGTCGTGCAACAGAAAACTCAGATTGGACAGATAGTCTAGCTAGCTGTTTGGATTTACCCTGCAGAGATCTGAGGAGCAGTTAACCAGAGTCCTCAGAAATCCACCAGCGTTTAGAATGCCAACAAAAAGAAAGCGGACGGTGACGGACGTCCAAAAATGGACATCCAAAATGAATTTCCGGCAGAACAAGAGCAATCCTGGAAGTGTAACGTCCTGGATATAGACTACTTAAAAGGTGTCGGAATGAATCTAATTGTCAATGACAATGCGCAAGGAGCATGTAATTAGTAAAACTTTATTTCTATTGCACCTTTCACACTGGTTAAAACATGCTTCAGACCTACAATAAAACAATTTAAAACAAAAATAAAACAATCTAAAGCCATAAAAATAAACACTGTATAAAACACTATGATACTGATTTGATGACTTGATGACTATTATTAAAACGATGTGCTCCGCCAGACGGAGGCATCGAAAACTGCATCAGTGTAAACATTGTGTCCAGTTTTCCGTATTATTTATGAGAAAAAATTCCATAACATGCCAATATAATCACAGAACATATTTGAGTTTTCTTTTTGCAGATATATCTTCATTTGAATTTACGATAGTATCTTGTTTTATTTAGTCTGTTTCTCACTGCAGATCAATCAAACAGGTGTTTTTTAATTTGTGAATTCTTCATATCATCAATGAGAGAGGCAATATTTTGATTTCTGCTGTCACTGTCGCCGTTTCTTATTCCTGTTTCTGTGCGTACGCCTGGGTCAGAGTGTCCGTGGAGGACCGCACATTTTCCCATCAAGTTTGCTTTTTATAAATCCCAACTCTTGCGTATAGAGAGTGGGTGTATGTCTTCTTTTGTGCATATGCCACGCTTATAAATGCGGCCCCAGGTCTATTTTAATGCACAGAGTGCCATGGTTAGCATTGCTAAGCCTCTGTCCTGATTGACAGGTCGGTGTGTAGCCACCCCCTAAAGCCTCTCCTGCTTCATCATCTATTTTAAAATAAATGGGATCATAATTTACTAAATGAACATCATGCTGTATTGAAGAAAACTTGAAAGTAGCGATTGAGACCATAAACGTATGAAAATGGTAATAAATCAAGTGAGAAGTAGGGTTATTTTCTCATAGACTTCCATAGAAACAGACTTATTTTTGCAACCGGGGGAGTTGTCCCCTGCTGGATATTAGATAGAAAGCAGGTTTAAGGCATTGGCTTCACTTTTGAGACCAGGAAGCTTCGTCCATTATTATTTACAGTCTATTGTCTGCATTCCATCTACTGTACTGTACATCAATATGCTCATATCCTTTTCTCTCTCCATCTCTTACTCTTACCCTGTGTCTCTCACGAAATAAATCTGTGAGCAGAATAGACATGAACAGAGAAAACCAGATGAACAAAGAGACAGTAAAGTGGAGAGACACAAAGTGGATTACAGTGGATTTTATGCCAAAAGTCAGATCAGAAGATGTGTGTACGGTAAGTATGTAGTTAGAGCCAGCAGTAGGTTAGCTCAGGTTAGCATAAAGACTGATAACAGGGAGAAACGGCTAGCCTTGCTTTGTCCAAAAGGTGACAAAATCCACCTACCTGCACGTATAAAGCTCACTAATGCATGCTAGCATGTTACGGTATATCTGGACCCCTTGGCATCACTTTTTAATCTTCTGGGAGCCTTTTTGTGAATTTAAACAAACCGAACGTTACTTTGTTAGGTTTAGGCAAAAGGTCGTGGTTTAGGTCAAAATACCAACGTTTGTGACATTGGTTAGGCACGTTATGTAAGACAGTTAATATAGGTAGCCTACATAACTTTGAAAAAAGTGAACGTTGACTGTTATTTTCAAACTGGACATGAACATCGGTCTCCCGAGTGAAAGTTCTGTGTTTGTTTGACCCATCCACCAGTGTTTGTAGATCCGAAGACCACTTTTTGAAGGTGTCGGTCTGATCTCAGATGAAGAGGACTCAGGATTTTATTTCAAGACCGGCCAAGACCACAACATCAGGGATATCACCTGGTGCATTGTCTGATTTATGTCTTGACATCCTTACTGTGATTGGATGTAAAACGTCCTGCTTCAAATGCAGCCAATAACTTGACTCATTTCTAATTTTATATTTGTAACTGTTAACCACCTGTTCCCCACCCACCTAACACGCACTCTGAAGAAAGTGAATGCGGGAGACAGAAGAAGAAGCTCTGGCTGTCTGGGAGATGTCAGCCAAATCCTCGGTAATAAAATATGGCTACCTAAACCATAAGGAGTTTATTTCCAAAACAACATCTAAAAGAAAATGAATATTAGCTATTCATATTAGCTAGTTGTGTATATTCTGTATGTTATGGCAATACAAGTTTTCTGTGGATGTTTTTTTATGGGAATACGGATCTTTCAGATCAATTTGAGGAGAGCCTATGGTTTGCATTTTCATTGTGTCATGCAGTGTGGGACTCGCACTGTTCTGGTCTTGGTCTTGACTCGGTCTAGCTCTGTCTTGGTCTTGATTCGTCTCAACCCCTCAAAGTCTTGGTCTTGACTCGGTCTCGCCCTGTCTTGGTCTTGGTCTTGATTCGGTCTCAACCCCTCAAAGTCTTGGTCTTGTCTCGGTCTCGCCCTGCCTTGGTCTTGGTCTTGATTCAGTCTCAACCCCTCAACGTTTTGGTCTTGTCGCGGTCTCGCCCTGTCTTGGTCTTGATTCGGTCTCAACCCCTCAAAGTCTTGGTCTTGACTCGGTCTCGCTCTGCCTTGGTCTTGGTCTTGATTCGGTCTCAACCCCTCAAAGTCATGGTCTTGACTTGGTCTCTCCCTGCCTTGGTCTTGGTCTTGATTTGGTCTCAACCCCTCAAAGTCTTGGTCTTGTCTCAGTCTCGCCCTGTCTTGGTCTTGATTCGGTCTCAACCCCTCAAAGTCTTGGTCTTGACTCGGTCTCGCCCTGCCTTGGTCTTGATTCGGTCTCAACCCCTCAAAATCTTGGTCTTGACTCGGTCTCGCCCTGCCTTGGTCTTGGTCTTGATTCGGTCTCAACCCCTCAAAGTCTTGGTCTTGACTCGGTCTCGCCCTGCCTTGGTCTTGATTCGGTCTCAACCCCTCAAAGTCTTGGTCTTGACTCGGTCTCGCCCTGCCTTGGCCTTGGTCTTGATTCGGTCTCAACCCCTCAAAGTCTTGGCCTTGTCTCGGTCTCGATACACTCTGGTCTTGGTAATGACTTGGTCTCGGTTTAGGTGGTCTTCACAACAACGCTGCTATCCACCACCACAACCTTTCTGCTTATGAGGGGTTTCAGTCTTTTAATAATACTCCCTACCATTGCCACTCATCTTACTACGTAATTATTTTGAATACAAACTTACATGTAGCTTAAGGCTGAGTATGGCCCCAACAACCTCCACTAACAAGGAGAGTTGAGCATACAGTATGTAGCCAGAGAGGCGAAACCCATGGCAACAAAAGTGCTACTGTCACTTGCTGCAGCAGCACTGGCCACTGCTCCTAAAGCTTATTGCTGTGTGCACAGTAAAAATTAAAGGCAGAGATATGCCCCCCCTCCCCTATATCCCAGAGGAAATTACATCCTTGAGCTGTCAACCAATATTTCTCTCATGTGAAAATCCACTTTCCCCACTCCACAGGGTCCACTTTCTGCTGTAGTCCCCTCAGTCTGTCTTAATGGAGTGACATGATCTTGTAATCTTATTATCCACTCCCCAACAACACATGTGCTGCAGGTTTCTGAAGCTGTGACCATGATATCAACATCCCATCAGAAGTAATACCCTGTGATATCAAGTCCATACAGGACATCCTGCTAGCAGCATGATAAAGCTGTGTCAGTACTGCTCTTGAGGATATCCCATGCACAACATAATCAAAGCTCTCCATTTAAACAAATGGCATTTCCATGTACTGCAGGGCATGTGTGTGTGTGTGTGTGTGCAAAATATCCAAGAATATGGGTCAGAATGGGTAGAAGCCTCTTAAGCAAGCTGTGAGCTGGGCTAATGCGTCATTAGTAGGATGCTAATGGTTGGATGCTAATGGTTGGCTGCTTCACTGTGTCTGGCAAACGCTGTACTCACAATGACCGATATCATACAGAGCTCACACTACATTTTACATGTTGCGGCATAGATGAAGATAAATGATTCAAAGCCCTCTGGCCCTGGTGATTGGTGAATCCTGGTGGTGAAATACTGGGTCTAAAAATATTAGAAGCAAACAAAAAATTTGTAGGTGTAGTTTTAGTTTTTTTTTTTTTTTTTTTTTAACTGCCCCTGGGTTCCCAGAAAACAAAAACAGAACAGCAGCCTGTTAAACCAAAGTTCTCTCTTGAGTTAGGGTCAGGGGCGGACTGGGACAAAAACTCAGCCCTGGTACTTTAGCCACACCAGTCCACATTACCACGCCAATGCAGTCCCACCCACGGACACATGCATTCACTAATTACATTTGTGTACAGATGGTGAAATAATATAAGCAGTACCTTATGTAACACATTTTTAAACATTTAATGTAACTGGCAAATTTGTGGTGGCAGGTAACAATTCAAAATATCAAATATAATGGAATATTATTATATTCAGTAGTCCAGTAAGGGGGCTTTCACATCTGGGACTTGGGCTGGATACGACAACACTTGACCCCAAAGTCCAGTTGTTTAATTAGCATGAACAGAGCTTCATGGTAACTTTTTTTCCCTAAGGAGCATGTTTTGCTTCCAAGTTGAAAAATGTAGGATTGACTTAGTAGCCTAAGTTAATCAGTGATGTTGAATATAGCCTACAGTGTAACGGACCACCACAGTTCATACATACATGTGAACCGCGGATTAATTGCAGAGTTTAACCTACATAGTGTAAAACTACTACGTGACGGGCGCACAGCAGAAAGACGGAGCAGAATGACGCTGCTTGTTTAGGGTTTTCATGTGTACTCCTAATAGGCCTACACTTCGCATCAGGCGTTAAAACCAACTGTACCCAATTAGTCTACTATTTAAAGGAGAACTCCGGGCAATTTTTACGTTAATCCTGATCGCTATAAGTATGTGAGTACTGTTGATAGGAAAAAAAACGAGCCAAATCGGTGCTAGCATCATGGAGCTACTGCAGCTAAGGCCGAGAGCTCCCACTTAGCTAAAACGGCAGTTTTGGGGGCATATCATAAAGAGTGCCTTTGTGCCTCTTAACAGACACAAAATGCAACTAAAATGTCTGTGCAACATGAACAGGGTCCTTACATGACAACAACAAGCGTTTTCAACTCAGACATTGTTTAAATTCACCTACCCTGTTAGCTGCTAGCTGCTAGCTGCCGTCTGATGAGTGAGTGTGTTCAGCCAGGCTTCGGTAATAATCATCAAGCAGCAGTTCTGTGTGTATTTGTAGCATATATATATCCATTTTGTGTGCAATCCTTCTGGCGTTGGTGAATAGTAGTCTCTGCAGTGGCGAACTGTGTGTTAGTTGCCTTAGCCAGGCTAGCAGGCCCGACTGGCATCCTTCTATTTTCTCCCCGCCTTCCCCGCCTGTCGCGGCCGACAACAATCCACGGGCGAGACTACAGCCAGCCTTCTGTAACGCTGTTACTTTACAAGAAACAGGCATCATTTGGCCCGTTTCCATGTAGTTACATAATCACTGATATGATCATAACCACTACAGTGCTCAATTACCTATTTTTGAGGGGGAAATAAACTTTTTTCGCCGCAAAAATTTCGCCGCAAAAGCATGAACTGTCCTCTGGAGGACATCCACCAGACCAGCGGGCGCCCGTGGATTGTTGTCGGCCGCGGCAGGCGGGGAAGGCGGGGAGGAGGTAGAAGGATATGCCGGTCGAACCTGCTAGCCTGGCTAAGGCAACTAACACACAGTTCGCCACTGCAGAGACTACTATTCACCAACGCCAGATGGACTGCACACAAAATGGATATATATGATACAAATACACACAGAACTGCTGCTTGATGATGATTACCGAAGCCTGGCTGAACACACTCACTCATCAGACGGCAGCTAGCAGCTAGCAGCTAGCAGCTCACAGGGTAGGTGAATTTAAACAATGTCTGAGTTGAAAACGCATCTTGTTGTAAGGGCCCTGTTCATGTTGCACAGACATTTTAGTTGCATTTTGTGTCTGTTAAGAGGCACAAAGGCACTCTTTATGATATGCCCCCAAAACTGCCGTTTTAGCTAAGTGGGAGCTCTCGGCCCGTCAGCCAGTCCCCCAGTGCAGCATGATCACCGGGAGGGTCCCGTACAGCCTGAACCCTGCAAACAGAGATCCAGTTTGAAGGTGACGTGCTTGATTTTGACTGAACGTCACAATTTAAGTAACCTCTGATTGGGTCGGTCGGCCCATCTCGGGACCAGGCCGGCCATGCCGACTGCCCAAATGCTTAATATTACACAACAATACATTTGCCAGAAATGCCAGATGGCCAATCCGCCCCTGATTAGGGTGTAAGGTTCACATTAAAAGATTTGCTGAAGCAGTTTGATAAAAAATAAAGCTGTGTCGATGTTTGGTTGCACCACAGAGATGCAATGTTAATTTTAGCTACTCTGGCATTTAAGCCCACACTAGTATTGCATTGCCAGACCTATCTCCACAGAGCTGTGGAGTAAGGTCTGGCTACCACACACATCCAATCTGGGATAGGAGAAAAACACGCTCTGGGTTGTTTGCATTTCTTTAAACAAATTACAATTTTTATTTGGCAGTGCTAAGCTCCAGACGCAGCGACGGTGGCTCTGCAAAATAGTCTTGGGAAGGAACTTGCTTTGGTAAAACATTTGCACCCCGCAAAAGTAAACACCACATACAATATTAAATGAAGTTAACTGTTCACACAATACAGTACCATAAGCTATTTAAATTAGCTGGATACATTGTTAAACATAATTTTCTCTTACCAGTGTATCGCCGTGTGTACTTTGTCCACAGCAATCCCCCCAATCGGTCCCAAAACCTCCCAGTTAGAGAGTAAATGCAGTAGACATATTCTTTGTAAATCTTTACAATCATTCCCCGAAAGGACCAAGCAGGCCTGCCTTGTTGCACCATCCAACTTTTTTTCAAAACTTGACATTTTGAGAGTGTAGTTTGTTAGCTCGAACTTTGTTGTTCCTTCCTTAAGCACAGGGATTTCGAGAATGGCAACACAGGCAACACAGGTGAAAGGGATCCCACCACCACCTGCAGAAGCATGACTACATTAACCAGCATCCCTCCAACCTCCAGAGCCCACCTTTACTGGCCTGGATGTAGACAACAGTCAGCCTACACAGTCCCCTCAGGATTGATCCAGCAGCCACCCACCACTAGCAAAGCACGCTAAAGGCAACAGAAGGCATTCTGCTCCGAGCACAGAGTGGGATCTGAACACACTAAGATGTTGACTCTTCACAGCTGGAAATGAGAAGTGCACACAGGAAACAAAGAAGAAAAACTGAGCTCAAAAAATTAAATTGAACCTAGAAATAAATCTGACAAAACCACACACACCACACAGTCCTGATGATGCAGACTATACTGTTAGTTCATTGAAACTGCTGGACTAAATGCACACATGCCACCACGCACACACAAAGGCTAAATCTGGTCATCATTTACAGCCACTGCAACGGTCTAAAGCAAGCAGTAATGGCTAGATCAGACTAACCAGCTTTGGTAAGTCTGATTTTCATTTGAAGAAAAAGTCCATCCTCCTTTCTATAACTTTACATGTAAAAATCAAAACAAACGTGAACTGCTAGGGTTATGTGATGCTAGCTAGTTTTGCTTCACTCCCGCGAAAAATACCGACGTAGGTGACTGGGCCAGCTAGAAGGCCCCAGCCTGTCAAAAAATACGCCCAACAATGCACACTTGGAATTAGATTGGCTAAAGAATATGACAATCGACAACAATGTCCCTATTTGCTTAAACAGAAGAGGCATTGACTCAAAATTCTGAAGGCCTTAGAGTAGAATGTTCACCCGGAGACAGCACAGGGGGGAATCTTATTGGATAAAAGCTCTTATTTATGAGATGCTCTGGACGCAGCACAACCGAGGGAGAGAGTAGCAATGAAATTACAGCAATAGACTCATGGGAACAGACATATTTACCTACCTGGGAAGCGTTGTTGGGAAGGACGGAGGCGGCGATAAAGACAGTCGGTCAGTTTTATTTTACCGGGCAGAAACATGAAGAACACAAAAGCAACAAGCAATAAACTTCAAACCTTTGTAAACAGATGCTTACGAAATGTCCTGGGAATCTACTAATGAAGAGCTCTGGAAAATCACTACACAAGAACCAATCGAAACACAAATCAAACGCAGGAAATGGTGCTGGATAGGGCATAGGTCACTGTAACGCTTATCAGTTTAATTTTCTAAGCACAAACGGACATTTGGAAAAACCGCAGATTAATTGTAAATTTAACCATCGTAGTGTGAAATAAAGTCTAACTGCTCAGCAGAGAGACGGAGCTGGCTGCTGTCGCCTCTGCAGCTTATTCAGGGAGTCAGGTCAATGCAGATAAAGCGCTTGAAATGGTGGTTTTTCATACGTAGGCCTATACTCCCGTAGCGCTCGCATCAGGTTTTAAAAAACTGAACCAAAAAACACAGAATTGGACGGCTGTTTAACGCGTCTACGAGACATTTTCCCAGCTAATTAAACTGTCTCAATGTACTACTGATAGACGGCAGCGCAGCCAGCCCTGCGGACAGACAGCAGTCAGAGTTCCGGCAGAAGGCAGAGAGCTCCGCGCTGACAGCAGCGGCTGCACAGCGAGGCAGAACGGTCACTGGGAGAACCTGACTATGCAAACGGAGATCCCATTATTGCTAGCTTTACAGCGGAGCGTTCAGATCCAGTCAATTCAGTGCCAGCTGAATGTGTATACTAGTGGCTGGGGGTGAGAGGGAGGCTGGCTGCTGAAAATTAGATGTTTTGGCCACGTGATTTTCCTTTGGCGCTGGCTTAAACTTCTTTGGGGACGCCAAAACTTTCTACCGTATAATTTACTGCCACACGAGTCACAAATAAGCTTGGCGAGCCGCGCAATGACCAACACTAACGCTAAGGGGTTCTTGGCCAAAAAAATCGTTGAAGACCGCTGCCTTAGTGGGTTATCCGGCCCTACTAAAGAAGCTTTTGAACTTGTCTTATATATATATATATATATATATATATATATATATATATATATATATATATATATATATATATATATATATATATATATACAGTGAGGAAAATAAGTATTTGAACACCCTGCTATTTTGCAAGTTCTCCCACTTGGAAATCATGGAGGGGTCTGAAATTGTCATCGTAGGTGCATGTCCACTGTGAGAGACATAATCTAAAAAAAAAAATCCAGAAATCACAATGTATGATTTTTTTAACTATTTATTTGTATGATATAGCTGCAAATAAATATTTGAACACCTGAGAAAATCAATGTTAATATTTGGTACAGTAGCCTTTGTTTGCAATTACAGAGGTCAAACGTTTCCTGTAGTTTTTCACCAGGTTTGCACACACTGCAGGAGGGAGTTTGGCCCACTCCTCCACACAGATCTTCTCTAGATCAGTCAGGTTTCTGGGCTGTCGCTGAGAAACACGGAGTTTGAGCTCCCTCCAAAGATTCTCTATTGGGTTTAGGTCTGGAGACTGGCTAGGCCACGCCAGAACCTTGATATGCTTCTTACAGAGCCACTCCTTGGTTATCCTGGCTGTGTGCTTCGGGTCGTTGTCATGTTGGAAGACCCCGCCTCGACCCATCTTCAATGCTCTAACTGAGGGAAGGAGGTTGTTCCCCAAAATCTCGCAATACATGGCCCCGGTCATCCTCTCCTTAATACAGTGCAGTTGCCCTGTCCCATGTGCAGAAAAACACCCCCATAGCATGATGCTACCACCCCCATGCTTCACAGTAGGGATGGTGTTCTTGGGATGGTACTCATCATTCTTCTTCCTCCAAACACGGTTAGTGGAATTATGACCAAAAAGTTCTATTTTGGTCTCATCTGACCACATGACTTTCTCCCATGACTCCTCTGGATCATCCAAATGGTCATTGGCAAACTTAAGACGGACCTTGACATGTGCTGGTTTAAGCAGGGGAACCTTCCGTGCCATGCATGATTTCATACCGTGACGTCTTAGTGTATTACCAACAGTAACCTTGGAAACGGTGGTCCCAGCTCTTTTCAGGTCATTGACCAGCTCCTCCCGTGTAGTCCTGGGCTGATTTCTCACCTTTCTTAGGATCATTGAGACCCCACGAGGTGAGATCTTGCATGGAGCCCCAGTCCGAGGGAGATTGACAGTCATGTTTAGCTTCTTCCATTTTCTAATGATTGCTCCAACAGTGGACCTTTTTTCACCAAGCTGCTTGGAAATTCCCCCGTAGCCCTTTCCAGCCTTGTGGAGGTGTACAATTTTGTCTCTAGTGTCTTTGGACAGCTCTTTGGTCTTGGCCATGTTAGTAGTTGGATTCTTACTGATTGTATGGGGTGGACAGGTGTCTTTATGCAGCTAACGACCTCAAACAGGTGTATCTAATTTAGGATAATAAATGGAGTGGAGGTGGACATTTTAAAGGCAGACTAACAGGTCTTTGAGGGTCAGAATTCTAGCTGATAGACAGGTTTTGAAATACTTATTTGCAGCTGTATCATACAAATAAATAGTCAAAAAATCATACATTGTGATTTCTGTATTTTTGTTTTTAGATTATGTCTCTCACAGTGGACATGCACCTACGATGACAATTTCAGACCCCTCCATGATTTCCAAGTGGGAGAACTTGCAAAATAGCAGGGTGTTCAAATACTTATTTTCCTCACTGTATATACGACATCATAAGCTGCAACCCATTTAAGAAATCCATGAATTTCTTCTTCCGTCTCTCTAAATCAAGTCCATGCATTTATTTATGAAGCTCTTTTAGGAAACATGTACAACAAGTACGTCCCAAGTTCTTCTGGCTGTATGTGTGCATGTGTGCGTGTGTGTGTGTGTGTGTGTGTGTGTGTGTGCGTGCGTGCGTGCGTGCGTGCGTGCGTGTGTGTGCATGCAGCTTCTCAGACAGACAGAAATAGTTAGCTGCAATGGATGCTGCAATAATAACACAGAATGGATGTCTGATAAGGGCCTTCTGTTATGGCTTCCAGTGAAGCAGGAGCTGATAATAAAATAATTTCAGGTGACAAATTGCTTTTATAAATAACAAGAAAGGTTAATGTGAGAATTTGCAGGCTTTGTGATTGTGGCGTGTGTTTCCCCGCTGTGACACATCAATTCTGAAAGTGGCAAAACTCATATTCATTTTTTTACAAGTAACCAATTTACTTAATGGCTATTGCTTTCTGAGAGAGGTGGGTCAATCCAAAGTGATTTGACTTGATGAGTTGAAGCATAGTGTGCCACGCCCAGGGAAACATTCATTTGGTGAGTGCATTTTCCCAAAATAAACATGCCAGAGTCCAGCCTCACACCTCATGCCAGCTTGTGATTTCCACCACCAACTGCTCGGCTCTGCTCCACCAATCATCCGCCCAGCAGGCCTCCACTCCTGGCTACCTGATAGTGGTTCAAACTTCAGTCAAAAAGTTCAGTCAAACAGCAGTTACTCCCAAGCTTCATGAGAGCTCAACTCTTCTCTTTTTTGACCTCAGTCCTTCACATCTTCTCTCCAATTCCTTACTATTCAACTGTATAGAGACAGAGGACATTTAAGTCCCGCCCCCACCGGAGGGGAAATACTCTGGGGTCCTAGTCTATATCATATTCATGATGTTCCACTTCCGGGATTGGTCCGTTGCCGCCGGATGTCACTCTTTACGGCCGGATGTCCGTTACCTTCCACTTTCTTTGTGTTGGAATTTTAAACTCCGGTGGATTTCTGAGGACTATGGTTAACTGCTCCTCAGATCTCTGCAGGGTTAATCCAGACAGCTAGCTAGTTCCTTCCTGAGGCTATTTTGCAGAGGCACCGGGGCTCCGTCCGGCAGACGAGTGTGATTGGTTTAAAGAAATGCCAATAAACCAGAGCATGTTTATCTCCCAACCTGGAACGCTGTGTGGACTAGCCAGACCCTCCTTCACAGCGCTGTGTAGGAAGGTCTAGCAATGCGAGACTAGTGGGATCATGAAGCTAAACTAACGATATGCCCGACCTTACACAGAAAAGCTAAAACTGACATTTAGATATTTGACTTGGCAACAAAATTCTTCCTGCTGATTCCTCACGTCGCTATCAACTTTTGTCTTCATAAAAGCTAAATTTTTCGGGTTGGCAGCTTACAAAAACTTCAAAGTCATGGGTTATTTACCCTGTTGGTAGTGAATATATAGCAGATTTCAGGCATTTTTCTGTTGTTTACTAGCAGACGAAATTGACGAGGAGGCACCAGTCACACAATAGGAGTCAATGGGGAGGGGAGAGTTGTTTTTCCTGTACCGTGGGTGTGGTTTTCAGAGTATGACGCGATGCGCTCTGTCTCTATTCTACTGTTTACTAGGGACATGCAGAATTTGTTTGCTTGTCTTGTGCACAAGAAACTTTTCTCCAATCTGAAACCGAGTTCCCATCACAATGGCTGCCGAGGAGGAGGTATTCATCTTCCTGAAAAAAAATTATTTCTCATGTCCCTTTTTGAGGCTCCGTAGTTTGTACCTCTTATTGGTGTCATTTCTATTTCTCTGTGGCAGTGGTGTATTGGCAGGTGTAAATAATGGATATACTGTCCTTAATTCCAAAAGGCTATTTCCTCTTTACTGCCCGCTCAGCCAAGAAATAGTCACATAGCACCTTATGTAAAACAGGGATTTGACAATTTTACAGTTTTGATTTTTGTATGGATATAATACAGAATTGAGCCTAGTCTTATCACGTCACTCACAAGTCTCCTGAAAACTCAGGGTTGTTGTGGATCCTCACGCTGTCCTTCCTAATTTTTGGTAATCGTGCAATAACTTTACACAAGTCATTCTTCTCTCGGGGTCTTTGTCTCTCTCTCTCTCCCACCATTTGAACCCAGTCAGATTTATTAATATTAAAAAGGACGGTGGGTCCTCAGGGCTTAGTCCCACTATCTCCATCCCTCCATCCCTCTGCCTCCTTTCTCTCTCCGTCACTCTCTTTGTCTCGGTGTCCCTCACTCATCTCTCCACTGCTTGACCCTGCTAAGGTTAAATATTATTAATGATCAGAAGCACTTGGGGCATCTTCTGTCTCCTGCTGTCTCCTCTGTCTGTGCTTGGCAGCTATGGATTTTTCTATTATTCGGTCCTCTCTTAGTACAAACACACACACCAGACCCAGACACATTTCCAGGGCTGTTTCTGAGCATTTTGGGGGCATTTGACACTGGCAAACCCAAACAATCACCACCACCCATCTGGCTACGACCTTATGACCCCAGTCATTTTTATATCAATGAATGACTTGGCATACTTTATCAATAAGGATTTTAATTAACAAATGAAGCACAATATGAAAACAATAAGTAATTATTTACAATATTACAAAAATACTTTTTCCAATAGACTTACATGGCAAAAGCAATGTCTGTTATTTGGCAGTTAACCTTTTGTATCCATTCGGTCTGATAACAATTGGAGAGTCTAGACAGTCTGTTGTCATGAACCATTCGTACAAAAGTAATGCACTGTAATTTGTATGTATTTAACGTATTTATTGCTGTATGCACCACATTGACTGCTGCTGTATAAGACCACTCTGGTCCGCTTAGGGAGGTGGTCTGGGTGGGTTCTAGAACACAGGGCTTTCAAGCTGGGGAGCGGAGTTTGTGTTCCGGGGAAAACACAAGACTTTCATCCAGGAAACACGTTGTCTCCTGGGAGTACTACTTAAAGCTAAAGGTGTAGTTTCTGTCGCCCCCCATAAGGAATTCGAAGTAATGACAACAACACTGTCTGCGCATCCACATGATACAAGCCTTCTGTGATCGCGCACAGCCCTCAGCCCTCCTTCACAAAGTTGCTGGTAGCCAAGGAGGACATGGAGGATTAAAAAAACATGATGGACTCTTCAGAAGAGGTAATTATCTTCACTTGAGTTTCTGCGCTCGAAAGTCGCCGGACGACACAATCTTCTGAACATAGTCACACTGAGAAATACAGAGAGAGTTGTGTGGAGCTGATAGTCTTAATTAGCTTTGTAGCAACTCATTTGGCAATGGCTTGAATATAACGGACGTTCAATAATATCATAAAGTTACGCACTAAAGCTTTAAGGGGACTAGTGTTTTAATCCAAACTCAAACTTTTTCTTGACTAAATTTAACTGTAAAGACCGCTAAACTTAACTGTCATACTCGTCGTCACGTGACTAGCCTATCTTTTTTTGTAGGATACCATACTGCCTGTCTGTCATACACAAACAAGCACGCACACACACTCACCCACGCACACAGCTGGGTGATATAACAGTGTGATGACATGCCAAGCATGGGTCAGGATTGCACTCTGCAGGTCAGGGCTGCCACATCTGGCACTCCACTCCTCCACTGAATACTGCCCAAGAGGGATGGATGAATGGATAGAGCATGAGAGAATGAGAGATAGATGGAGAAAAAGTGAGAGAGAGGGATATGAGGACAGCGTGAAAGATTAAACTTAATATTGCACTTAATATTCTGGTTTTTGTCCTTGTTCAGAAAAAGACAATATTCTGACTAAGCTGTTTACGTGGCTAATGAAAGTGAATATTCCACTAATATTCCTGTGTACATGCAGCCGTGCAAAGTAGGATAGAAAGGTCGGTGCTGCGATGTTTGTGCATATCCAAAAACCTGTTGATATCCAAATCTTTTATAATGTTTAAAAGTAGCTGTGTGTCTCCATCCAACCAGAAATATGGGCTTTTCTTTTTGGCATGCAGCCTTGCAAACTGCTGACCATAAGCATAAGCAGGCCGTAAACGGTCACAAACTACAGTTAAAAACCCTGATTAAGGCGCATGTTCTAAATGTCTAAAGAATGCTTCTAAAACCAGAATAATACCCCACATGTCTTAATCGGAAAATTTTAAACTCGGAAAAAGGCCTTTTTCAGAATATCCCAACGGAATATGCTGTTTACGTGATCCGTATATTGCAATATTCGGAATAATAGTGGAATATTAGTGTGCATGTACTCACTGACTACCATTGATGAGTTTTTTTGTATCATGATGACCGCTGTTTTGCACTGCAAGTTGTTGTTAATCCTGTCTTTGACAAGCATTATGGCAGTTTAGCTGTGATAAGCCCTTTATCTTGTGTGTGTGTGTGTGTGTGTGTGAGTGGCTTTAGTAAGGTCATCCAAGGCTCTGTGTGTGGACTTATCTAAGTCCTGTCAATTGTATTTATATAGCCCAATACCACAAATCACAGATTTGCCTCAAAGGGGTTGGATGTCTGTTTGTCGCAGTGTCGCAACTACTGTACAAACCCCAGTGCACAAATACCAGCCACTTTCCCACTCCTTCCTGTTATCTGCTACATACTTACATACTCTGCTACTCACACAGCCTGAGTCGGCAGTCAGACGGTGCAGCAAAAACGCAGGTCTTTCCATTTATTTTGAATGGGGGTAGTGCGTTTAGGCTGCAGCGGGGGTTGCCACAGTGGGGGACACGCAAAAAAACGCAGCGGGTGAGAAACGCAACCCCTCGTCACGCTGCGGTGGCCAGTCATGTAACCGGAGATCAGACTTGTCAGTGTGTTTAGAGCTATGGTTTTGAGGCGGTGTGAGTGTCCCATACAGGAAACAAGAAACATCACTGCCTCTATTGCCGCCACAAGAAAGTTTTTTTAAAAGGGCAACTATTAAATAGCATTTTCATGATTATACTTGCATTTTGTGTTTGTGCTAGAACATGTTCAATTCAATTTTATTTATAGTATCAAATCATAACAAGAGTTATCTCAAGACACTTTACAGATAGAGTAGGTCTAGACCACACTATAATTTACAAAGACCTAACAATTCTAGTAAATCCCCCAAGAGCAAGCATTTAGTGTGACAGTGGCGAGGAAATACTTCCTTTTAGGGAGAAACCTCGGACAGACCCAGGCTCTTGGTAGGGGGTGTCTGACGGTGCCGGTTGGGGGTGTGATGAACAGTGGCAATAATAGTCACAATAGTAGTTGTAGTAGTTCATGGTGTAGCAGGGCACTGCAGGGCGTTACATGGTGTAGCAGGACGTAGCAGAGCATAGGAGGGTGTAGCAGGGCATGGAGCAGGACCACAGCAACAGCTGCAACCATGATTTAGGTAACACCCTGATCCGAGGAAAACTGCTGGGCGAAAAAAACATAAGGACTCCAGGGAATAAGCTCCCCAGAGCTAGGTTAGTAACAATCATTTCTGGGATATGGATGCACACAGATGGAAAGAGAGAGGAGAGAGGAGCTCAGTGTGTCAAAGGAAGTCCCCCGGCAGTCTAAAACTATAACAGCATAATTAAGAGCTGGTGCAAGGCAAACCTGAGCCAGTTCTATAAGGGTTGGTGGATGAATCTGACGAGTATGAAGAGAAGCAGAGAAGAGAAGGGGTGCCGTGTCTGAAGCTATACAGGCTCCGCCGCCGGTCTAGGCAAACACTGCAACTCCTCACTCCCTAACTATAAGCTTAATCAAAGAGGAGAGTTTTAAGTTTGCTTTTAAATGTGGTGACGGTGACTGCCTCCTGAACCCAGACTGGGAGCTGGTTCCACAGGAGAGGAGCTTGATAGCTGAAGGCTCTGGCTTCCATTCTACTTTTAGAGACTATAGGAACCACAAGTAACTCTGCAATCGGTGAGCACAGTGCTCTAGTGGGACAATAAGGTACTATGAGCTCTTCAAGATATGAAGGTGCTTGACCATTTAGAGTTTTGTAGGTCAGGAGAAGGATTTTAAATTCAATCCTGGATTTTACAGGAAGCTAATGCAGAGAAGCTAATACAGGAGAAATATGATCTCTTTTCTTAGTTCTTGCAGTTTACATGCTTTAATGTTAAAAAAACACTTTATTTTTCTCAGACTGCCCATGGCTGCAGCACCTGTATTCACCCTCTTTATGAGACGCTCTGTAGTGCCTGTCTCTTTAATCCCTCCTCCTGAAAAAGCCCAGTCTGCTCTGATTGGCCAGCGCGCTTCCTGGAAACTCCAGAGCCTCCGCTCTTTTTTTTTTACTAGTTGACTTTGTACTATGAAAATTCACCAATAAAGGCTTCTAAACCAAATATTACTTAACCGGACATGTCCCAGCAGTAATGTGACCGGAATTTGATGAGAAATTACCAGCATTGGCCAAGATTACAGCTATGTCGCATTAGCATATAGCTGCTTAATAGTTAGCAGTATGCTAACCTTAGATTGTAGTGGAAGAAAGCAGCACTTTCTGTCGTCAAAAATCGCAAAAACAGAAAATGTTTTAGTATTAACCTAAGGCAAACCTGAATATTTCCTGCAACAACAAAGCACTCGCTATGTCTCGCTCATCTCTTTTCTTTCTCCCCTGTGAAATATAGCTGCCTTCAAGCGCATTCGGAAATGTAGAGATCTATAAACGAGCTAACGGAAAAACAATAATTGTGAAAAATAAAGTCTACTTGTGCTGCATTGGGGGGTTAAAGAACACAACAGGACATGACACAAATGTGCCGTTTCAGTGACACTCCCACAGTCGCACAACCCTACGAAAAATCGCCAGATCCCTTTTTTTGGTCTGAATGCACCGTTGGAGCTGCCCGCCTTAACACTACATCTACTGTATGTTCAGCCTGCTTCCTAGTGGCAGACTGTAAGCCTGTTTGAGCAATTACATTAAAGACGCTTTACTAGAAACTGTGGGCCATGCTGCGGCTTAATTTGGATACTTTTGTTAGTACACTTACTGTCTGAGGGGTCACAAGATAATTGAAAGGATAAAGAACAGAAATCTTTTGCAGAAAATTGTTTCTTTTATCTCTCCCTAAAGTATTGCTTTATTCGTGTGAAATACTTCATACTGTCAGCCAAGGGCGTCACTTTGTGTTGGAAAGTGGTGGGAACGTAAGGTCTCGGATGAGAATTTTTTTTTAATATTCAATGGTGGGATCGGTATGAGGTCAGAGAAGATAATTGCAGCCGGTCGGGAAAAGAATTGCATTAAATGCAATAGAAAATACAAAAACTGGCCTACTTGTCATAAAATGCACAGCAATGCACAAGTTACAGTCATCCATGCATGATCGCAGATGTCATTTCAAGATTTGGAGGTAAACATATGCTGGGGTCGTTTAAAACAACATTTTAGCGTTAAACACGCTAAAATTTATGGTGGAAATGTCTTTCTTTATGTAAAGCACATGCAGCAGGTGACGAAATATAAAAACATAATGGAATATAGTACAGTAACGCTCTCAGGCATTCTGAATTGCTTTTAAATATTTTCCTGTAGATTAACTTTTTCTCATGTAATGCTATCCCTGCTAACCAGTGGTGGAATGTAACTAAGTACATTTACTCAAGTACTGTACTTAAGTGAAATTTTAGGTACTTGAGTCTTTTCTTTTCATGCTACTTTCTACTCCGCTACATTTCAGAGAGAAATATACTACTATATTTACTCCACCACATAATCTGACAGCTTTAGTTACTAGAAATTAAGATTGTTGCACACAAAACACATGTAGTTTAAAAAAAAAAAAAAAAAAAACTTTATAAATGAAACTAGCTGAAAGAATTAGACCATTAAACACGTAGTTGATTGATAGAACTGTATTGGATTGTTTCCAGTTTCTTCAGAGTACTTTTAATATTTTAAGTTCCTTTTTTCTGGTGATACTTACATAGTTTTACCTAAGTAACATTTTTAATGCAGGACTTTTACTTGTAACAGAGTATTTTACAGTGTAGTACTTTTATTTGAGTAAAGGATCTGATTACTTCTTCCACCGCTGCTGCTGACTCAGCAAACATGAAGGCATGATTTTCCTCTTTTGTGTCTTTTGTTTGTGGAAGTAATCTCTTTAAATGTGCGCGTTCACATCAATTATACATGAATGCATTTGAATTAATCTATTAACCTGTGGACTGTAACAGCTCAGATGTGTTTTCAGCAAGATTTCTGCCCGTGTTCAAAGATTTCTGCACATTCAAATTCTACATATCGGTGTTTTCTGTGTTCTATTCTTTTAGAACATTTTTAACAAATTTGCTTTTTAAAAAGCAATGGTGGGGCGCTTGGGTAGCTCACCTGGTAGAGCGTGCGCCCCACGTGGCTTAGTCCTTAGTGGCCCGGGTTTGATCCCAACCCGTGGCCCTTTGCTGCATGTCGTCCAATTTCTCTCTTTCCCCCTATCCTGTGTACAGCTGTTGTATCAATTAAAGGCAAAAAAGCCCCCAAAATAATCAACAAAATAAAAATAAAAATTCATTCCAGGGTCCCCAGTGTAAATGACACCTAAGTTCAAATACTACTCAAATATCACGATATTTTCCACCTCAATGTCGATATTGCGGCGATATTGTAGGGTTGACTATTGGCGCTTTCACAAAATATGAACACAATGAGAGTTTTGATAAATAATTACCAATAATTTGGATACAATGACTAAGTGGGTAAAGGCAAATAATAGAACAGCTAGTAAGTCTGGTAAGTTGAGAAAATCACATCACTTTACTGTAATGCAGCCTTTAAAACCAGAAAAAGACAACACTTCATATTACGATATCAAAAATTTAAGATGATATGTAGTCTCATATAACTCTCTACTTATATTGCCTATCCCTAATTTGAACTGGGACAAAGATCATTAACCTTGTATATAACAAGTAGAGATGTAATGTACTGATCATATATATATATATATATATATATATATATATATATATATATATATATATAGCCACGATGTTCCACTTCCGGGATTGCTCCGGTTCCACCACAAATTCCGGATCCCTCTTTTTGGCCAGATGTCCATTTCCTTCCGCTCTTTCACAAAATATTTACACAAAGAGAGTTTTGATAAATAATCACCAATAATGTCGATACATCGACTAAGTGGGTAAAGGCAAATAATAGAATAGCTAGTAAGTCTGGTAAGTTGAGAAAATGACATCACTTAACTTTGATGCAGCCTTTAAAACCAGGAAAAGACAACACTTGTGTCATATCACGATATAATAATAATAATAATAATAATAATAATAATAATAATAATAATAATAATAATAGTAAATTGAATTTATATAGCGCTTTTCAAAGACTCAAAGTCGCTTTACAGGGGAGGTAGATTACAAAAACAGAACAAAACAAAACAAAGCAAGATTCAGGCACAGATGAAAAGGGGCGGGGGGCTACGGATAGGCAGAGGTGAAGAGATGGGTCTTAGGTGGGACTGGAAGATGGAGAGGGACTCAGAGATGCGGATCTCTTGGGGGAGGGAGGTCCAGAGCCTGGGAGCTGCTCTGGAGAAGGCTCTGTCCCCAAAACTGTGGAGGTTGGACTTTTGGATACAGAGGAGACCATTTGAGGTGGATCTGAGGAACCGTGAGGGTTGGTACGGGGAGAGGAGGTCAGTGAGGTATGAGGGGGCCAGATGGTGGAGGGCTTTGTAGGTGAGGACCAGGATTTTGTAGGTGATCCGGTGGGAGATAGGAAGCCAGTGGAGTTGTTTTAGGACTGGAGTGATGTGGTGCCAGGATTTGGAGCGGGTGATGAGTCGGGCGGCTGAGTTCTGGACCAGTTGGAGTCGGTTGATGTTGGTAGAGCTGATGCCGAGGAGAAGTGAGTTGCAGTAGTCCAGTAGGGAGGAGATGAAGGCGTGAATGAGTCTTTCAGCAGCGGGGGGTGTGAGAGAGGGTCTGATTTTGGCGATGTTGCGGAGGTGAAAGAAGGAGGTTTTAATGACATGACGGATGTGGGGCTCAAGGGAGAGGGTAGAATCAAAGATAACGCCAAGGTTGCCGGCCTGGGGAGATGGGGAGACAATGGTGCCGTCGATGGTGAGAGTGTGGTTATTGGTTTTGCTGAGTGTGGATTTGGAGCCTATGAGGAGGAATTCTGTTTTGTCGCTGTTGAGTTTGAGGAAGTTGTGTTGCATCCAGGTTTTAATAGCTGACAGACAGGAGTTGATGTGGGAGAGGGGAGGATTGTGGGGGGATTTGGTGCTGAGGTAGATCTGGGTGTCATCGGCATAGCAGTGGAAGTCCAGGTTGAAGTGGCGGAGTATTTGACCAAGAGGGAGGATGTAGATGATGAAGAGGAGGGGGCCGAGTACGGAGCCTTGGGGAACGCCTTGAGTGACTGCGGCTGTGGCAGAGGTGTGGTTATGGAGAGAGATGAAGTGGGATCTGTTGGATAGGTAGGAGTGGAGCCAGCTGATTGCAGTACCTTCGATACCGAGGTCTTTGAGTCTGGTGAGCAGAATGTTATGGCTCACGGTATCGAAGGCTGCACTCAGGTCGAGGAGGATGAGGATGTTGAGGGAACCGGTGTCAGCAGAGGTGAGGAGGTCATTGAGGACTTTGAGGAGAGCAGGTTCTGTGCTGTGGAGGGGGCGAAAACCAGATTGGAGGGGTTTGAATTGGTTATTGGCATGAAGGTGGGTTTGTAGTTGTACGGCGACTATACGTTCCAGGGTTTTAGACAGAAAGGGGAGGTTGGATATTCGGCAGTAGTTGTTGAGGGAGAAGGGATCCAGACCAGGTTTTTTAAGGATTGGGGGGACAGCGGCAGTTTTGAAGGCAGAGGGGACAGTTTCAAGGGACAGTGAGGAGTTGAAGAGGTTAGTGAGATAGGGGCATAAGACGGGGAGGCAGGACTTCAGTGGAGTGGAGTAGGGAGGGGGGTCAAGGGAGCAGGTAGTGGGTTTGGAAGAGCTGATGAGTTTGGAGATTTCAGGAGGAGTGACCGGGTCAAACTGGGAGAAGAGGCAGTGAGGAGGAGGGGTCATGGTGGGTGCTGGAGTAGATCCTGGGAGGTCCGATACAGAGGATAGAGATTTGTAAATGATGTTGATTTTGTCAGCAAAAAAGTGGAGGAATGAGTTGCAAAGATCCAGAGTAGAGGTAGAGAGGGTGTTGGTCCGAGGCTTGATGAGGTTGTTCATTGTGGAGAAGAGGGTTCTGGGGTTTTGGCAGGGGTCGGTGAGGATGGTGGAGAGGTAGGCAGATTTGGCAGCAATGAGGGCGTCTTTATAGGCAGTGAGATGGAGTTTATAGGCTTCATGATGCACTGTGAGGGATGATTTCTTTGTCAGACGTTCAAGTTGGCGGCCAGTTTGTTTCATTTTCCGGAGTGCAGGTGTGTACCAGGGTGAAGAGGTGTTAAAAGTGACGGTTTTTGTTTTGAGGGGTGCCAGGGTGTTGAGGGAGGTAGACAAGGTGGATTTGAGGTGATTTGTGAGATCATCAGGTGAGGTGATGGTTGAGCCCAGGTGGAGAGTGGTGGAGAGCAGGTCAGAGAGATGGTGGGGATCGATTGATTTAAGGTTGCGGAAGGTGATTTCTTTGAGGAGGCGGGGGCGTGGGGTTGGAGAAGGGATGGTGAACCGTATCAGTTTCTGATCAGAGAGGGGAAAGAGGCATGGATGGAGGTCGAGCACCGGTTGGTTTGTGGAGGAGACCAGGTCGAGGATGTGTCCTTTTTCATGGGTGGGGAATGTGACATGTTGGGTGAGAGAGAAGTTATCCAGTAAAATGGTGAATTCTGATGAGAGCTTGCAGGTGGGGGAGTCCATGTGGATGTTTAAGTCACCGAGTAGCAGCTCGGTGACTTAAATCGTAATATCACAATATTACAATATCCAAAATCTAAGACGATAGCTAGCCTCATTTATCGATGTCGATATAATATCGATATATTGCCCATCCCTAATTTGAACTGGGACAAAGATCATTAACCTTGTATATTACAAGAAGCGATGTAATGTACTGGTCATAACCTGGGATCAGGCTCACAAGTATTCACATCAAGACATTTCTTCATTTAAAAGACACACAAGACAAAAAGGTTGGCTGACCCTGCTGCAGATTATGAGCAATACAAACTAGTGGGATAACTTTTAGACAGACTTTAATAAAGTCAGTTCGTCCTCATACGTTTTACTACTGTAGAGACTTTAATGAAAGCTCTATTTTTAGTGAGATTTTAATGAAGCCATGTGTAAATTCAAACCCACCCCAACTCCCCATTTCTCCTGTTCCATTATAATGAAGTTCGTAAACTCACCTTCTCTCTGTTTTTATGGTCTGAACTTATGGAGTGCTCAAGCCCATGACATCACCGCATAACGATCACCTTTTATCAGTGGAGGAATGTAACTAAGTACATACTGTATACTCAAAATACAATGTTTTTTATTATAAATGAAACTACCCAACCATATAATGGCCTACAAGTCCAGCTGAAATGATTAGCCGATTAAACACTTAGTTGATTGACAGAACTGTTTGGATCGTTTTTAGTTTCTACAATGTGAGGATTTTAGTGCAGTACTGATTCAGACCAAAGCAAACAAACTGCAGGTGTGAAAACGCCATAATAGTACGTGTCAATCGCCCCGCTTCCCAACATTGCACGCTAGTGGGCTCTGCACTAGCAGTTATCGGTTTCTTTCCACTGACTGTGTCCCAACCGACAGCGGCAGATGCTGCCCACCAAGAGTCTGGGTCTGTCAGAGGTTTTCTGCCTGTAAAAAGGCCTAGATCTACTCTCTAATCTAATCTGTAAAGTGTCCTGAGATAACTCCTGTTGTGATTTGACACTATAAATTGAATTGAATGGAAACGAATTGAATTTCACCACCGACAAGCAAAAAAAAAACTTATTTTACGGAAAATAGTTAACTGAAATTTGTTTGTGAAAACATTTTATGTGAGAAATAGGCTATGCAGGGTCAGTTTCAAAGCTTCTCATAAGCTTTTGAGAGGCGCCGAGTTGAGCCGGCCGCTCATCATTTGCATAGAGTAGCCTGGATTCAACTTTATGCAAATGAGGAGTGGGCGACTCAACGTCCCCGCTTCTCCAAAGCCCACATGACGCTACCAGAATGCATTGCATGGCTGCTCCCATAGAAATAAATGGGAATCGTGGAAATGACGTACTATAATCACAGCTGCTCTCTCTTTTTGTCCCTCTCTCTTTCTCCTCACCTTCCTCCCACCCACCACCAGTCCCGTCCTTCTGGGGTCTGGTGCACTCCGCCTGGAACCTGTGCGCCATAGGGAAGAGGCAGTCACCCATCGACATCGAGACCAGTCACATGATCTTTGACCCGTACCTGACCCCTCTGAGGCTCAACACAGGAGGACGCAAGGTAAGGGAGAATAGAGCAGAACTTTCTACAGTCTACAATCTACATAACCGGAAATATTTCAGGAGTGATGTGACACAGAATTGGGGAGAATTTAACAACATTGGCAGCCAAGATGACATCTTTTACTGCTGTTAGTATTTAGCTACATGGGACAATGTTAACATAGCAGTAGCTTAAAAAAAACACTCCAGCATTTCCTGTCTGGCTGGAGCAGATGACCAATGATAGAAGGCCGGCTCTGTGTAGAAAATGTTCAGAACAGTGGGAAATCTGAACATTTTAGCTTACGGGGATTTCTACGAAATACGTTTACCTCAGTTTTGGCCACGTTTAACATGAAAATCCGAAATTATAACATGGTAGATATGACAGAAAATACGGAAAAGCATAATATGTCACCTTTAAGAGACACCGACCCTTGAATTTCAGGCTGATGATTGGAGACAGAACTCATCAACGATCAACATGCTCCATTCACAGCAGCTACAGTATGTGCACTACTTTTTAAGGCATCTGATAATAGAGGCTTTCTATAACAAATCTGTACATCATTTGGGAAAAACATGGTAGATGCCAACGAAAGGAAACATCCTGTAGAGCCTGTATCCTGTTTTGTGTCTAACTGTTCTCTTAATTCTGAAACCACAACACAACAAATTCAATTCAGTTCAATTACATTTTATTGTCATTGACCGGAATGTAGGTTCTTGCTTTCCAACAAAGAGTGCACATACGCAGTAGATTGATGTTTATGTATAAAATGATTATGTCAGGAATGGGGGACAGAACTCAGGCGCAGACTGGAGTCGGCAAAAAAAGAAGCAAATAATGTGCAGTAGGTAGGTTAGGAATTTTGCGTAAACAGCATTCGAGAGACTGAACGAAAACATAAAGTGGAAGTTATTTCAAAACCCTCAAAGATTCGGGGCTTTTGAGAAAACATTTGGGGCTTTCGATACCAATACCGATACTGTGACCTCGATACCGGTTCCTGAATTATACTTTTTCGATACCAATTTTATAAAATCCATTTTTATCAAAAAAGAAATTACAACATTACGGCATAAATCTTTTTATTTATTTTTCAGCTCCTACTACGTGAGCCCTTTCTCTGTGGTAACGTAGAGTTTTTCCTGCATGCTGATTGGCTCACTGACACTGATGAGATTTCTCCTTAGGCATTGAAATTGGGAATTTAATGACAAGACATTTTTCGATACTTGATGCTATAAAGGCAATTTGGTCAGTGCCTGAAAAGTATTGAGCGCTAGTCCCGAGTACCTTGCCTCGGGACCGTGCACAAACATCACATCCTTCGGATTGTCCGGGAGTCCTTCATATATAAATCAGAAGGCAACCGAGAAGGTCAGGGAAAGTCTCAGTTTTAAAGTTACTTTCAAATTTGTTTACCCATTGGCAATACAAAGCGATTAATAGGCCTACATGAAAAAGTTACACATATAACTTTTATTTTATCACTGCTGGGAGCAAACCCGGACACCTTCTCTAAATCGAGACACAGAGAAACTTCTGTCTGACATGTGAGCTTCTCATCCATATCTAAAGGCTTTACAATTCCCAGCTGCATTTGACTTACTAGGCTCAGGAGGCATTACAATTTTAGCCCTTTACACAGCAATCACAGTTAATCTTTACAGGGACAATCCTCTCTAAAGCCCCCTGAATCCCCATTACACACCTTTAGCTGATGTTGCACATTGCATCCTGGATTCATGGTCTTAAGTAATGTATTCTAGTTATTTGACATATGTAGATGAAATGAGTTCAGAGGTATTTTCAGCTCAAAGAAGGGGTACTGGCAACCGCTTAAAAAGTCATCGACAAGCCCTAATCACAAATACACTTTTATTGACCTTGAAATCATAAGGTTCTACTGTATGTGAGTGGTTTTGGGATGTGGAGGTTCAAAGTTTACATATCCTAGATAGCAAAACTGATATACAGTAAAGTTACATAACAACTACATAACATAACAAGTGTCCTGAATATAAATCAAAAGCGTGATCATAATTTAAATTGGCTGGATTGTAGTCAACGACGATTCATTTACCGGATAGTTTGTGCGTCACCTGAAGTTCCGCCGGATGTCCCTCACCTTCCGCTTTCTTTGTGTTGCATTCTGAACTCTGGTCGATTCGAGGAACAGCAACTGGAAACTCGGAGCTACCAAGCTGAAAATTAAATTTTGAAGAAAATTTGGATCGTGCAGTAAGGCAGGTCTGCTTGGTTCTGCTTGGGAATGATTGTAAAGATTTACAAAGAATATGTTCACGGCATTTCCTCTCCAACTGGGACGTTTAGGGACCGATTGGCGCGGATTTGCTATGGACAAAATACACACGCCGATACACTGGTAAGAGCAAATGAGGTTTGTATCCAGCAAATTTAAATAGCTCCCGTTACTGTATTGTGTGAACAGTTAAAACTTCAATTAATATAGTATGTGGCGTTTTCTTTTGCGGTGTGCAAATGTTCCACCAAAACAAGTTCCTTCCAAGAATATTTTGAAGATCCACCCTCGCTGTGTGTGGAGCTTAGTGCCGCCCAAGACGATTGTGATTGGTTCAAAGAAATGCAAACAACCCAGAGCGTTTTTTCTCCTATCCCAGAATGTATGTGTGAAAGGGCCAGACCTTCCTTCACAGCGCTGTGGAGATAGGTCTGGCACTGCGAGTCTAAGTGGATTGAATCCTTTGATACTGAGAATTCATTATCTTCTTGGAATCATAAGCTTCTGTCTGCTAGGGCAGAGCAGAAAGTAATGATTTTGTTGAAAATTGTAGCCAGTTTAATACTCAAAATCAAATTTTTCATGACATAATATATTTCGGCACAGACAACTACAGAGCCTACCAAAAGGTCACAGTTGGAATTCTCTTGTTCCCTTGCAATACATTTAGGATTTTCTTCTAATTCACAGAGGAAGCCAAGCTTTGACAAATCATGGATTCCTAATATAATACCGATACAGCCGCCACTCTGAAGGACTCAACACACTTTTCAACTGGGGGATCGCAAAAGTTATTAAAGTTTAAATTTAAAAAAACACCATATTATATACATATATATATATATATATATATATATATATATATATATATATATATATATATATATATATATATATATATAATTATTATTATTATTTTTTTTTGCAGATCCTCTTTTCATCCTGCGTGTTGAGCTCTCTGTTTTAGCGTCCGAGTGAGGCATCTCACTTCTGTTCCATCTTTGTTGGGAGTATTTATAACGTGTGTTACAACGTGAAGCTCGCTTGTCTCTGAAGTAAAGGCTGGACTACAATAGAGCTGTTTGGAGCAGTTTGTGAACAGTGTTTTCTGTTGGAGATGGTAAGTCCCTTTGGGGTGGACTTTGGGCTTTTTCACTTTGTAAACCTATAACGTGCACAAAAATGATATATAACACAATAAAGGAAAGGGGAAAAGCCAAAAAGCATTATATGAGCACTTTAAGAGAGAATGCAAAAATATTCCCACCATGACCTTTCAATGGCTCCGTAGAGAACAATCCAGCTACATGTTTTAAATTTAAACTCCAAAAAATTCGGTCACATGAAAGATTTTTCCTCACAGATTTGAACGGAAGTTTTACTAACAATGCAAAAAAATAATAATCAAGAAATGTTTCTCTAGTAGCTTGCTCTAAGTCCTAGTAAGTAATAATGAGTCATTCTGCTTAAACAGTAAAAAAATCTATCATTTTTTACATCTACAGCCTTAGTTTTCACTTTTTCACTGTCAAAATATTCATTAAAATAACACATTTACTTACAAATTGGCACAGCTGTTAAAGTCTAAAATGTGATGATTCACACTGAAAACGAGCTAGACTTCAAACTAGTGGCACATTTTACCATAATGACATCTTTTCCTTTGATTTAGAAGAAAATGAGTCATGAATCATTATTTCACCACATCATGTCTTTATTCAAATGTAGTCATGGCAGGTTTCTTTGATGTTGGCGAGGGACAATATAGTGTCTTGCTATCACAATTTAATATTCCCTTAAAGGTCCCATGGCATGAAATTCTCACTTTATGAGGTTTTTTAACATTAATATGAGTTCCCCAGCCTGCCTATGGTCCCCCAGTGGCTCTGCCTTTGAGAAAATTAATGCTCAGATGGGCCAATCTGGAACCTTTCTCCTTATGAGGTCATAAGGAGTGGGTAGTTTAATCCACCCCTTTCTGGTCTATACATATCCCTGCATCTGCTGAATTATTCTTATCCCTGCTCGGGACAAAATGTGCATGTTTTTTCCCCATCCCAGAATGCTGTTTGGACTAGCCAGGCCCCTCCTCTGCAGTGCTGTGGAAGAAGGCCTGGCAACGCAAGACTAGCTAACAATAAGTTATAGTGGAAAGTTTATACAGTGTATGGCGATCTTGAGCTACAACTGAAAATTAAACAAAATGGAAGGCCTACACCGAAGCTCACTGGCTTCTTCTGTAAAATTTGCCACGCACCGCCACAGACTGTAGTAAGAGCCGTCTGAGTCTTTTTTCATGATTAATGCTTTTGTGCATCTGCTGAGTGAGAGCACATAGCATTGCCATCTGTCCTGGCGAGCGTGTGTGTGTGTTTGGGAGTATGCTAAGAGAGAGAGAGAGAGAGAGAGAGAGAGAGAGAGAGAGAGAGAGAGAGAGAGAGAGACGTTGAAAGCTTGTGCACGGTGAGATTGTGTTTGTGTGTGAGAAAATGACATCAAAGATCGACGCCAAATGCGAGCACATGTGTTTGTGCGACTGTGGATTGCTTGTTGGTGTATGCGTACGTTCAAAGACGACAAGTCAAAAACAAAATTGGACACCTTTGACTGTGTGTGTGCGTAGTGTAGCCTACACTTGTGTGTTGTCCATTTATCCAGGGCAGCATCTCCCGTTGCTTTAGCTTCTTGTAAATGAGTTTTTCTCAGAAGCTGGGGCACAGCAGATTGGCTGTTTTGGCTCCCGCTGTCAGCGGCAAATTTCGATGTTGCTTGGAAACTCACAGGTCGCATATACATACATATTTACAATAATCCTCACTGTTTTCACACATTCTAACAGACGCGCAGCCTCTCATATTTTAAGTACTGCACAAGCTAAGAAGAGCTCACACATTTGGTGTCTCAGTAAAAATGAAATTGAGAGTGTAGCCTGTGTGTCTGTGTGTTGAGCAATATTACAATATTTGCATGAAGGCTGCAGTTTTCTTATTGTAGACCAGATTGCTCCAATATAAGACAAGAGTGACACTCACTGGACGCTTTCATCCTCATCTTTATCAGCATTATTATGGTGCCTCCAATGGAACATTTTGAGTGTAGAAAATGAGTTTTTGCAAGCACATAAATGGTAGTCTAGTAGGGCAATCACTCCAAGATTTTTACGCCTTGAACACACCGCCGGCGAAGCGCCGTGAAGTGTAGATTTGTGCTTGATCGCGTGTCTGGCTGTTCATACCACACCACGCATTTCTCTACGCCAGGTACAAAGCGATCTTTCTCCTCTCCACACTGCAGAAACATCTCTCTCTCTCTCTCTCTCTCTCTCTCCCTCCCCCCCCATTTCTGTCCGTCCGTCCTTCTCTTCATGTCCCTGATCGCGTATCTCACTAGACACAGATGAGAAGTCAAAATCACCGTAAACCTGGGCGTTTTATTTTGAAATGTTTTATTATTTTGTAAAGGATCTGGCTGTGGTGTGGACTTCCTGTATGTGATTACCTACTTGGCTTGACACAAGAAATAGAGGAGACGCAGAAACGATTGCTGTAGCAGCTGGTGTGGCCGGATAACATGAATGAAAGTAGCTCAGATTCACGGCGCTTTGCGGCTAGTCGCGGCACTTCTGCGTGTGGTGTGTTTTTCGCTGTTAGACTTAAAAAATACTTTGTTTTAAATAAATAAAAATATAGTTTTTCCATAAAAAAAGTTTTTGATTACCAAATAAAAAAAATTTCTTTTCCCTCATAAAAAAAAATCCAGAATCTATGAAAATATTTTCTACTTTTAAAGTATAACTGTTGGACACAAGATGTCTCCTACTTCTCTGAAAAGTTAATTCTCAGTGTATGTGGCCAAGTTCACATCACATCACATCACACTTGTGTAAGTTGCATACTGGATCGTAATTGGCTTCTAAACTCGTTGTGATGTCACAAATGCTGCTGGTACGTCCAGGTGTTAAAGTGAGCACGGAGAAACTTTCCCTCGTCAGCAGATGAAATCTGCACAGACATCATTCTGCCAAGTGAAGGAACAATAAGCAAAACACATTTTTTAACTGGACGAGGACTTTAATGTAGTTCCTTTAAAAAAAGGAAGTGCTGTAAATGTACAGCCCTGAGATGAATCAAATATTTCGATAGCTCAGTGACTTACACATTTTTTTTATTACTTACTTACACATTTTTAATCACCTTATAGCATTTACCTTTGAGATGTAGCACACTGGAGGATTCCCTAAAACAGGTTTGGAAATAGTCTGTGAGAACTGATCACATTTGCGGTGCCACATAACTAGCAGTCAGTGTTTGTAAGCAGGGCTTTAAATTGACACCCACCAACCTGCCAAACGCGGGTAAAAATGTATTTTGGCTGGTAGCATTGTAAAGTTACTAGTCAATTCGGCTGGTCATGAATGAAGCGGACAACACTGCGTCTGTTTGAATTGGCAGGCTGCAGAAATGTTGCCCGATCTGTTTTCCGCCGAGCAATTAGGGCAGTTTTGAGGTTGTTTGTGGC